>OY759274.1:26237514-26275014 GCA_963662155.1 Lamellibrachia columna | reverse complement strand
TCATCGTGCGATGTAGCAGAATTAAATGAGCCGCGTCTAGGACACGTTTCTGTTGTGACTCGTGTGCGATGTAGCAGAATTAAATGAGCCGCGTCTAGGACACGTTTCTGTTGTGACTCGCGTGCGATGTAGCAGAATTAAATGAGCCGCGTCTAGGACACGTTTCTGTTGTGACTCGCTTGATTGAGAAACGGAGTCCACAACAGGTGACACATGTACCATCTGTGTGGGATCTTTTACTTCGTCTGGCGTATACACCAGATAAAAGCGACCAACGGCTCTTAGTGTCTCTTCCGAAATACACAGGCAACGTGGGGTGAACGAAATTGACAAAGTTTCAAAACGGCAGCAGGTGAACTCGAACCACGGTCGTCGTGATTGAGAGTCCGGTGCTCTGACCGCAGTGCTATCCCCACAACTTCGCCTCTACAACATACTCGATATCCCAAGGGCAATCATCAATACCGCACATGAGCGAGAGCGAATTATGACCACAAGACGGACAAAAAACGCTCGGTCGTCCAATTATTATATCCATAACCTTCGGTTACATTAATTTTGTCCTAATAAATATGAAACGAAAAGTGTCTCGATTGATGTATGTACTGTGTAACCATAGTTCTATAACATTACCAATGTTGTAAACAATTAATGAGCAATGAACACCCTCATTAACTGTACTTGCTCATTACTTGTCTCATGAACTACAGCTGAATCACTTCTATTGACAAAGGCTCCGTCATAATGAGTAATAACTCGGAAAGAGATGCAATTGATTACGTCGCGATATCGCGGACTGAGACGATATATAAATAGCAAATAGCAAAAATATGCGCGTCGATACAACTCATTCACGAGCGACGCCAACGGTAATCTGTTGGCAATCCAGATATCATCTATTTTGGTCACGTTGGCGCGAATTAGACGTTATTCACCTGCGCCAAATACACGGTCACGTGACCAAGGTGAACGCTCTAATCAAACAGCTAATTGTTGGTATTGAATACCAAAATATCCGCACAGTGTAACCAAAAATACCATCGCAGACATGCATTCAATTTATCGCTGGTTTCGCGGAAAATGATGACTAGTCAACAGGGTGCTCTGCCTATCAAGCAGTGAACAATATGGTATTCTTTCTAAATACCCTTCAACATCAGAATACTGTGTGGCTTTTAAAATGATCGACTCCTCACAACAAGTAATGTTGAGATTTTGTCACAGAGACCACAACTTAGCTAATTGAATTATTAAATAGGCTTTATTCAATATAATTTTAATAGAATATTAAATATTTGTTATAGAATATTCTCTTCGGACCCAGTGCTGCGAACCCAGTGCCTCGGACCCGGTGCTGCGAACCCAGTGCCTCGGACCCGGTGCTGCGAACCCAGTGCCTCGGACCCAGTGCTGCGAACCCAGTGCCTCGGACCCGGTGCTGCGAACCCAGTGCCTCGGACCCAGTGCTGCGGACCCGGTGCTGCGGACCCAGTGCTGCGGCTGCAATGGCAATACGTCGCCGTCTAATTTCAGATGACTTGTCAACGTGGCCGACGTTAAATGTGCTTTCGTGTCGGCCGTAATTACGCGTTAATCACCTTGGTTGTGGTCAAATGTCACATAGGCCCGAGTTCGCACGTATTAATATCACAGCGAACACCTGTCGCGACATGCACGCTGGGCTTGCCTGCTCTGAACGTCTTTGTCGTGCATGGAAGATCTCACAGAAAGAGTATGCAAATATTATGTTACTTATTACTGCGAAATAAATTATACAAACTCAACGTCATGATTGTGGCCATCCAAATGGTTAGTCATCAATGATTCTGGCCATCCAATGGTTAGTAATCAATGATTCTGGCCATCCAAATGGTTAATCATCAAGCTGTTTCGCGCAAGGTCGCTGTGTACACATTAATAAATTATAATTAAAATACCAACAATTAAAATACCTTCTTACAATTAACATACTAAATTCAGGACATCGACAGGTCATCGTAAGTTTTTCTATTTAACAAAAACTATTTCGGTGATTCGCATTATTTATTTCATCTTCGTTCTTTTACTTCGTCTGGCGTATACACCAGATAAAAGCGACCAACGGCTCTTAGTGTCTCTTCCGAAATACACAGGCAACGTGGGGTGAACGAAATTGACAAAGTTTCAAAACGGCAGCAGGTGAACTCGAACCACGGTCGTCGTGATTGAGAGTCCGGTGCTCTGACCGCAGTGCTATCCCCACAACTTCGCCTCTACAACATACTCGATATCCCAAGGGCAATCATCAATACCGCACATGAGCGAGAGCGAATTATGACCACAAGTCGGACAAAAAACGCTCGGTCGTCCAATTATTATATCCATAACCTTCGGTTACATTAATTTTGTCCTAATAAATATGAAACGAAAAGTGTCTCGATTGATGTATGTACTGTGTAACCATAGTTCTATAACATTACCAATGTTGTAAACAATTAATGAGCAATGAACACCCTCATTAACTGTACTTGCTCATTACTTGTCTCATGAACTACAGCTGAATCACTTCTATTGACAAAGGCTCCGTCATAATGAGTAATAACTCGGAAAGAGATGCAATTGATTACGTCGCGATATCGCGGACTGAGACGATATATAAATAGCAAATAGCAAAAATATGCGCGTCGATACAACTCATTCACGAGCGACGCCAACGGTAATCTGTTGGCAATCCAGATATCATCTATTTTGGTCACGTTGGCGCGAATTAGACGTTATTCACCTGCGCCAAATACACGGTCACGTGACCAAGGTGAACGCTCTAATCAAACAGCTAATTGTTGGTATTGAATACCAAAATATCCGCACAGTGTAACCAAAAATACCATCGCAGACATGCATTCAATTTATCGCTGGTTTCGCGGAAAATGATGACTAGTCAGCAGGGTGCTCTGCCTATCAAGCAGTGAACAATATGGTATTCTTTCTAAATACCCTTCAACATCAGAATACTGTGTGGCTTTTAAAATGATCGACTCGTCACGACAAGTAATGTTGAGATTTTGTCACAGAGACCACAACTTAGCTAATTGAATTATTAAATAGGCTTTATTCAATATAATTTTAATGGAATATTAAATATTTGTTATAGAATATTCTCTAGGATATTTGGGGACATATCTATAGAATTTGTAGTATTCTATACCTTTCCATACAACATTATGCTATGCTTTGTTGAATTTTATAACATTTTATAGAAGAATGTACAAATCTATACATATTGATGTAGACGTAAATTATTTAAATAAAAAATATGTAGTATTCTATGGTTTTCTATGCAAAATTCTACATAGTTTTCCATAGATTATCTATATAATTTTATTTAAAAAAAATTCAATTGTATAAGATTTTTGCTAACGGCAACGTTGAATGGATTGCCCTTAAATATGCCCATTTCTTTTAATGAAACCTCAGCTAACTTACCGAAGTGATTTACATAGTTTTGGTTATCATGAAGGCGAAATGTTCAACATGTTTCTTGGGTTGTTATTATTAATGAACCGGATTTGAGAGCGGGTTGAGAGGTTAGACCACAATGCACTCTTGCATTGGTTGTCACATTAACGTTTTGTAATTATAATAAAACTGGACCTTCACAAATTCAAAGCCACCGTCATAATGTCACGGATATTCTGAACAAGTTTTGTCAAAAAAATCACCTATTTCCAGCTCTTTTAATCGTATTGCAAACGCGCTCGCCCTCAAAATTGGCAGTTTTTGCCAAATATTCAAACGCCTACCGGTGGTTCGGGAACGTCACCACCAAAATACTTAAAATACGGATTCTTCGGATCCGTCTCATACCTCACCGTCTCAAGGTGCAACATCTTGAACGTTCGAACCTTGCCGGCTGAATTCAGTTCTTGGCAAATAAAGTCACTGAAATCGACTAAGTTGCCTATTTTTAGGCATTCCATTCGTGTGACATTTCCAGAAGTCTAACTGAGGTCTAACCTCTGAGGGGCTAGCGGACCCGGTGCTGCGGACCCAGTGCCTCGGACCCAGTGCTGCGAACCCAGTGCTTCGGACCCAGTGCTGCGAACCCAGTGCCTCGGACCCGGTGCTGCGAACCCAGTGCCTCGGACCCGGTGCTGCGAACCCAGTGCCTCGGACCCAGTGCTGCGAACCCAGTGCCTCGGACCCGGTGCTGCGAACCCAGTGCCTCGGACCCAGTGCTGCGGACCCGGTGCTGCGGACCCAGTGCTGCGGCTGCAATGGCAATACGTCGCCGTCTAATTTCAGATGACTTGTCAACGTGGCCGACGTTAAATGTGCTTTCGTGTCGGCCGTAATTACGCGTTAATCACCTTGGTTGTGGTCAAATGTCACATAGGCCCGAGTTCGCACGTATTAATATCACAGCGAACACCTGTCGCGACATGCACGCTGGGCTTGCCTGCTCTGAACGTCTTTGTCGTGCATGGAAGATCTCACAGAAAGAGTATGCAAATATTATGTTACTTATTACTGCGAAATAAATTATACAAACTCAACGTCATGATTGTGGCCATCCAAATGGTTAGTCATCAATGATTCTGGCCATCCAATGGTTAGTAATCAATGATTCTGGCCATCCAAATGGTTAATCATCAAGCTGTTTCGCGCAAGGTCGCTGTGTACACATTAATAAATTATAATTAAAATACCAACAATTAAAATACCTTCTTACAATTAACATACTAAATTCAGGACATCGACAGGTCATCGTAAGTTTTTCTATTTAACAAAAACTATTTCGGTGATTCGCATTATTTATTTCATCTTCGTTTTCTGAATACCTCAGTGCAATATAAATACAATTTCCTTTACAGCACGACACGATTATCTGGAATGTGTGTGCGTACGTGCTTGCGTTCGTGCGTGTGTGCGTGATTGAACTTCGGACACACACTTTTTATACCATTTACCGGTAATTTAAGGAACCAATTGACCTAGTGGGCGACATTATTCTTGGCAAATGGCGGAACAAAAATGGCCGATTTCTGTGGTTTGGCGTTAATGAAGCTTATCTTTTGTACAAGGCAGTGCTGCGGTTAACGATATCTTTTTAATTACTTCGGTCTACTCGTGGCCTAGCGTGAGTCGTAGTCTGCTTGTCTAGGTTAAGTGCACACAATGTTGTTACTCTACGTCCTCGTGTACCAAGTTACTATGTTTACGTCGCAAGTAAATTGATATCCGCACTAAACTTTAAAGAGTAGGGTAGGGTGGAGCAAGGAGACCCTTAAGGGAAATTGCTACAGTTATTCATAAACGTACTATCTTGAGGTATCCATGCTTGTATGCGATTGTTGTGTGTTTGTAGTATGTAATACCAAAACATTAGTTATGATTGTTGTGTGGTTGTAGTATGTAATACCAAAACATTATTTATGATTGTTGTGTGGTTGTAGTATATAATACCAAAACATTAGTTATGATTGTTGTGTGGTTGTAATATGTAATACCAAAACATTAGTTATGATTGTTGTGTGTTTGTAGTATGTAATACCAAAACATTAGTGACGATTGTTGTGTGGTTGTAGTATGTAATACCAAAACATTAGTTACGATTGTTGTGTGGTTGTAGTATGTAATACCAAAACATTAGTTATGATTGTTGTGTGTTTGTAGTATGTAATACCAAAACATTAGTGACGATTGTTGTGTGTTTGTAGTATGTAACACCAAAACATTGTTATGATTGTTGTGTGGTTGTAGCATGTAATACCAAAACATTAGTTATGATTGTTGTGTGGTTGTAGTATGTAATACCAAAACATTAGTGACGATTGTTGTGTGGTTGTAGCATGTAATACCAAAACATTAATTATGATTGTTGTGTGGTTGTAGTATGTAATACCAAAACATTAGTGACGATTGTTGTGTGGTTGTAGTATGTAATACCAAAACATTAGTTATGATTGTTGTGTGTTTGTAGTATGTAATACCAAAACATTAGTTATGATTGTTGTGTGGTTGTAGTATGTAATACGAAAACATTAGTTACGATTGTTGTGTGGTTGTAGTATGTAATACCAAAACATTAGTGACGATTGTTGTGTGGTTGTAGCATGTAATACCAAAACATTAATTATGATTGTTGTGTAGTTGTAGTATGTAATACCAAAACATTAGTGACGATTGTTGTGTAGTTGTAGTATGTAATACCAAAACATTAGTTATGATTGTTGTGTGGTTGTAGTATCTAATACCAAAACATTAGTGACGATTGTTGTGTAGTTGTAGTATGTAATACCAAAACATTAGTGACGATTGACAACACCAATCATGTTATCGCTAATTAAATATATAATCTAGAGGGGGCGTCTTTTCCCACAAGTCGCCCCCTCCTATGGGGGCAAGAAACCCCCGGGGCGTCTTGCCCCATAACAGTAATAGTCTTTCTCCTTTGTATGAAATACGAATGCTGAGATGAAATGACGTTTTATTTTACCCAGACAGGCATTAAACATGCATCATTAAGTTACTCCTGGAATCGCTGTTAGGGCAGATAAGACAACGCACTCCTGGCGGGAAGTCATTGTACAACTGACACTGTACCCACATGTCCCGGGGTCGACAGGTCACGAAGGGCTCGCCGTATCTGACACTCGGCCAGGCTTCATCTTCGCTGCTGGTGGTGACGCGTCTTCTCACTGGCTTCTTCACTACGTCTTTGGTTCCGCCCTGTGTTCCTCGTCTAGTCGCCAGTGACTTTCCTTTATTTAACTCATGATCAACGAGTCCAACTTGTGTGTGTGATAAATTCCAGTTTATTAGGAAACAATAAGAACAATATTAACTAAATCAATGTAGTTTTTACGATGCAGCACATTTATGACCGAGGAAAACACGTAATGCGTAATATGCTCTTAATAATTACGTAATACAGTGTACTCCCAATTGTCACATGCCATCTATGCGAAATGATAAATCATAGGGCCTACATTTGAAAACATGTATTTTTATGAAACTAAAAACATTTCCCAATTTATAATCACAACAATAAATTGACCAAATATATGCGTCTTGCCCGCAGTTGACATGCTGTAGACATCTCTTAATTCCCACACTTACCATAATTAATACCTATATTTTGTAACAATAAATGGAACTGTGTGCACTAATGATGTAAATAAATGGAACTATATGCACTAATGATGTAAATAAAACAGGCTGCACGATGTTCAAAGTGATCTGTGTGTTTCAGCACAATATTGAAAATAAAATGTTTAACATCAGCCATGCAGAACAATTGTAAATGCAGATTCTATCCTGTCTATTTTATCTTCATATGCTTTTGGGCATAATATGCACTAGATGGCAACATTGCATTCATCCACCAGATAGAGAGAGCAAACGCTTATAATGTTGGAAATACGAAGTGGGCGTCTTGCTCTACCCTACAATTAGGTCATCAACACCCAGTACCCATATTTAGCTGCATCATGAGGTGTAAAATAAACGTTTATATTTAATTTATAATTTAACAAGTTATATTTCACGAGCTATTTGTGTTGACTGTTTTAGTTGTCACGATTTGGTGATTGCAAAATCATCCGCTGAATTCAAAGTTAATTGCGATTGACATCCGGGCTACTTTTGCCTTTTTGTGCGACTCGACTGAGACACGATTGTTGTGGTGTCAGGCTGTTGTGGATAAATCTTAACACGTTATTTTGATGGCTAATGTTAAAGGTGAGAAAGATACGGGCAAACAAACAAACAAACTAATAAACGAAACTGTGCAGATCTAAAAAAAACAGTGCAGTAGTCACTCGCTATAAGGACTCCCAAATAGAGAGCAGAAGTGATGGCATCACGCGTTGTGGTAGCATCTGTATAATGCGTTTCTTCTCACTTTCATCTTTGGGAAGTGATTAAAGCTACAAGCGAGACTCTTAATATGGTGTCTGCTGTCCAGGACGAAACACAACACCACTGTATCTTCGTCTGCACTTCGTCTGTTTCATGTAGAAATATATATATATATATATATATATATATATATATATATATATATATATATATATATATATATATATATATATATATATATATATATATATATATATATATATATATATATATACACATATACATATACATATACATATTCCGACTGGTTTTTTAGAACTTTGCGTTTCATGCAGGTAATTTAACATGTGAACCTCTTGTGAAAGATGGAGTTGACTGTGGTTGTTAATGACAGGTGGTCACTTGAGCAGGGTTAACTGTGTTAACAATTGGTCGCCAGGCAAGCACGTACAATTGGTCGCCAGGCAAGCACGTACAATTGGTCGCCAGGCAAGCACGTACAATTGGTCGCCAGGCAAGCACGTACAATTGGTCGCCAGGCAAGCACGTACAGCGGAATTGGTCGCCAGGCAAGCACGTACAGCGGAATTGGTCGCCAGGCAAGCACGTACAGCGGAATTGGTCGCCAGGCAAGCACGTACAGCGGAATTGGTCGCCAGGCAAGCACGTACAGCGGAATTGCACATTGCTTATCACGATCTGTTTGATATATAAACTGTCAAACTGGCAGTAATTGTGATCGAATCGCATGCGCCTGTCATTTCCTTTCTAGCGCTATCAGATGCAAGATAACACAAACACGCACAATTTAATTGTATTTTCCTGAAACATAAAGGCTTATTACAATTTATGATTACTACAAAGAAGGCAATCGCCCCTCAGACTAAACGCAGATCAGTATTCAATGCAGAACAGATTTCCAACTGCGTTCGACTTTTCGCATTTTCGGCCGCAAATGAACAATCACAGCCAATTTGATTGCGTTGATATAAAATCGATTACTCAATTTAGGAACGATTCTGGAGTCGTTATGTATAGTAGCAAAAACGGACAGGATTAGTAGGTAGTTCGTAAGTGACTGTCACGTATATGTATATGTATATGTATAGGTATAGGTATATATATATATATATATATATATATATATATATATATATATATATATATATATATATACACACACGCAAAAATGTATGGTATAAACACTAAGACATTAATTTAAGTTCAGTGCTCCACTGACTGTCCATTGGGATGGTGAACTTCTACAAATAACAGGAAAAGAGAACGCAGAACGGTTCCCTATCCTAGTTCATCAAGGAGAAGAAGATCAGATTTTAGGAGTTCCCTATATGGGCAGAGGAACAGGTGACGAGATGGCGACAGCGGTAATGACTCAGTTGTGGGTGTCGCCATCATATTTCCGAACTCGCCCTGTCTGCTGCGTTCTCTGTTTGTCTGCGAGATACTCTCCAGTCGGCCCGAGATACTCTCCAGTCTCCCCGAGATACTCTCCAGTCGTCCCGAGCAAGGCAAGCGCTGTTTCCGGATTACGGCAAACAGTTAATTGTTTGCTGGCTAATAACTGCGAACTCAGCAACCTAGATACGATAACTTCTAGAGCTGGTGATATTTCCCTCAGAAGCCAGCCCAAACTGGTGATCGACGTAGAGACGAAGCGACGGGTGGTGCGCTGCGAAATAAAAGGGAATAACGACCGAACGAAGCGAGCGACTCTTGAAAAGAAGGACATTGTGACAAGAACGCTCGAGGATTTCGTGTCCGCCAACACACTGCGCTTCTTTGAAATACTCGGCCTTCCTCAAGATTTATCGTTCAACCTTGACCCATAGAACTGGGTACAAGGTTTACACGAGAGGAGAAACTATTTCATAGAGTGGAAAAAGGACCCTAATGGAGGAGTACAACTGCCTCCAAATTTGAAAAGCAAAAGTAGTATATGCTGCGTGCCGTCATAGAACTTCGCTGATGCCAAGAAGGAGACACTAGTGAAAAAAATTAAGTATGCATGTCATACAAAATCAGGGCATTCTCCCTTAATGTCAGATAAAGAAGTTTTATTTATTTCATTTTTGTAGTTACCTGAATGATATGTGTGTTATCCTAGAAACGTGTATAGGGTGTTATGGGCGCCTATGGTTGTGGTCTTCAACCGACCCCTAAGCATCCGATAACATCTTGACAGGTTAGTTTTTCATTGATTGTAAAAGAATTGAGGGGTGTCCCAAAAGGAATTTTCCAATTGTTTACCCCTATTTAATATCACACTAATATGCGCGCGCGCCCGTGTATGTGTGTGTGTGTGTGTGTGTGTGTGTGTGTGTGTGTGTGTGTGTGTGTGTGTGTGTGTGTGTATATATATATATATACACACACACACATACATACATACATACATACATACATACATGCATGCATGCATACATACATACATACATACATACATACATACATGCATGCATGCATACATACATACATACATACATACATACATACATACATACATACATACAGTGTATATAAATATATACTAAATCAGTTCATGGTATTTCTTCAGCTGTATTATAAAACAATGTGTAGAGAGTTTGTTTTTGAACAATAGCCATTAGTGAACAATGGTTTATGACATTTCGCCAATGCGCTGAGTGAGATGTGGTTGGACATATAGTCGGTCATGTAGTCGGTCATGTAGTCGGTCATGTAGTCGGTCATGTAGTCGGTCATGTAGTCGGTCATGTAGTCGGTCATGTAGTCGATCATGCAGTCGGTCATGTAGTCGATCATGTAGTCGGTCATGTAGTCGATCATGTAGTCGGTCATGTAGTCGGTCATGTAGTCGGTCATGTAGTCGATCATGTAGTCGGTCATGTAGTCGGTCATGTAGTCGGTCATGTAGTCGGTCATGTAGTCGATCATGTAGTCGGTCATGTAGTCGGTCATGTAGTCGGTCATGTAGTCGATCATGTAGTCGGTCATGTAGTCGGTCATGTAGTCGGTCATGTAGTCGGTCATGTAGTCGATCATGTAGTCGGTCATGTAGTCGGTCATGTAGTCGGTCATGTAGTCGGTCATGTAGTCGGTCATGTAGTCGATCATGTAGTCGGTCATGTAGTCGGTCATGTAGTCGGTCATGTAGTCGGTCATGTAGTCGGTCATGTAGTCGGTCATGTAGTCGGTCATGTAGTCGGTCATGCTGCCGAAAGGCAAGAGTTATTGATTGGAGAATGGCAGCGAGTCGTGATTGAGACAGCTGAGTCGGCTCATTATTGGCGCCCTCATCTGATCTTTCAGGCGCCGTTTAATGAAGACATTGTCACATAGACACGCAGCTGCTTCGGCTTCCTGTGTTGTCTCTGACCAGCTAAACAGGTGTGTGTGTGTGTGTGTGTGTGTGTGTGTGTGTGTGTGTGTGTGTGTGTGTGTGTGTGTGTGTGTGTGTGTGTGTGTGTGTGTGTGTGTGTGATCGGAAATGTGCATGTATGCATATCCACCCACCCACCCACCTACCCACCCACCAACGTACCCCAAATCCACCCACCACCACCACCACCGTCCATTTGCATGCCCACGGGAAGGACAAACGTAGCCCACTTTTCGGTTGACAGCAATGAATTACTAGCCGCAACTACTCAACCTTCTTAAAAGGGAACATATCTCCGATATCTGGACATTACAAGCTCGATTACCCATGACTACGTCTGCCACCCAACGCAACGAAGTCCCTCGCGACCGTTAAACCCGTACAACGAACGTCAGACCCTGTCGGCATTCGGTCGATAAAGTTAATCTCATTTTGCCCACAGCTCCCTTGAGGCAACTCGATCATAGATCACACGCCCACTCCCAAAAGTCGTCAAAACCCCACATTTCCGGTTGTTTTTTGGGGAATAAGAAACTTTCCGACAGACAGACCGGAATGAACAAATAGGCCCTACACCCTCAAAGTGAACGTTGCATCATTTATAAGCATTCTTTTCCAGCTTATGCAAGTCGTGTCATTTTGTACGAACGACTTAACAAGACAATATTTAAAAAAAATTCCATCCCAACGTCGAAAGCAAAAAACCAGATGGCTAGTGAACAAGCAAGCCATTGGCCAATTTTTGTTTTTAAACATATTCACGCTGCTAGCATCTACATAAATTAATACTGATGTATTTCAGTATCCATCTAAAACCAAAACCAATCACAACATGCCAGAACTATTTTTGACACAGGAAGTAGTCCCAGTCGTCATACTAAACAGATAAACACTGGACCGACAACATACGTCTGTGTTTCCAGAGGCTTGACGGTAATAAAACCGAAATCATGCTGTCCGCGATGCTTACATGTGTTGCTGTAGTGAAAGATGAAAGAATGCTACCTTTTGCTGTTGCATCCATAATCTGAGCTTTTTTCGAGTTCCAGAAGTTCCTGGGTCAACGCTTTGTTGACCTGAACCAAAGGAAGATTTTTAGGTAAGTAATTCCATAAATGTTTCATATGCATTGATTACATTAATGCATTTTCATTTAGATAACATTCATAATATGTAGAGGGTATTGGAAATCTAAAATTCATTTGTTAAAGTTACGAAATGTTTGATCCTTATAAGCGTTTCTTGGAAAGAAAATTAAATATTGTTTGTTAAAATCCGTTAACACGGCTTGGTCCCAAAGCTTACGGAATGGATATTTTTTAATGTGACTTTTGGTTAATGTGTTGAAACGTTTCACGTATGTGGATATATATTTAATTAAAAAAGCCACTTCAAGGTGCATGAATCAAATTAATATCCAATCACCAAGGTCAAACATTACTACATAATACATACTATTGTTAAACTATTCACATTGTTTTTGTGATAAAAAATACCCATAACAAACCACAAAACAATATTTAAGACCCTCGCCACCGCGCTATTTTAGGAATGTATTATGTTAGTATAAAACGCTATTTTAGGAATGTATTATGTTAGTATAAAACGCTATTTTAGGAATGTATTATGTTAGTATAAAACGTTATTTTAGGAATGTATTATGTTAGCATAAAACGTTATTTTAGGAATGTATTATGTTAGCATAAAACACACCTTTTTTCGCTGATAAAACGTAGACATTGAAGGATATGTGCCACTACATTGAGTAGATGCATGACGCTATTCATCCATTATCTCTAAGACCAGTAATGCAAGCTTCTCGTGACCGAAAATGCATCGGATGGCGATGTTGCCGTTTCACATTTCAATGCATCGACCGAATAAATGAGCGCGTAAAATTCCCTACTCAACTCGTTTTAATAGCCCATCGCGAATCAGATTCATTGATGTTAAAATATGTAGCGCGTGAATATTGCTATGCACAGTTGGTTTAGCAAGAGTGCGCATTTGTGGCTATCGAAATGATTGACTTTGATCGTTAGATCTGGTAACTTGCGAAAGTGTGAATTGTACCTACAACCGGGCCACGTTTATTCTCTCTATGTCGAATGTTGACCGGATCCGGTGAAGAAATAATTAAATTATTGTTCCGGTGATTTCATCAAAACTAAATAAGATCTAATACATTTGCACAAATGAGCTAGCATTTGACAGTGGATGCTAGATAGGCTTGGTGTTTCGTGAAATGGCTCTAAAACGAGACGAAACGTAACATTGAATTGGCAGAAAGAATCTCTAACAGTTTTGTATGTTCACGCAAACCCCCGCTGCTAAATCCCAGACCCCCCTTGTCATTTGCCCTATACAAATGTTAATGCCGACTTATAGATCAGGATCAGGTTCGCGGTCACCGCGCGTTTGCGTGCGCGCTTTACCGGTTTCTCTATAATGTTATATCTGAAACATTGACCAGTAACACTGGATTTATTCAAGGCGATCATTGGAACAGATCAAGGCCTGTTGGCATCGCATGAGACGTTGCTTCAAAATAGGATCAGTTATGTTGAGATCGACGTAAAACATTAAATGATACGATCTTGCTGCAATCTGGTCGCTTGCGACGCGGCGACAATATTGCCTTGTGTTTTTTTTTGTAATTTTGATGATCTACGATCGCATAACATATTTTTCTTTTATCGATGGATCATTTATGTTTTAAAAATTGCGTTGCAGCCTCTTCAATACCCATGGTGTACATAATACCATGGTGTACATGATACCATGGTGTACATGATTCCATGGTGTACATGATACGACGTCATTTCATTAAATTGTTGCTTTGTCCTTGATAACAACGATGACTTATTTGTAGTTGGCTCGTCCTGCGGAAGATTTTCATTCGATTGGCATCCTTACAAAAAATACCGGGATGTGCTAAAGTACCACAACCAACGCGCACATACGCACGCACGCACACGCACGCACGCACGCACATCTAACATTAGAAAAATGTAATACTAATGTTGTGTTTTGAAGTTTTCATTTAACACAAACTCTTCGGATTTATATTGGTACCCTAGACTATCTACGGTATGTTAATACAGTATATTAAGGCGGGGGTGCTAAAAAAATCTAGATATAAGGCTGGAAGGTAAGAAACTGAAACAACGAGACAACATTGTACACCTGGATGGAGCGGTTTGCGGGGACAGCGGCACAGAGACGGAGAGGGTGATGGGAGATAGCAGTTTGCGATAATAACTGGGTTGGAAGTGCTGAGGGAAGAAGTTGGTGTGAAGAGAGTCTCAGCAGATGCGCTTAGATACTGAGAATGAGATGTGAAGACTGTGTGAAGAGAAATTTGGGAGGGGAGTGGAGAATGAGAGATAGATAGGGGGAGTGGAGAATGAGAGATAGATAGGGGGAGTGGAGAATGAGAGATAGATAGGGGGAGTGGAGAATGAGAGATAGATAGGGGGAGTGGAGAATGAGAGATAGATAGGGGGAGTGGAGAATGAGAGATAGATAGGGGGAGTGGAGAATGAGAGATATATAGGGGGAGTGGAGACGGCAATGAAACGGGATTAGTGGCGAAGAAGGAGAGAACAATCGACGGCGAGTATCGGTGCCAGCCTCACCCTGGATTTCAGGGATAAAGAGGAAGGCAACAACAAGTAATATGTATTCACATTTAAATTAGTCAGTTGCTCTACCAGACATACAGATACCTATGCGATGAAAAACTCGTTAATCTGTCTCGATAATGAGCTTGTCAGTGCGCGCGAGTCAGCGACATTGTTCATCTACTCTCGGTAAAGGTGGCTCTCATTGTTCATCTACTCTCGGTAAAGGTGGCTCTCATTGTTCATCTACTCTCGGTAAAGGTGGCTCTCATTGTTCATCTACTCTCGGTAAAGGTGGCTCTCATTGTTCATCTACTCTCGGTAAAGGTGGCTCTCATTGTTCATCTACTCTCGGTAAAGGTGGCTCTCATTGTTCATCTACTCTCGGTAAAGGTGGCTCTCATTGTTCATCTACTCTCGGTAAAGGTGGCTCTCATTGTTCATCTACTCTCGGTAAAGGTGGCTCTCATTGATGTTTGATGATACGAGAAAATTGGCACAAGTCTGCGTCAAGCGTTCCTCGCGGGTTAAATACTGCGCTGTTTGAAATAAGTTGTGTGTTGACATTTGCGTAGAAAACTTCGGGGCTCGTGGTTCATCAGGCTGCAGAGTTGCTTCTCCAATTCGTTCTGCCTTTGGCCACCTGTTTCGCGTCAGTCCATGTCTTCCACTCCAGTTCCTGTCTTTTCTACAGCTATATATATATATATATATATATATATATATATATATATATATATATATATATATATATATATATATATACATATATATATATATATATATATATATATATATATATATATATATATATATATGTATATATGTATATATATATATATATATATATATATATATATATATATATATATATATATATGTATATATATATATATATATATATATATATATATATATATATATATGTATATATATATATATATATATATATATATATATATATATATGTATATATATATATATATATATATATATATATATATGTATATATATATATATATGTATATATATATATATATATATATATATATATATATATATATATATGTAGAAAAGGAAAGACAGGAACTGGATACTATATATATATATATATATATATATATATATATATATATATATATATATATATATATATATATATGTATATATATATATATATATATATATAGTATCCAGTTCCTGTCTTTCCTTTTCTACATATATATATATATATAGCTGTAGAAAAGACATATATATATATATATATATATATATATATATATATATATATATATGTATATGTGTGTGTATATATATATATATATATATATATATATATATATATATATATATAAAGGAAAGACAGGAATATATATATATATATATATATATATATATATATATATATATATGAGCTCCACGTTTGTTTGAGCTTCATGAAAGATTTTTTTTCGAATTATTTTGATAATATCATCACCTTCTCCTCCTTGCTAACTGACGTTTGATTTGCACCCAGGTAGGTAGGAGCCTATTCTTCTCCACTTCATATAATTCACCAGCATCGTATACGACCCCGAAGAGGCGCAAGATGTCCTGTACCTTAGCAACACTAGCAATTGGCAAGTAGAGTGCTTAAAGATCACTGAACAGTGCAGTGAGTAATCGCGTCAACACAGCCATGTACACATAATTATATGATAAACCGTTCTTGTGGTATTTGCGTCCAGCTACATAAGATCGATAGCAGTTTTCAGGTGAACGTCCGTGACTATCTCTATGCCAAAGCAAATGCTATGCCAGGCATGCAAATGTATACTGACATCCACACATCCGCTTGCATACAGCCCCCTGATGCCTGAATGTGGCCTCGCATGGCGGTTGATTAACATAATAAGCTGTTTTTTCTTTTAATCGTCGAAAGTGGTTTCAAAATTACAGGTAGCATTCGTTATAATGGGCTCCTCTTTGTCTAACAATGACAATGACATGCACAGAATGGGTGCAATCTAGTGGCTAGAGCATCCGCGGCCGGAGCTGATTCCTGGTCGGGCGCGTGAGAGGCACCGAGCAGACAATGTGGACGGCAGTGATGTCGTAGTTGACTCCCTACAGGGGTCTACAGCAGTATATGAGAGGCACGGAGCAGACAGTGTGGACGGCAGCGATGTCGTAGTTGACTCCCTACAGGGGTCTACAGCAGTATATGAGAGACACCGAGCAGACAGTGTGGACGGCAGTGATGTCATAGCTGACTCCCTACAGAGGTCTACACCAGTATATGAGAGACACCGAGCAGGCCGTGTGGACGGCAGTGATGTCATAGCTGACTCCCTACAGAGGTCTACACCAGTATATGAGAGGCACGGAGCAGGCAGTGTGGATGGCAGTGATGTCATAGCTGACTCCCTACAGGTTTCTAAAGCAGTGTATGGATGGACAATGTTTGTACCGAAGAACCAACTCGGAAGGATTACATACTGATTCCATTTTTCTTTCTATATGTTTTATTGCAAATGTCAATTTAATCGATGCTTAAAATGGGTTAAACAATTTCATGTTCACGTTCAGTTAATTTAAGAACGAAACTGATTGGTTTCCTAAAAATGAAAGTATTTTCTGAATCCATGTTCTAGCGAGTTCGACAAACGATGGCGCTTTCTTGCTGAGTCCAGTCGATAACAGCGTATTGTCTACGGATTGTATAACCGCTAGCAGTGTGAATATGTTTAAAAACAAGTTTGACACATATCTCAGGAGGGCGGGTTACACGTAGACGAACACTGATGAACTCTCGAAAATTGTCTACGGATTGCTTAACCGCTAGCAGTGTGAATATGTTTAAAAACAAGTTGTTTAATTCACATGGAAAACGGACAAAGAAGAGAAACAGCATTTCATTTCCAAGCCGAGAATAAGTTCCCATTAGGACTGTCTAGCGCACATTTCTTTCTTCCCCATTACATTGGCCTTTCAAGCATCTCGTCGCAGCTTGACAAGCGACCGCACGGTTACTTGATGGGCATATATTGTTCTGGTCATATGGTATGTGTAGGAAAGTTCCGGCGGAAGTAACGCCTTTCTCGTTCGCTCTTTTTAGTAGGTCGTCAAGCATCTTGCACACATCTATCTTCCATGAACGCCTCCCAACTTAATGACAAACGAAGATTTACCAAATGTTTATGAACATGACCTTCGTATATACTTACAAAAGCCGAAGAGTGGTTTATCTGGCGCCATCCCGTGCATAGGTCCGTGGTTTATCCTGTCTATTGCGTTCTTTATTATGGCAATCCCATTTGGATCGTTCTAAAAAAAAAGCCACGATGGCACATATTATTTGGATATGTTGGCTGTGGCTGATTAAATGCATGAGAAGTGGCAATACGATATGCTCACCCTTTTGTAATGTCTCCTGTGATAGTGGCTGAGTACAGTATTGAACCAACGCATTTGTTTTCTTTTCTGGGTTGTTCAAGAAGACTTTTATTGACATCGTGGATGTCAATATCTGGCACAGTTCCAGCTGTAATATTGAAAGCCACTTCCAGCACAATGCGACAACGTACCGTTATTTAGAAAACCATTTTAAATATTGTGCAACAAAAATGGAAAAACCAGCCGTTTTCCTATTTTCTTTTAACATTATTGCAATTGTAAAACGGAAATCAAACTGTTTTTCGTTTTTCGTTTTCACAACCAAAAATTTAAAAGAAAAAATTGGAAAACAAACGGTTTTTCGTTTTTCGTTTTGATCATCGCAAATTAAAAATTGGAAAACGGAAGCGCCTGGCTGGCGTGCAGGCGGCGCAGCGGCAGGAAATTGCAGCCGGCAGGAAGCGACGAACGAGCGGCTCGAACACAACTCTTTTTGGCACATTAATTGTACGACGTACGCATTAACTCTATGTAAGCGTCACATAATTTTACATTTACTCGTTAACCCGGGGGACCATTCAATAGCAATGCATGACTAGTAAGCGCTGCATCAAAAACAATAGGAGTGACTTTCCACAAGTTAGTTAAACCTATACCCTTTTTTAAAGAGATGTATTAAAACTAAATTTACTTTCATTAGAATTATTGATTATATTCATATATAATTATGTTAAATGAACATTACCTATTCATACATAGACATAGAACACACCGTGCCCATGAGCCGTGCATTTAAGGGGTGGTACGCTGGCGATTTATTAACTGTGCTGGAGCAAACCTAAGTAAAATTGTACCGCTAGGTTAAGGGATGATATAAAATTGTACCGCTAGGTTAAGGGATGATATAAAAAACACGTATTTGTTTCAAGGAATTAACAGTGGGCGCCGTTGTTTAGATGACACCGGCTTTGTGCAGTGTCGTACGTTCTTGATATTATGTCTAAAGGCCTCGGCTCAGGCGATGTGCTGGGTTTGATCAGGTTCTGTGTTGTGTATCGACCCGTAGAGCTTTACTGTCATTAATTATTACTCGCTTCAATACTATAATATACAACGACACACCATTCATTCTTCCATCCCTTGTAATAGCAGTATAACTAATTTAGTGAGAAACATGAACACAATAAATTATGGTATTTTTACACTGCGCAAACTGTTATTTTATTTGTCGACGCTGTTCATATGTGTGACGTTCTCTAGAATTTGACCCCTTTTGGCATAAAGGATGGCATCAAATCATCAAACCAAAAGATGGGTACCAGTCACGTGACAAGGGTCATGTGACACATAAAGATAACAACAAGTCACATGCCAAGGCCATGTGACAGTAGTCGTGCAAATTATGATTCATGACATTTTTACTGAAGCGTTTTGATATATATGTGTGAGTGTGTGCGTGTGCGTGTGCGTGTGCGTGTGCGTGTGCGTGTGCGTGTGCGTGTGCCTGTGCGTGTGCGTGTGCGTGTGCGTGTGTGTGTGTGGTATCGCGGAAACATGCATAGATTATTATTGTCGGGTATAGGAGCCAACATCAACATTTGGTAGCGACCTCTAAGTATCATTTTATTGCATTGAAATTTTACCAGGATACTTTTTTTCTAAGGATGTAACAAAATGAGAAGGTCTTCCAATGGAAATTCAAAACTTTAAAAATTAATAAAAAAATAAATATATATATATATATATATATATATATATATATATATATATATATTTATTTTTTTATTAATTTTTAAAGTTTTGAATTTCCATTGGAAGACCTTCTCATTTTGTTACATCCTTAGAAAAAAAGTATCCTGGTAAAATTCCAATGGAAATTCAAAACTTTAAAAATTAATAAAAAAATTAATATATATATATATATATATATATATATATATATATATATATATATATATATATATATATATATATATATATATATATATATATATATATTTATTTTTTTATTAATTTTTAAAGTTTTGAATTTCCATTGGAAGACCTTCTCATTTTGTTACATCCTTAGAAAAAAAGTATCCTGGTAAAATTTCAATGCAATAAAATGATACTTAGAGGTCGCTACCAAATGTTGATGTTGGCTCCTATACCCGACAATAATAATCAATGCATGTTTCCGCGATACCACACACACACACGCACACGCACACGCACACGCACACGCACACGCACACGCACACGCACACGCACACGCACACGCACACGCACACGCACACGCACACGCACACGTATATATATATATATATATATATATATATATATATATATATATATATATATATATATATATATATATATATATATATATATATATATAAAGCTAGTGTCATTTCATCTGTCACATCACATCACATCCTTAGCACTTTCATAAATCATAAATCGTCAGATTATTTTCCTTGCATGATTTATGTACACACAAAAAAAATCAGCTGTTATTAAAAGTATTACTTTTTATCAAAGAGGTTTGTTATCTGTTGGCACAGCGATGACCAGCTGTGCTTATGTTTGAAGTGAAAGTGTACCCGAGGTGTCGATTAGAATCACGTCATACTGGTATTTGCATAAAAGAACAATACATTGCAATACATTACTGTACAGGATGCGATGTGAATGTGCTATGTCATTTGTTTGATCGTATTGCCCAATGCCCCTCCGAGCTCAGAGCTCGACGATTTCGTAGTAGAAGCATCGGGGATAGACCACTGTTTCATTTCCGCGTCCATGGCATACAATCAAGTGCCAGTGATTGTGAGGAAATTAATCAATCAAGGAAATCAAGGATTTGACCAAAATTGTACAGCCAATGACATGACTTGCAAAAACGTGTGCCATTGGATAAAATCTTCATCGTTATTTTGCGTACAGGACTAAGAAAAACGTTAACATGGTCGCCTGTGGAAAACACATAATGTGTATCATACTGGGGCTGAGGGCAGTTGTGCCTAGCCGAGCAGGAAGGCAGGCGCCGTGCCGTTTCCTGTTGGTCCGTCCTCCAGGCACCGCTACACGGCTGCTCCGGTATCGTAATGAGTCATTCAATTACTGGGCTCAGTAACTTTCGACACAAATGCACTTGTGTTGTATTTCAGCCAGCAGCACACTTAGCAGATGAAAGCAACGTAAAAAGGTACATTGAAGTACACATTTGCTATTTTGCAGGACGCTTGAATAAGCGTAATAAAATTGGTAAACATGCATATATTAATAGGTATTAACAATATTAACAAGTATTTCGCAAATGACCTGTGCCGCCACCATATGGAGACGTGGCGAAATGGTGATCAAGCTTAGTTCTCCCGTTCCCCAGAGATCCCAAACAAGATATTGTATGTTAAATATGCTTTAAACATGAATATGTAATAATGCTAGGACGTCCACCGATACCTTTATACCACTGCTATAATCGTATTAAGCCATTGCATGCATTTACTTATTTCGTCATACTTTCCCTTGGCTACTGTATATAATCCCACTTTGGTAAGGATGAAGCTAAATAATCCCACTTTGGTAAGGATGAAGCTCAATTTTTATGTGAATAGCTTACTGCTGCGACCATATTGTAATCAGATGGGCACGGTGATATGCAGCTTTACCCGGCTATCTATAAATCCTATTTTCGAGCTTAATGGCTAGATGGTGGGGTAGCAGTTTCTCGCCTATGGGCGTCTTACTTCATTCTACCCTAACATTTCCTGTGATTTGTCGCCGGAAATAAGTGAATATTCATGCGTTACAGTAACCTTTCACACCTCCAATACTGTTTCACTGAAGCTACGATTGAGTTATTTCCCCACCAACAGCAAGTACTTAAATGTCGGCGTAACGCCATTTATAACATATCGTAGATATTCAGCTTTCAACGAGCCAACCGGTTGTCAAACTCAATGAACATTTTCAGCGTTTTAGTCCGATAGGCACAATCATCTCATTAGTGAGAGAGTACGCGTTTTTTTTCTGGAAAAAAGTCACTAAATTATCAAAGCCCCAATCGTACCGCTTTCAAATCCCGAGAACATGAAACAGAGAACCACTACTTTGACTCGACGTGGCTACGTGCCTGGCAGCTTTACGCTCACGTATTCACCAAAACAACGGCGGCCGATTTGCACCCAGCTCAACTCACGTAACTTGTCGGCCACAACGAAGCCACGCTGCCAGGTACGTAGCCACGTCGAGGCAAAGTAGCGGTTTTTTGCTTCATGTTTTCAGCATATTTTTTCCAGTTGTCAAATTAACTTTATTTTGACCTCGATAATGGTTTGCGTCTGGGTGTGGTACGGCCGTTTGGTGGCAATTAAAAGCAAACCGGAAACCGTCAACGAGCGGTCAACTTCTACAACATGACTAGTTAGTTATAGTTTGCAATGGCGTATATAAGACATAGGAGGGAATCTGGTGATACAAAAATGGTATTGCCCCATAGTCTTTATAAATTAACACAACACTGCCTTTACTACTGGCGAGTTGTGTTCACGGTCGGAAAGCAAAGTTTAAATGTGCCACGATATTAAGTGCTGAATTCAGAGCAACTGCTTACCAATCTGGAACTTGAGAATTTTATCCACGAATTTAAAAAAAAAACAATAAAAAGTTGGTTGTGCAGAAACATTCTTATTGCACAGCTCTACTCTAAGACTGGTCGTAAATGTCTGGCAAGTTGTGTGAAAGCTTGGAAGACTAACCATTAAAGATAAATTAGTGTGTTGATTTTTAGAATGCTTTACCAAGCTGTATTTTGAGGTTTCTGTCTGTCTTTTACCGTATTCGGAGACTGTTGTAGTCAGAATACAGGCTACAGCTGCAACCAAAGACCTTTTGAAGGTCACTCCGCAGCGCACTTAACCGGTCTGTACAGTGACGTCATTTCCGGGCTCTATATATAGGTTAGCACCGGGTAGAGGTAATTCCACTTTGAGGTTTGGCACCACATTTTGAAAACAAAATGGCACGTACATGTTTAGCATTATGAATGTCAGTAAATATATGATAACTTGCATTAAAGACGATTGGAAACACAGTTATTAAGATAATTTAGCAGTGCTGAATTCGGAAAATATTGCGGTTATAAGATATATTGCACTGGCCCATCCAATCAATGACATAGTCTTGCCAGAATGCACCCCCCTCCGTCTGTGGTGGGAAGCAAGTCCGTCAAATATGCCCAAACAACTCCCCGCCAAAACAATACATTAGCAACGATCCATATGAGAACTTTTACATTTTCAAAAGTTAGTTAGAGGTTAGTTAAATCCTTCTTTGATATGTTAATATGTCACGGGTTAACCGTCATAACGAATGCAGTCATGTGTCCCTGTATACAGCTGGTTGAACTGAGGCGAAGTGGACTGAAAGAGGATGCCCACCCTTCCAGGGTCGCAAGCAAGAAACAAGCTTCCTGGATTAAAAAAAAATTTTTTAATAAATTTTAATTCCTAAGAATTGAATTAACATATTTTGTAAGTAAATGAAGGTTCGTGTCAGGGAAACAATCCCGAAGAATTTCCAAAACTCAAAGACCCTCACATTGAAGATGATTACACTTTAGTAGCCAATGAACTGCATCCACCAATGTTTAACTGTATGGATACATAATATATTATTATCCATCTATATTCACCAGATGCAAGCATACACGTGATCACTCCACTGATTGTTAACAATAACCTTGAAATAGCACCACAGTGTACTATATATTGGTGCATTGGACAATCAAAACTTCTGAAAAAAATTCACAGCCACCGCCATTATGTTATTGATAATCTGAACAATTTATGTCCAAGACACATACCTCCAGCTCTTTTCATCATGACGCAAACAGTTTTTGCCAATACGCCTACCAGTCTTTTGGATATTTCACCACCAAAATATCTACGCGTCTTCGAATTCGCTTCATACTACAACATCTCACTGCCACAGGTGTAACATCTCACTGCCAAAGGCGTAACATCTCACTGCCAAAGGTGTAACATCTCACTGCCAAAGGTGTAACATCTCCCTGCCAAATGTGTAACATCTCCCTGCCAAATGTGTAACATCTCACTGCCAAAGGTGTAACATCTCACTGCCAAAGGTGTAACATCTCACTGCCAAAGGTGTAACATCTCACTGCCAAATGTGTAACATCTCACTGCCAAATGTGTAACATCTCACTGCCAAAGGCGTAACATCTCACTGCCAAATGTGTAACATCTCACTGCCAAAGGTGTAACATCTCCCTGCCAAACGTGTAACATCTCACTGCCAAAGGTGTAACATCTCACTGCCAAAGGTGTAACATCTCACTGCCAAAGGCGTAACATCTCACTGCCAAAGGCGTAACATCTCACTGCCAAATGTGTAACATCTCACTGCCAAATGTGTAACATCTCACTGCCAAATGTGTAACATCTCACTGCCAAAGGTGTAACATCTCCCTGCCAAATGTGTAACATCTCACTGCCAAAGGTGTAACATCTCACTGCCAAAGGTGTAACATCTCCCTGCCAAAGGTGTAACATCTCACTGCCAAAGGTGTAACATCTCACTGCCAAAGGTGTAACATCTCACTGCCAAAGGTGTAACATCTCACTGCCAAATGTGTAACATCTCACTGACAAAGGTGTAACATCTCACTGCCAAAGGCGTAACATCTCACTGCCAAATGTGTAACATCTCACTGCCAAATGTGTAACATCTCACTGCCAAAGGTGTAACATCTCACTGCCAAAGGCGTAACATCTCACTGCCAAATGTGTAACATCTCACTGCCAAAGGTGTAACATCTCCCTGCCAAAGGTGTAACATCTCACTGCCAAAGGTGTAACATCTCACTGCCAAATGTGTAACATCTCACTGCCAAAGGTGTAACATCTCACTGCCAAATGTGTAACATCTCACTGCCAAAGGTGTAACATCTCACTGCCAAAGGTGTAACATCTCACTGCCAAAGGCGTAACATCTCACTGCCAAATGTGTAACATCTCACTGCCAAAGGTGTAACATCTCACTGCCAAATGTGTAACATCTCACTGCCAAAGGTGTAACATCTCACTGCCAAATGTGTAACATCTCACTGCCAAAGGTGTAACATCTCACTGCCAAAGGTGTAACATCTCACTGCCAAAGGCGTAACATCTCACTGCCAAATGTGTAACATCTCACTGCCAAAGGTGTAACATCTCACTGCCAAATGTGTAACATCTCACTGCCAAAGGCGTAACATCTCACTGCCAAATGTGTAACATCTCACTGCCAAAGGTATAACATCTCACTGCCAAATGTGTAACATCTCACTGCCAAAGGTGTAACATCTCACTGCCAAATGTGTAACATCTCACTGCCAAAGGTGTAACATCTCACTGCCAAATGTGTAACATCTCACTGCCAAATGTGTAACATCTCACTGCCAAATGTGTAACATCTCACTGCCAAATGTGTAACATCTCACTGCCAAAGGTGTAACATCTCACTGCCAAAGGTGTAACATCTCACTGCCAAAGGTGTAACATCTCACTGCCAAAGGTGTAACATCTCACTGCCAAAGGTGTAACATCTCACTGCCAAAGGTGTAACATCTCACTGCCAAAGGTGTAACATCTCACTGCCAAATGTGTAACATCTCACTGCCAAAGGTGTAACATCTCACTGCCAAAGGTGTAACATCTCACTGCCAAAGGTGTAACATCTCACTGCCAAAGGTGTAACATCTCACTGCCAAATGTGTAACATCTCACTGCCAAAGGTGTAACATCTCACTGCCAAAGGTGTAACATCTCACTGCCAAAGGTGTAACATCTCACTGCCAAATGTGTAACATCTCACTGCCAAAGGTGTAACATCTCACTGCCAAAGGTGTAACATCTCACTGCCAAAGGTGTAACATCTCACTGCCAAATGTGTAACATCTCACTGCCAAAGGTGTAACATCTCACTGCCAAATGTGTAACATCTCACTGCCAAAGGTGTAACATCTCACTGCCAAAGGTGTAACATCTCACTGCCAAAGGTGTAACATCTCACTGCCAAATGTGTAACATCTCACTGCCAAAGGTGTAACATCTCACTGCCAAATGTGTAACATCTCACTGCCAAATGTGTAACATCTCACTGCCAAATGTGTAACATCTCACTGCCAAAGGTGTAACATCTCACTGCCAAATGTGTAACATCTCACTGCCAAAGGTGTAACATTTCGAACTATCCAACCTTGCCGGCTGAAAACTGTTACTTCTTGGCAAATGAAATCACTGATATCGAACAAATTGTGTATTTTTGGCAGTACGTTCATGAAACATTTTCGGTAGTCTAACTGTGGTCTGACCCCTCTGCCGTAATGTTGAAACAGTCGAGCTGTGAAGCATTGCGGCCTTCCCAAAGATGTAACCGCTAAATCACAACACAACAAATAAAATTATTTTAAATATATTATTATATTATATCATAAAGGGCGATCTAGCCAGGCCGTGTGCTGAAATAATATCTTTTTATCGCAACGTGACGAATGGTTCCTAATATCAACAAGTGTTTGGCCAAACGCGTATAGCTGTTACCTCCTTCCATTCACACATTGCACTTTTATTCAATCTTAGCAAAGGAAATACATTATTTAAAAATAGTTTTGTTATTATTTAGCCCATCGAAGTTCGTTGATGTTCAAATATATCGTGCGTGAATATTTTAGTATTATGTGCAATCCGGGTAGTCGGCTTAATAAAAGAGGGCCTAGTTTTGTTACAAATCATCGAAAGAATTTGCATTTATCGTTGTATCGGGTAACTTGCGAAAATGTGAATAACTGTATGTTATCTTATATAAAGGCGGGCTACTCGTAGTCACGTGTGTCCCTTATTGCGCCGAATTTCGATTTGGTCGAACAAAAACTATTTTAGCAGTTTGTCGGATTGTTTCATCAAAACTGAATAACACATTTGTACAACTGAGCTAGAGTGTTGTGGTCGTATTAGAGAAGTTCGATTTGTTGTTAACTGAGTATGAAACGAGACGAGTTGATGAAATCGAATTGATGAAATATGTTTAGAGCAAAATGTCACATCCTCAACTTGAAGCTGCATCCTAGCAGGTTTAGAGCAAAATGTCACATCCTCAACTTGAAGCTGCATCCTAGCAGGTTTAGAGCAAAATGTCACATCCTCAACTTGAAGCTGCATCCTAGCATGTTTAGAGCAAAATGTCACATCCTCAACTTGAAGCTGCATCCTAGCATGTTTAGAGCAAAATGTCACATCCTCAACTTGAAGCTGCATCCTAGCATGTTTAGAGCAAAATGTCACAGCCTCAACTTGAAGCTGCATCCTAGCATGTTTAGAGCAAAATGTCACATCCTCAACTTGAAGCTGCATCCTAGCATGTTTAGAGCAAAATGTCACATCCTCAACTTGAAGCTGCATCCTAGCATGTTTAGAGCAAAATGTCACATCCTCAACTTGAAGCTGCCTCCTAGCATGTTTAGAGCAAAATGTCACATCCTCAACTTGAAGCTGCCTCCTAGCATGTTTAGAGCAAAATGTCACATCCTCAACTTGAAGCTGCCTCCTAGCAGGTCATTTTAGTAGGAGCGAGGCAATGTACTGCTTCATAAAGATACATAAAGGCAAATATAACGAGGCAGTGTACTGCTTCATAAAGATACATAAAGGCAAATATAACGAGGCAGTGTACTGCTTCATAAAGATACCTAAAGGCAAATATAACGAGGCAATGTACTGCTTCATAAAGATACCTAAAGGCAAATATAACGAGGCAGTGTACTGCTTCATAAAGATACCTAAAGGCAAATATAACGAGGCAGTGTACTGCTTCATAAAGATACCTAAAGGCAAATATAACGAGGCAATGTACTGCTTCATAAAGATACCTAAAGACAAATATAACGAGGCAGTGTACTGCTTCATAAAGATACCTAAAGGCAAATATAACGAGGCAATGTACTGCTTCATAAAGATACCTAAAGGCAAATATAACGGCCATGACAGTTTGACAGACTACATCTTTTATCCGTGGTATCATATAACTCCTGACATACTCGTGCCCCAAATAAAGATAGATACAAACAAGGAAGCCAATATATTCTCTCTGAATAGTGAAGTAAAGGAATATAGAGCCGGGGGGAATGACTTGTCAGGCATACGGAGAAGCAGTTTCATTAGCACCTCTGTGAGCACATTAATCAAACGCCAGTTTTTTTTTTTACAAACAGGTTTGGTTGCTGAGCGCTGTGCGAATGAACAGCCTACACTCTGTTGTGGATGTCAAAGGATTATATCACAAATGAAGTGGGATTCAAACGTGCAGAAATACGATGAATTGAATCAATATTAACCGCATCACATCTACAATCTACGCTGGACTGCCCACGCGTTCAGAATTATTGAATGAAGGATTGAAAAAAACTCTTTCATGTGCAATTTACGACAGCGTGAAACGCAGTGGCCTGTAATTAATAATATAGAACACCCTGAGAACACTTGTAGGGGAGACCGGGGCTAGTTGTAACACGGGTAAGTTGTAACACGCATACGGAAGGCAGTGCTGGTTGAGCCATTTTTGATTCATGTTGATGTCTAGGGTGCAATCATAGTCATAAGTCAAAATTTATTTTATTCACATAAACTATGATTATTAGTAGATCATTTTGTACGTAGATAATACATCTATCATGCATAGATAATTATATATAGCTGATTCAAATACTGCTATCAAGCTTGCTCAACTATCACTTGGTGCGGGGTAAGTTGAGCCACATTGTAGCGTAAGTTGCGTAAATGCTTTATTTGTATAAACCACTGTTCAACTAAACCTCCCTCAAATAGCCCCGTTTCGACAGTTAAACTTTAAAAATTAACTTCTCATTAATGCGCGAAGTGATGCAAATAATCTTCTTCTCTGTGCATAGTTAAACCATTTGTAAGTGCACAAATAATAAAGTCTGGTCACGTGGGTTAATAGTTTACATACTATTAGATATTAATCACATTTAACAAAAGTTTCGAAAAACATCAAAAAACATACATAGTCTGCCTTAGTTTGTATATGGAAGAAATGTTTTTTTGTGGTTTTCATATCGAGTGTGGAAATTTTTGTTTGTTTGTTTGCTTGTTTTTGTGTGTGTTACTTTATAAAACATTATTAGTCAGTCTGCAGGTGCAGCAACGTCTTTGCAATGACGGCCAGTTGAGCTTTTCAAGCATTGACGCCACTAAGCAAGTTGTGGTTTCTGGCGACATACGTAACGGACAGCTCTTCTTTGAACCATCTCTGTTTCGTGTCACGTCAGCCATTGAGGTCACGTAAACAGGCGTTGGTCTGTATCCTACGTTCAGAAATTTCACGCATGTCATAGGTGCGTTTTTTGTTTTGCAAACGTAATTGTATTTTTTTGGGAAAACAGTAAATAATATGACAATATTCGAACACGATTAAGCATGACGTCACACGTATTTGTTACACACCGGTAGAGCGTACAATGCAATGTTCATATACAGTGACGTCATATTATTGTTTTTACCACTATTTTCATTCAACAACACTTACGATCGATAATTTGTTGGGCATGTCTAAAAATTGCTTCGTTACAGTGTGAACAAGATTGAACTCGTGTCGATAGTACAGCACAGCCACTCATTAGTGACGCACACGCTACATGACCTCTCCGTGGAGGTACGTGTGTGACGTCATGACGTTTCTCCGCTATATTTACAAAAACAACTTCGAAACTTACGACGTTCGTTAGTGTATCGCGCCCTGACTTTTGTAGACTGGGCATTAGAAAAGGCCAAGACAAAGGGAGTTAGACGGACGGCAAGATCTTTTTTTTCTCGCGTTTGTCTTAGCCTATATTTGTAGACATTCGTCGAACCGCCATACACAGCCACGGGTTGCTCAATCTCGCTGGCCAATGATCGCAGTGGTTCTGGGATGAACATATGCAGAGAAATTGGTTTGGATTGCACGTCATGTCCCCATTTCTAATCCCTTCCGAGCAGACGCTCCGTAGCAGGTGGTCGGCACTTCTTGCGCAACTGGTCAAGGCGAGAAGCGACGCCTGTCTTCGGTACTTGCCTGCAGGCGCGGGCAAGTGCTCGACTTTAGTTGTTCGTAGACATCCAGTAACGAACCACCGGGAGTTGTTGATGCTGACGTCAACTTTTGATGTGCGTATGTGTGTGTGTGTGCGTGCGTGCGTGCGTGCGTGCGTGCGTGCGTGCGTGCGTGCGTGCGATCGTGTGTGTGCACTCCTAGGTCACACCGGTGCGCAGTATTCTACAGGTGCGTGCCCCGTGTGGCGGCGCCCTGGGCGACGTTACCTTTGTACTTAGGTATTCCAGGTGTTATCTGTGTATCAGTGATCTGTCCAGGGGGAAGAGGGGGAGGAGGGGGAGGAGGAGGAGGAGGGGGAGGAGAGGAAAATGGGGAGGATGGATGAAGGAGGTGGGGAGGGGGAGGAGGTGAGGAGGGGGACGAGAGGGAGGATGGGGAGGAGAGGGAGGAGGAGGAGGAAGGGAGGAGGAGGAAGGGGGAGGAGGCGGAGGGGGAGAGGGAGGAAGGGAGACGGATAGGATATAAAGCAGGTATCGCAGGTGTGGTCCCAGCAGGTATTATTCTAAACCCTGCTTCAATTCCTAGAATGGGAGGCATCCCTCGTACTGGAAACAGATGGTGGGAAACAAACGAGTGGCGTTGGCCTAGAGGTGAGGATAGAAATGTTTAAGCGGACCCAACCGATACCTCACCAAACCAGAATCTATAAGAGTATACGCAGCCACTACGAATGAACACACTGGCGTACCCACTGGCGTACACACTGGCGTACACACTGGCGTACACACTGGCGTACCCACTGCGAAGAAAAGAATGATAATTTCGCAGCAGATGTGTAATCAGTCTGCCATTATTAACATGTGTAGAAACTTATCTGTAATTAATTATGCCTTTTTACGTGTCATCAAACAAAAAGGCGTATTTCAAAGCAGTAGTCCGAGCAATGTAATTACAGTAATTAAACAATGTTCTATTAATTATCTCTATATGCTGCCAGAATGCGACGGTCTTATGAAGCTTCATTCAGTTTGTCAGCATTTTTAGAGGACATTATGCAAAACTTACCTTTGAATGTTGGCGCTGCCAGAGTGCATGTCATCCTCGGTGGTTCTGTAATGTCTCCAACGATCCAACGAGACAGGACCGACATTAACGTGATCATCCGAATCACGAGTTCTCAGTGTTGAGAACCAGGTTTTCTTTATACCCAATGTACAGTGTCTGGTCTTGGTATTAACTACTACACTGGCGCGTCTCACTTATCGGGTCGAAGTGTAAATTAACTAGAAAACACACTAAACACTACGGTAGTGTTTAGTACGTCGGTTGTAGTCACTCATAGTTGTTTCAAAGCACTGTAGTGTCCAAATTCAAAACTGATCGTTTTTATCATGAAACCTGATCGTTTCTGCCATGGTTTCAACTATTTCTGTTCTAACGTCTTCGCCACCCGAATATGTTTTAGTATAATTTGACCGTCATCTGTCTGTGAATATCGATTTATTTTTAACCTGACACGAGTGCTTTGACCGTAGGTTCAAACCACTACCGTGGTCTGTGAACGGGGAGCGCTTTGGACGTCAAACTCTGGCGCACGCTCGATAATGTAGATCAAACCATATAGTTATCGTGGCTGCTAACTCGGAGCTGTAGTCATAAAGATCAGTATCAACATCTCAGTCACTAGCTCGTTCTGCTGTGGGTTATCGCGTCCACGTGCACTCACATTATTTATGTAGGACAAACCATGCGCGTGTCGCGGATTTTCCATTAAAGCCAACTGGCCCAGTCGCTACATTGCATAAATTGCCTGATAACACACTTTCCCTGGTTAAAATTACACCGTTTTAGTTCAGCGGTGTTTTGTAATTATATAGAGTAACTGCTTAGTAGTGTTCCGGATTACGTTGTCATATTTTAGAACAAGCAGAATCATTCGTGCATCAGCTCAGTGTTTAGAGCGCAGGACTCACAGTTGAGACTGCCGGGTCCCACACAGGGGAAGTGTGTAACCGGCTGTGGTATCCAGCTCTCACGAGACGTCCATTACACGGCTCAGTCAATTCTGCTAACTCCCTCGCACGACGACACGATTGAATGAAAACATGCAAAACAAGATATAACACGATTGTCATACATTGCCCACATGACAAAACACAGATAACAAGTGTATAACGAAGCTTATCGAGAATCCGCCGATTATCTGTTACCATAAGTAGAGTTACCCTAATCACAAATACACAACGTCGACTCGAGAATGTAAGGTGGGGCAAAACGCCGTTATGCCAGACTAGCCATACGGCTCGAAAACATAAATGTCGAGTTAGCCAGATGGAGCCTCGTATCACCGTATCACCGTATCCATCTTTTAATATGGTTGTAGCAGAAGCAAAACACGCGGTAAGCTATCCACATTAAAATTTGAGCTTCATTGTTTTACAAATCGTCTTTACCAAAGTTGGACTATGTTCAATTGCCATTGAAACTGTGCGAACAAAAGTTGATGCTTCCAATAGGCTAACGCTATTACAGTAGCGGTATACATGTATCGGTTGTGGCCGAAATATGAACAAATATTCAAATAAAGAAATTATAATATTGCAAGCGCCCATAGCGGGGTTTCTTGCCCCGTGGGTGATGTAAAACAATTTCAAAACACAGAATGTACCTAAGATTATGAGCTATATCATTCATTGCACATAGACAATATTTACCCAAATGATTCTTTCCCGCATGCGATGTCCCCTTAAGGGGGCTCCTTGCCCCACCCTACCCAACTAGCTGACTATCTGAGCAACTGTTATCTGAGGTCCGACGGTACATGGAGCCGACACGACGCGACACGACATGTCGTCGGGTCGCCGCGTTGATTGGTGTCTAAAGTAATTCGCTCAAGATTCAGCCGTCAAATTCGTCGACAAAAGTCATATTGGTTTTGTGTCTACACATCCGCAAAGAACCGGCCACTGGCCAGCTACGAACACCTTGTCGTGGCTATCCGGGTTTATGCAGGTTAAAGCACTGACCGTATGCATTCGGACAATTCCATAAAATAATCCCTACAAAATATGTTTGTTCTATGTACCCATCAAGTAAATAATCGTTTTTTAAGCCTAGTTTACTCCGAGCTCCTCTAGGCTGTACTGTGCTAAGTTCTTCAACTGTTCCGGTAAAACTTGTAGGCCGACAATAAAACTGTAACCTCCCGAAAGCCGGCCATGTGTGGTCTCACTCACTGTGTGGAGACCACATACCATGGCGGTTACAGACGACAGCAAGCGACAACAGTACACGTTAGTTCTGTGGAGAGAGAACAAGCACACTATATGGGCGTATGACTTAAGTGTACACACACGTGGATATATTTCCACAAATGCATGCATGTTCGTTCCAGCGTTCTCTGGGAAGCATTCAGCCACACTGCAATTACTGTGCCAAAGCTATCCATTGACATATCGAGCACTGCCTATAGCCAGGTACTCATTCATACAACTAGGTGAACTGTGGCAACGTGGGGTGATCAAAATGCTAGTTTCGAAACGCCAACAAGAGGATTCGAACCCGGGTTGTCTCGATTGAGAGCCCGGCGTTCTAACAGCTACGCTACGTCGCCCAGACGCATGTCACATTAAAAGTCGTTTATGACCGGATTATTGAATACAGTACTTTTTGAAAGATAACACCGATGATAACGACTTTAAAGCATTCGAACATTCGCTAACGATCCGTTATGAATCCGCATCACTAGCGAAGGTTATCAACAGCAAAACTGAAGAAGCGCGGCACTGTGATGGCGCGGTGGTTCGGCGGTTAGATTGCAGGAATGTAAATCGAGAAAACCGTGGTTCGACTCCATCTGTTGCCGTTTAGAAACTTGGTCAATTTCCCTCACCCCACGTTGCCTGTGTCTTTCGGAAGAGACACTAAAAGCCATTGGTCCGTTCTGCCTGGTGTCTATGCCAGGGGAAGTAAAGGGTCCCGCAGAGAGAAATGGAAAAAACCTGACGTGGACTCAATAAGTATTGGCTCGATCTAAAAAAAATCCCACACGGACGGGCATGGCATCAGCGGCTTCACAAACTATGATATGATATTGGACTAAACGCCGCGAGCGCCTTGTCTATGCTGATGCCGGCACTATGATGATGCCGGCACTATGATGATGCCGGCACTATGATGAAAGAATATCATTGCATATAGCAAGTTTTCTAACCACACAGCTTTACGTAATGTAACTGCATTCCACCATTTACTGCATCCCATGTGAGCCAATGCTCCGCTGTAGATATACCCATTACGCAACTGGACGTGTCCTGTGGTAAACCATCATAGGCTTAACTCGTGTTTACCAACGTAGAAACCTTTCTCAGTAATGCGATACCATACAAAGCTCATTTCTACAAACCATTGGAGGAAATGTTGGCCGCGTAAGCTAATTATCAGTAACACATTTATATTAAATTGTGCATTTGCAAATTGCATCCCCTGCAAATGTCCGCTTGTCCTAAAGTAATCGTGGGCGGTTCAATTGAGCGTTACAGCAGGAAACGTGTTTAGCTGTTTAGTTGGTTGTGCAACTGGAAACTTGAGAGAAACATGGCGCAAGGGGAAAATGTCTTGCCATGAGTACAACCGGCCAGGGATATTGATCCGGGTATACCATTCTTGATACAAATTCCACGTTTTATAGGTTTGTTCTGTGCGCCAAAACACGTTGATGCACGGAACGCGTTTTGGTAATTAAGGGTATATATTTAAAATAAAAGCTGTGATAAACTTTTTTTGTCATTTTACTTAATATTAATCTATCAATAATATATGTTAGTGAATTAACCTTTCATATATCATGGAACAATGCAAGTGCAATGCAAATTTTGCAGGTTAAAGGGTAGGTCTATATATTTGGTTGTATTCCAACTTGAATAGGGTATAATTTTGATGTCTAAAACGTGTTTGGGGGAGGTCAGTTAGATCAATTCTCAGGGATAGTATACTGGCATGCATCGAGTGAACACCTCCGCGGATATTGACTCCACGTATGCTTGTTTCGTACGCATACAAGGTGACAATTGCTGGAAATAATCTATTTTGTTCGCATATTTATCAGATTATCACATCGTCTGTACATTCTCTTGGTTCAGTGGACCCTACGTGTTACTAAGGAAACCCTTTGTATTGCGGACACTTCCGGCACCGAGAAAATATCTCCTGGGCAGATCAGTACTAACTCCATTGGCTTGTTTATAGCTCAGTCCTCAATTCATTTAGTTCATCGTGAATCGTGTTCGTTGATGTTCAATTTCAATTGAGTATTTTAAAGATACATAGTCTGATGGACTTTATCGTAAAATCATGTTATACATTTTAAACTATGTCTGTCTAGCATCTTGACCGCTCAAATGTGTTTTAATGAACCACAATGTGTTAACATGATTTGACCGTTATTTGATTAATTTGAATATTTCGACCCGAATATCATGTTTACATTGCATGCTGAAGAGCAAGGTCGATATTTGTAAACATACATTAAACGGCCAACTTATATTTAAAAATTATGGTTTATTCAAATACATTTGGGATGCTAATATGTAAAAATATTCACTTTGACCGTTAGATTGGCCTTTTTGCCGAATTTCGACTGGGTCTAATTGAAGATAATGTAATAGTTAGTCCGATGATTTCATCAAAACTAAAAACAAGACACATTTGCACAAACGACCTAGCATGCCATAATCGATATTAGATAGGTTCGATTAGTCACGAAATGATTTGGAATCGAGCGAGTGGGAGCTACACCAATCACATTTCAAGGATTCGATATAACGAGCTCGTTTAGACGGTTGTCGGCTACGACAGGTTTTACTGTCAGAAATTACAAAGTTGGTAGATGACGCGTCACCAGTGGATGTTGTCTACTTAGATTTTCAGAAAGCTTTCGATAAAGTGCCACATCAAAGATTGTTACTTTAACTAAAAGCCCATGGCGTAGGTAATGATGTAATCAACTGGATAGAAAAGTGGCTTACACACAGAAAACAGAGAGTAATAGTAGATGGTGAGATTTAAAACTGGAAATCTGTTTTGAGTGGGGTACCACAGGGATCAGTATTAGGCCCTATACTGTTTTTAATATATATATATATATATATATATATATATATATATATATATATATATATATATATATATGATTTGGAAGATGACATATCTAGCAAAGTACTCAAATTTGCAGATGACACCAAAATATTCAGAGAGGTTACTAATGATACAGATAAACAAAGTTTACAGGATGATCTAGATAAATTAGTTAAATGGTCAGAAAAATGGCAAATGTTATTCAATTTTGGGAAGTATAAATGTATACACACAGGACATGGAAACATGGACGAATAATATAAAATGGGGGATGCTGTACTAGGTCGAACCACACAAAAAGGACTTAGGAGTAACATTTAGTGCTGACATGAAAGTTTCAGAGCAATGTGGGATTGCTGCTTCGAAAGGAAATCAAATTCTAGGGCTAATTAGGAGAACTATCACGTATAAGGAGAAACAGCTAATTGTACCCCTGTACAAAGCAATAGTTAGACCACATTTGGAATATTGTATTCAAGCATGGAGGCCATATCGTAAAAAGGACATAGACAAGCTAGAAAGAATACAACGAAGAGCAACTAAAATGATTCCAGAATTGAGAGACCTTAGTTAAAGTCGCTTATTACAATGTGGTTTGACAACACTAGAGACCAGGAGACTAAGAGGAGACGAAATAGAAGTGTTTAAAATAGTGAACGGTTATGGGGATGTTGATAGGAGTATGTTCTTCAAACTTAAAGAAGGCAGTAGAACCAGAGGACACAAAGCAGCATTAGTTAAGGAGCAGTGTAGGTTGGACATGAGAAAGTACTTTCTCACAGAGGGTGATAAATGAATGGAACAAACTGCCAAATGATTGTGTTAATGCTAGTAGTGTCAATATGTTTAAAAATAGAATTGACAGATATTTGATAAGGGCGGGCTACACATAGATGAGAAAATTGTTGGACTCTCGATAAGCCAATGGCTTCCTTGTCCACTTGCCGTCGGGAACTTGTTGTTTGGGATGGCAATCTTGTTAAAAAAAATCTTGTTAAATCTTGTTATTCAGGAGACGTCGCGCGGTGGATACGCTGTTAGTGCATCGTTAGC
>OY759274.1:26197514-26232514 GCA_963662155.1 Lamellibrachia columna | reverse complement strand
ACGGCATGTTTGTATAAAACAAGCAAACTAATGCCCGAAACTACCTTATTTGCCATAGCAAAATACATCAACAAAAGTTAATTTTTTTTCAGTCGCCAGCGTTTCGCCATAAAATTCAAGGCGGCAGTTAATATATGTTGTACTATGCACTCGCGGTAGTTTACAATCCTTCCGTATTAAAAAATTGCGCTGTGCCACGATGACGCTTGCGTAGATAAAAATATTCTATTATTAAACGTCTGAATCTCGGTATGGTCGACCGGCAGCGCGGAGTAGTACGCAGCGCGGTGTACTACGCGGTGTACTACACACGTAAATGTTGGCTGCACCGCCTTGGTGTTAGCGCAGACGAAGCCACTGGGGGGGGGTCATGCAATCGAGGGTCCTCACAACTTCTCAGTCCCGGGAATCTAGGGTTCGAGATGGGAGCCGTCATAATCATCTATACGGTCAGACTAGAGTGACATTTCGGATGCGTTGCAGAGCCTAAAATTCGCAAATTAGCCGATTTAAATGATTTTTTTTAATGTATTCGGCCTTTTAAAGTATCGGACATTTGGCTTTGGTACATTACATTATAAGGGACATTTAAAGATGAGTAGGGATTTTGGTGGTAATATTAAAAAAATACTTTTCATTAATCCATATCTCTATGTGGGAGGTTTGGCGTGCGTGCGTGCGTGCGTACGTGCGTGCGTGCGTGCGTGCGTGCGTGCGTGCGTAAAACATCGCGTGTAAGTAAACATCGCGTAGAATAACGATGATGTTGATAGATATTCCGTAGCGTCACTGCCACCCATCAGCCCGACTGTCGTTCGCTCTGCCCTTCTCCCAGGTGTGAAATACGATCTATTTGTAGCGTGTTGACAACGAACGAATCTGTTTGGTGACCTCGTCTACCTCCCACGGGTCATCGTTGTATGCAGTCAACGCAGGTGTCGATTGTAAAGGGTAAACCCCCAGTGGCCGCTGACACATTACGTATGTAATCAACCCATAACCTCCCGAGGATAATGTTGTTGACACCTGACACTGGTGATATGTGGTCACAAGGTGAACTGGGATTGCATAAAATTAGTACAGTAGCATTTAGCGATAATCCGTAGCAGTTCAACAATATTTCTGAACTCACAATATTTCTTAGAATCTGTCAGTGTTCTCTTAGTATCTGTTCTCTTAGTATCTGTTCTCTTAGTATCTGTTCTCTTAGTATCTGTTCTCTTAGTATCTGTTCTCTTAGTATCTGTTCTCTTAGTATCTGTTCTCTTAGTATCTGTTCTTTTAGTATCTGTTCTCTTAGTATCTGTTCTCTTAGTATCCGTGTGCTAAACAAATGAACAACTGTAGGTACAACTATGCGAGTAAATGTCGCTATATTTTGCTTTTGATGTCTCGACTAGATTGTTCGTTTGGTTTACTAGTCAGTATGTCCACCAGCGTTCATCACAAACACCCGTAAAACTGTCATATAAACACGTTAATTGTAATATGATGTTAAGTAATTAGGCTTCATAAATATTGAGCTAATGAGAGAGAAGGGGAGAATGTAACCACACATGTAACCACACATGTAACCACACATGTAACCACACATGTAACCACACACGGAGTCTACATGTAAAGTAACCCTTTAAACACTGGTCACTACAGTATACTACTAAATTTTCCATTGAAACCAATGATAAAAGTGTTTCAGAAAATTTAACACTGTGCACAATGTAATATTACACTGTGCACAATGTAATATTACACTGTGCACAATGTAATATTACACAACGTGACACTTTTTCTCTTGTCACCAGGTAACAGTGGTGTGTTCTTCAAATACTACAATTTCAGTTTAAAAAAAATAAATATATGCTGTCTTCGTACACAGATATCATTCCATCAGTGACACGTGCGCATGCTGTCACCCAAAAACTATTGACAGTTACTATAGAGCCATTGACCGCAAATATGCCCTTTTTTCTTTTCATAAACTACTTTTACGGTGCAATAAATCATCGACAGTAAACTTATCGGTGTCATTGCCACTGTATAAATCTACCATAAATCCGTAAGTACGATAATTATATAACCACTCCCTGTCAACTGTTATTATTGGAACGGTGATTGGCCATAAAAAGCGTCCAAATGGCCGTCTTTTTGTTAAGCAGACTTTGGCAACAAGACGGCGCGCGTCTTTGAAGCGTTCCACGTATCTTTGTTTCTGCAATAAACACAACATACAGACAACACAACCATGGCTTACATACAGATAAACACGTGATTCACTAACATCAAACTGTCATTACACTGCAACGGTGTGGCTGTTTTTTTGTGTGAAGGACGCGTTACTGATTGTTTCATTTGAAAAAACATTGTGTTAGAGGAGAATCGCGTAGGATCCGATATATTTAAAATCCTCTACTTTCTCAATTTGACTCCCATCTGATGAGTGAACGCTATCATTAACAGACTGGTTGATATGCATGTACTTTGTTTTGCTTCGGTTGAAAAATAGTCCAGTAGATTTGGAAGCACTTTCCACTTTATGAAGTAAAAGTTCTACTTCTTGTATCATGTCAGCGAACAGATGTCATCGGCACAATACAGGTCAGAGAGATGTGAGGCAGGATGTCTGGGGCTTCTGCGTCTGGTTAGGGTTAGTCCTTCTCTGTCATCAATTGCAGTTCTTAATGCGTAGTCCGAGACCATGATGAATACGTATGGGGCAAGAGGGTCTCCTTGGAGAACTCCTGTATTGATGTTGAAATTAGTAGTTTCCCCTTCGGGAGTTAATATAACTGCATATGTGTTTACATACATTATCTGTAAGGCTTTTACGATCTTCTCTGGGATGCCATACGCATGGAGAATCTGGAACAGTGTGTTTCTATCTACAGAGTCAAAGGCTTTCTTGAAGTCGATGAAAATAATGGCAGCTTCTTTCTGGTGGTTTCTCATTTCTTCGATGATGCGTCTAAGGGCAAGAATCAGCGAAGATGAAGATCGTAGAGGTCTAAATCCGTTCTGGTTTGGGCATAAGATCTTTTCTAGCTCAGGGCGAATTCTGTTAAGCAGGAGTCGGTTGTAGACCTTTGCAGCAGTCTGTGTTAGACGTATTCCACGATAGTTTTCAGGAATAGTCAGGTCTCCTTTCTTAGGTATTGGTACGATACCCGAAATCCCCCACTCCGGTGGTCTATTCCCTAAGTAAATTTTGTTGCGGAACTTTAGTAGATATTTCCTTAACTTGGGTAGTTGCCACATTTCGATGGGAATGCCATCTAGTCCTGGGGTTTTGCCACGTTTCATTTGTTTGATCGCAATGTTGACTTCTGCTAGTGAGAAGATGTCGGTGTCAATGTTGGGGTTGGTCTTATAGATCGGATCAACTGGATGGTTGGATGTTCTCGTATTATCTGAAGAGAGCAGTTGTTTGAAGTAAGTTGTTCCAAGCATCCAAACGATCTTACCTTTGTATGAAGATGGTTTTTGATTTCTTTCCTGAAAGTTGTTTTACTAACTTCCAGGCATTATGAAGATCATTAGTCGACTCGCAACTGTCAAATGCTCTGATAATGTCATGGTAGTGCTTTTCCTGCGTTTCATCATAAGTGTTGCGCAGTGTAGTTTGCGCTGTGGATACTGTCTCGGTTTGTGCACCAATTACATCCTTACGTGCTGCATTTGCTTCATTCGTATGGCGAACACTAGTCTTGAAAGCTACTCGAGGCGGTAGGATGACCGAGCCTGCTTTGTTGCATATATCAACATAGTCCTAGGATTCTTTAAAATGTATACCGTATATAGTTCATGTATACCGGACAGGATATCTATGTTTCATTATTCACATACGGTTAAACAGACTTTGTATTTTCCATATTTACAACTCCGGTTAACTGTGTTTAAAATCACACCAAAAGTACTTCTACAGTTGCTTAGTTATTATTTAATATAAATATTAGTCAGACAAATGTAAAATCTAATATAACTCAACAGGTTTAGTCTTATATCTAAACAAAAACAACCACAAATTATATTGCGTCCTCTGTATCACGACATATCGTCCTCTGTATTGCGACATACCGTCCTCTGTATCGCGATATACCGCCCTCTGTATATGCGATATACCGTCCTCTGTATCGCGATATACTGTCCTCTGTATCGCGACATACCGCCCTCTGTATCGCGACAAACCGTCCTCTGTATCGCGACATACCGCCCTCTGTATCGCAACAAACCATCCTCTGTATCGCGACATACCGTCCTCTGTATCGCGATATACCGTCCTCTGTATCGCGACATACCGTCCTCTGTATCGCGATATACCGTCCTCTGTATCGCGACATACCGTCCTCTGTATCGCGACATACCGCCCTCTGTATCGCGACATACCGTCCTCTGTATCGCGACATACCGCCCTCTGTATCGCGACAAACCGTCCTCTGTATCGCGACATACCGTCCTCTGTATCGCGACATACCGTCCTCTGTATCGCGACATACCGTCCTCTGTGTCGCGACATACCGCCCTCTGTATCGCGACATACCGTCCTCTGTATCGCGACATACCGCCCTCTGTATCGCGACAAACCGTCCTCTGTATCGCGACATACCGTCCTCTGTATCGCGACATACCGTCCTCTGTATCGCGATATACCGCCCTCTGTATCGCGATATACCGCCTTCTGTATCGCGACATACCGTCCTCTGTATCGCGACATACCGTCCTCTGTATCGCGACATACCGTCCTCTGTATCGCGACATACCGCCCTCTGTATCGCGACATACCGTCCTCTGTATCGCGATATACCGCCCTCTGTATCGCGATATACCGTCCTCTGTATCGCGACATACCGTCCTCTGTATCGCGATATACCGCCCTCTGTATCGCTATATACCGTCCTCTGTATCGCGACATATCGCCCTCTGTATCGCGACATACCGTCCTCTGTATCGCGACATACCGCCCTCTGTATCGCGACATACCGTCCTCTGTATCGCGACATACCGTCCTCTGTATCGCGATATACCGCCCTCTGTATCGCGATATACCGCAATACAGAGGGCCGCATTGCAAAAAGTATTGCAAAACATTTGACAATAACCAACCGTAGCGGCCATCCATGACAACGGGTGCGGAACTCTCGCTGGTTCTTGTTACGGCAGTGTTAAATAGTTAGACATACAGGTGCAGTATCAAAGCCACATGTACGTGACAAATTGATGCAGTGTAAGTTCTACTTTTTAACTCTCATTGTATATTACAATATATTAATGTCGATGTCGTTAGAGAAATCAAGTTATTGTCATTGTGATGTTGACAAGTTATTGAACCAAATTGCAAAAAAATGCATATCGATTTTGTTGCTATAATTCCCCGAGCGCCGCCACATTAAAAACACAGACATTGGTATCGAGTGAACCGGCGAGAAAGCAGGAATAATTTATTTTGCCTAATATGGAGTCAGTCTCGATTAAGGCCCGGCGTGGAACAGAATCTTATTTAATCAATGCATTATACAGCGACTATGTCGTCCCAAACAAGCCGTGTTTGCCATCAAATAAAACGTGGAGTTTTCTCGGCAATGATTTGGTGCGTGTATGTGTTTTACGGTGTGTTACATTGATTGCATTTATTGCGCAGACGTTGGCATCAGAACAATAAACTTGATGTTATTACATTCATTTGATATCACCACCAAGTGAGATATCTTAATAACAAGAAGAAAAATAAATGGAGTTAAACAACAGGAAATAATTTACGGTTGACCGTTGTCAGAGAAGCATCCTGGAAGCACCGACCTCATGGAACAGGGAGGGGACGACAGCTGGCAAGATGGCGAGATGCAAGAATACAGATAATAGGAACAGCAGCGTGGGAACGTGAAACACAAAACTGGACGAAGTGGCCTTTATTTGGAGAGGTTTAAGCTCAGCGGGATGCGAATGTGGTTGTAGATGAAGAAGATATTCATCCTTAAGTGTTTCACGTTGGGCCTGAATATATATATATATTTTCTGATGGGATATTTACTGATGGAATATATGTTTATAATAAAGCCAAAATTATACCAGCTATTGGTCGCCCCATAATAAATTATTGCATTCAACGTGTGTCAAAAACATTGTGAAAATACCTTGTAGTAGTTATAACGAAAACAAAACAAAGTTGACGAAACATCTGGCGGAAGTTTGAATTCAGACTTATCAGTGTACCAACAGTTTAGGATTCCAGTGCCATGTTTGCATACTTACGTAGAATATTATTATACGTAGTCGTGTCTACATTCTTGTGGAATTCCCTTTCGCTGCCAAAAGCACTTACTTACTTACTTACTTACTTACTTACTTACTTACTTACTTACTTACTTACTTACTTACTTACTTACTTACTTACTTACTTACTTACTTACTTACTTACTTACTTACCCTCTTCGCACCCCAGTTGGTGCGTAAGGTCACTCAAGACGATTCAGTAACGTCCGCAATTTCTTACGATATCTAGCTGCAGTTTCTGTCATATTCCCGTTCCAACTCCCAGTTGGCTTCTCTCTACTTCCACAGTCTTTCTCTGTGTTTATTTTGGCCTAACTCTTTCCCTTCAGGGCCCAGGTCAGTGCTACTGTTGTGTTGTTATTCCCGTCTCTCCTGAGTGTGCGGCCGGCCCATCTCCATCGTCTCATCTTGATGTCTTCCGAGATTGCTGACATACAAGTGTGATTGCATAGGTCGTCATTAGATACTTTCATTGGCCAGTCTATCCTTAATAGCCATGTTCTTTGAAAAACCATATAACAGAACTGCTATAACATTGCTCTTGAAGATTTGTACTTTAACGTTTGTCTTGGTGCTATGCTTGGTGGATTTGTACTTTCACGTTTGTCTTGGTGCTATGCTTGGTGGATTTGTACTTTCACGTTTGTCTTGGTGCTATGCTTGGTGGATTTGTACTTTCACGTTTGTCTTCGTGCTATGCTTGGTGGATTTGTACTTTCACGTTTGTCTTGGTGCTATGCTTGGTGGATTTGTACTTTCACGTTTGTCTTGGTGCTATGCCTGGTGGATTTGTACTTTCACGTTTGTCTTGGTGCTATGCTTGGTGGATTTGAACTTTCACGTTTGTCTTCGTGCTATGCTTGGTGGATTTGTACTTTCACGTTTGTCTTCGTGCTATGCTTGGTGGATTTGTACTTTCACGTTTGTCTTGGTGCTATGCCTGGTGGATTTGTACTTTCACGTTTGTCTTGGTGCTATGCTTGGTGGATTTGTACTTTCACGTTTGTCTTCGTGCTATGCTTGGTGGATTTGTACTTTCACGTTTGTCTTGGTGCTATGCTTGGTGGATTTGTACTTTCACGTTTGTCTTGGTGCTATGCTTGGTGGATTTGTACTTTCACGTTTGTCTTGGTGCTATGCTTGGTGGATTTGTACTTTCACGTTTGTCTTGGTGCTATGCTTGGTGGATTTGTACTTTCACGTTTGACTTGGTGCTATGCCTGGTGGATGTGTACTTTCACGTTTGTCTTCGTGCTATGCTTGGTGGATTTGTACTTTCACGTTTGTTTTGGTGCTATGCCTGGTGGATTTGTACTTTCACGTTTGTCTTGGTGCTATGCTTGGTGGATTTGTACTTTCACGTTTGTCTTGGTGCTATGCCTGGTGGATTTGTACTTTCACGTTTGTCTTCGTGCTATGCCTGGTGGATTTGTACTTTCACGTTTGTATTGGTGCTATGCCTGGTGGATTTGTACTTTCACGTTTGTCTTCGTGCTATGCTTGGTGGATTTGTACTTTCACGTTTGTCTTGGTGCTATGCTTGGTGGATTTGTACTTTCACGTTTGTCTTGGTGCTATGCCTGGTGGATTTGTACTTTCACGTTTGTCTTGGTGCTATGCTTGGTGGATTTGTACTTTCACGTTTGTCTTGGTGCTATGCTTGGTGGATTTGTACTTTCACGTTTGTCTTGGTGCTATGCTTGGTGGATTTGTACTTTCACGTTTGTCTTGGTGCTATGCTTGGTGGATTTGTACTTTCACGTTTGTCTTGGTGCTATGCCTGGTGGATTTGTACTTTCACGTTTGTCTTCGTGCTATGCCTGGTGGATTTGTACTTTCACGTTTGTCTTGGTGCTATGCTTGGTGGATTTGTACTTTCACGTTTGTCTTGGTGCTATGCTTGGTGGATTTGTACTTTCACGTTTGTCTTGGTGATATGATTGGTGGATTTGTACTTTCACGTTTGTCTTGGTGCTATGCTTGGTGGATTTGTACTTTCACGTTTGTCTTCGTGCTATGCTTGGTGGATTTGTAATTTCACGTTTGTCTTGGTGCTATGCCTGGTGGATTTGTACTTTCACGTTTGTCTTGGTGCTATGCTTGGTGGATTTGTACTTTCACGTTTGTCTTGGTGCTATGCTTGGTGGATTTGTACTTTCACGTTTGTCTTGGTGCTATGCTTGGTGGATTTGTACTTTCACGTTTGTCTTGGTGCTATGCCTGGTGGATTTGTACTTTCACGTTTGTCTTCGTGCTATGCCTGGTGGATTTGTACTTTCACGTTTGTCTTGGTGCTATGCTTGGTGGATTTGTACTTTCACGTTTGTCTTGGTGCTATGCCTGGTGGATTTGTACTTTCACGTTTGTCTTCGTGCTATGCCTGGTGGATTTGTACTTTCACGTTTGTCTTGGTGCTATGCCTGGTGGATTTGTACTTTCACGTTTGTCTTCGTGCTATGCTTGGTGGATTTGTACTATCACGTTTGTCTTGGTGCTATGCTTGGTGGATTTGTACTTTCACGTTTGTCTTGGTGCTATGCCTGGTGGATTTGTACTTTCACGTTTGTCTTGGTGCTATGCTTGGTGGATTTGTACTTTCACGTTTGTCTTGGTGCTATGCTTGGTGGATTTGTACTTTCACGTTTGTCTTGGTGCTATGCTTGGTGGATTTGTACTTTCACGTTTGTCTTGGTGCTATGCTTGGTGGATTTGTACTTTCACGTTTGTCTTGGTGCTATGCCTGGTGGATTTGTACTTTCACGTTTGTCTTCGTGCTATGCCTGGTGGATTTGTACTTTCACGTTTGTCTTGGTGCTATGCTTGGTGGATTTGTACTTTCACGTTTGTCTTGGTGCTATGCTTGGTGGATTTGTACTTTCACGTTTGTCTTGGTGATATGCTTGGTGGATTTGTACTTTCACGTTTGTCTTGGTGCTATGCTTGGTGGATTTGTACTTTCACGTTTGTCTTCGTGCTATGCTTGGTGGATTTGTAATTTCACGTTTGTCTTGGTGCTATGCCTGGTGGATTTGTACTTTCACGTTTGTCTTGGTGCTATGCTTGGTGGATTTGTACTTTCACGTTTGTCTTGGTGCTATGCCTGGTGGATTTGTACTTTCACGTTTGTCTTCGTGCTATGCCTGGTGGATTTGTACTTTCACGTTTGTCTTGGTGCTATGCCTGGTGGATTTGTACTTTCACGTTTGTCTTCGTGCTATGCTTGGTGGATTTGTACTTTCACGTTTGTCTTGGTGCTATGCTTGGTGGATTTGTACTTTCACGTTTGTCTTCGTGCTATGCTTGGTGGATTTGTACTTTCACGTTTGTCTTGGTGCTATGCTTGGTGGATTTGTACTTTCACGTTTGTCTTGGTGCTATGCTTGGTGGATTTGTACTTTCACGTTTGTCTTGGTGCTATGCCTGGTGGATTTGTACTTTCACGTTTGTCTTCGTGCTATGCTTGGTGGATTTGTACTTTCACGTTTGCCTTGGTGCTATGCCTGGTGGATTTGTACTTTCACGTTTGTCTTGGTGCTATGCTTGGTGGATTTGTACTTTCACGTTTGTCTTCGTGCTATGCTTGGTGGATTTGTACTTTCACGTTTGTCTTGGCGCTATGCCTTGTGGATTTGTACTTTCACGTTTGTCTTCGTGCTATGCTTGGTGGATTTGTACTTTCACGTTTGTCTTGGTGCTATGCCTGGTGGATTTGTACTTTCACGTTTGTCTTGGTGCTATGCTTGGTGGATTTGTACTTTCACGTTTGTCTTGTGCTATGCCTGGTGGATTTGTACTTTCACGTTTGTCTTGGTGCTATGCTTGGTGGATTTGTACTTTCACGTTTGTCTTGGTGCTATGCCTGGTGGATTTGTACTTTCACGTTTGTCTTGGTGCTATGCTTGGTGGATTTGTACTTTCACGTTTGTCTTCGTGCTATGCTTGGTGGATTTGTAATTTCACGTTTGTCTTGGTGCTATGCCTGGTGGATTTGTACTTTCACGTTTGTCTTGGTGCTATGCTTGGTGGATTTGTACTTTCACGTTTGTCTTGGTGCTATGCTTGGTGGATTTGTACTTTCACGTTTGTCTTGGTGCTATGCTTGGTGGATTTGTTCTTTCACGTTTGTCTTGGTGCTATGCTTGGTGGATTTGTACTTTCACGTTTCTCTTGGTGCTATGCCTGGTGGATTTGTACTTTCACGTTTGTCTTCGTGCTATGCTTGGTGGATTTGTACTTTCACGTTTGTCTTGGTGCTATGCCTGGTGGATTTGTACTTTCACGTTTGTCTTGGTGCTAGGCTTGGTGGATTTGTTCTTTCACGTTTGTCTTGGTGCTATGCCTGGTGGATTTGTACTTTCACGTTTGTCTTCGTGCTATGCCTGGTGGATTTGTACTTTCACGTTTGTCTTGGTGCTATGCCTGGTGGATTTGTACTTTCACGTTTGTCTTCGTGCTATGCTTGGTGGATTTGTACTTTCACGTTTGTCTTGGTGCTATGCTTGGTGGATTTGTACTTTCACGTTTGTCTTGGTGCTATGCCTGGTTGATTTGTACTTTCACGTTTGTCTTGGTGCTATGCTTGGTGGATTTGTACTTTCACGTTTGTCTTGGTGCTATGCTTGGTGGATTTGTACTTTCACGTTTGTCTTGGTGCTATGCTTGGTGCATTTGTACTTTCACGTTTGTCTTGGTGCTATGCTTGGTGGATTTGTACTTTCACGTTTGTCTTGGTGCTATACCTGGTGGATTTGTACTTTCACGTTTGTCTTCGTGCTATGCTTGGTGGATTTGTACTTTCACGTTTGTCTTGGTGCTATGCTTGGTGGAATTGTACTTTCACGTTTGTTTTGGTGCTATGCTTGGTGGATTTGTACTTTCACGTTTGTCTTGGTGCTATGCTTGGTGGATTTGTACTTTCACGTTTGTCTTGGTGCTATGCTTGGTGGATTTGTACTTTCACGTTTGTCTTGGTGCTATGCTTGGTAGATTTGTACTTTCACGTTTGTCTTGGTGCTATGCTTGGTGGATTTGTACTTTCTCGTTTGTCTTGGTGCTATGCTTGGTGGATTTGTACTTTCACGTTTGTCTTGGTGCTATGCTTGGTGGATTTGTACTTTCACGTTTATCTTGGTGCTATGATTGGTGTTTTTGTACTTTCACGTTTGTCTTGGTGCTATGATTGGTGGATTTGTACTTTCACGTTTGTCTTTGTGCTATGCTTGGTGGATTTGTACTTTCACGTTTGTCTTGGTGCTATGCTTTGTGGATTTGTACTTTCACGTTTGTCTTCGTGCTATGCTTGGTGGATTTGTACTTTCACGTTTGTCTTGGTGCTATGCTTGGTGGATTTGTACTTTCACGTTTGTCTTAGTGCTATGCTTGGTGGATTTGTACTTTCACGTTTGTCTTGGTGCTATGCTTGGTGGATTTGTACTTTCACGTTTGTCTTGGTGCTATGCCTGGTGGATTTGTACTTTCACGTTTGACTTCGTGCTATGCTTGGTGGATTTGTACTTTCACGTTTGTCTTGGTGCTATGCCTGGTGGATTTGTACTTTCACGTTTGTCTTCGTGCTATGCTTGGTGGATTTGTACTTTCACGTTTCTCTTGGTGCTATGCCTGGTGGATTTGTACTTTCACGTTTGTCTTGGTGCTATACTTGGTGGATTTGTACTTTCACGTTTGTCTTGGTGCTATGCCTGGTGGATTTGTACTTTCACGTTTGTCTTGGTGCTATGCTTGGTGGATTTGTACTTTCACGTTTGTCTTGGTGCTATGCTTGGTGGATTTGTACTTTCACGTTTGACTTGGTGCTATGCCTGGTGGATTTGTACTTTCACGTTTGTCTTCGTGCTATGCTTGGTGGATTTGTACTTTCACGTTTGTCTTGGTGCTATGCCTGGTGGATTTGTACTTTCACGTTTGTCTTGGTGCTATGCTTGGTGGATTTGTACTTTCACGTTTGTCTTGGTGCTATGCCTGGTGGATTTGTACTTTCACGTTTGTCTTCGTGCTATGCCTGGTGGATTTGTACTTTCACGTTTGTCTTGGTGCTATGCCTGGTGGATTTGTACTTTCACGTTTGTCTTCGTGCTATGCTTGGTGGATTTGTACTTTCACGTTTGTCTTGGTGCTATGCTTGGTGGATTTGTACTTTCACGTTTGTCTTGGTGCTATGCCTGGTTGATTTGTACTTTCACGTTTGTCTTCGTGCTATGCTTGGTAGATTTGTACTTTCACGTTTGTCTTGGTGCTATGCTTGGTGGATTTGTACTTTCACGTTTGTCTTGGTGCTATGCTTGGTGGATTTGTACTTTCACGTTTGTCTTGGTGCTATGCTTGGTGGATTTTTACTTTCACGTTTGTCTTGGTGCTATGCCTGGTGGATTTGTACTTTCACGTTTGTCTTCGTGCTATGCCTGGTGGATTTGTACTTTCACGTTTGTCTTGGTGCTATGCTTGGTGGATTTGTACTTTCACGTTTGTCTTGGTGCTATGCTTGGTGGATTTGTACTTTCACGTTTGTCTTGGTGCTATGCTTGGTGGATTTGTACTTTCACGTTTGTCTTGGTGCTATGATTGGTGGATTTGTACTTTCACGTTTGTCTTGGTGCTATGCTTGGTGGATTTGTACTTTCACGTTTGTCTTGGTGCTATACTTGGTGGATTTGTACTTTCACGTTTGTCTTGGTGCTATGCTTGGTGGATTTGTACTTTCACGTTTGTCTTGGTGCTATGCCTGGTGGATTTGTACTTTCACGTTCGTCTTCGTGCTATGCCTGGTGGATTTGTACTTTCACGTTTGTCTTGGTGCTATGCTTGGTGGATTTGTACTTTCACGTTTGTCTTGGTGCTATGCTTGGTGGATTTGTACTTTCACGTTTGTCTTGGTGCTATGCTTGGTGGATTTGTACTTTCACGTTTGTCTTGGTGCTATGCCTGGTGGATTTGTACTTTCACGTTTGTCGTCTTCGTGCTATGCTTGGTGGATTTGTACTTTCACGTTTGTCTTGGTGCTATGCTTGGTGGATTTGTACTTTCACGTTTGTCTTGGTGCTATGCTTGGTGGATTTGTACTTTCACGTTTGTCTTGGTGCTATGCTTGGTGGATTTGTACTTTCACGTTTGTCTTGGTGCTATGCTTGGTTGATTTGTACTTTCACGTTTGTCTTGGTGCTATGATTGGTGGATTTGTACTTTCAAGTTTGTCTTGGTGCTATGCTTGGTGGATTTGTACTTTCACGTTTGTCTTGGTGCTATGCTTGGTGGATTTGTACTTTCAAGTTTGTCTTCGTGCTATGCTTGGTGGATTTGTACTTTCACGTTTGTCTTGGTGCTATGCTTGGTGGATTTGTACTTTCACGTTTGTCTTGGTGCTATGCTTGGTGGATTTGTACTTTCACGTTTGTCTTGGTGCTATGCTTGGTGGATTTGTACTTTCACGTTTGTCCTGGTGCTATGCCTGGTTGATTTGTACTTTCAGGTTTGTCTTCGTGCTATGCTTGGTGGATTTATACTTTCACGTTTGTCTTGGTGCTATGCCTGGTGGATTTGTACTTTCACGTTTGTCTTCGTGCTATGCTTGGTGGATTTGTACTTTCACGTTTGTCTTGGTGCTATGCCTGGTGGATTTGTACTTTCACGTTTGTCTTCGTGCTATGCTTGGTGGATTTGTAATTTCACGTTTGTCTTGGTGCTATGCCTGGTGGATTTGTACTTTCACGTTTGTCTTGATGCTATGCTTGGTGGATTTGTACTTTCACATTTGTCTTGGTGCTATGCTTGGTGGATTTGTACTTTCACGTTACTCTTGGTGCTATGCCTGGTGGATTTGTACTTTCACGTTTGTCTTCGTGCTATGCTTGGTGGATTTGTACTTTCACGTTTGTCTTGGTGCTATGCCTGGTGGATTTGTACTTTCACGTTTGTCTTGGTGCTATGCTTGGTGGATTTGTACTTTCACGTTTGTCTTGGTGCTATGCCTGGTGGATTTGTACTTTCACGTTTGTCTTCGTGCTATGCCTGGTGGATTTGTACTTTCACGTTTGTCTTGGTGCTATGCCTGGTGGATTTGTACTTTCACGTTTGTCTTCGTGCTATGCTTGGTGGATTTGTACTTTCACGTTTGTCTTGGTGCAATGCTTGGTGGATTTGTACTTTCACGTTTGTCTTGGTGCTATGCTTGGTGGATTTGTACTTTCACGTTTGTTTTGGTGCTATGCTTGGTGGATTTGTACTTTCACGTTTGTCTTGGTGCTATGCTTGGTGGATTTGTACTTTCACGTTTGTCTTGGTGCTATGCTTGGTGCATTTGTACTTTCACGTTTGTCTTGGTGCTATGCTTGGTGAATTTGTACTTTCACGTTTGTCTTGGTGCTATGCTTGGTGGATTTGTACTTTCACGTTTGTCTTGGTGCTATGCTTGGTTGATTTGTACTTTCACGTTTGTCTTCGTGCTATGCTTGGTGGATTTGTACTTTCACGTTTGTCTTGGTGCTATGATTGGTGGATTTGTACTTTCAAGTTTGTCTTGGTGCTATGCTTGGTGGATTTGTACTTTCACGTTTGTCTTGGTGCTATGCTTGGTGGATTTGTACTTTCAAGTTTGTCTTCGTGCTATGCTTGGTGGATTTGTACTTTCACGTTTGTCTTGGTGCTATGCTTGGTGGATTTGTACTTTCACGTTTGTCTTGGTGCTATGCTTGGTGGATTTGTACTTTCACGTTTGTCTTGGTGCTATGCTTGGTGGATTTGTACTTTCACGTTTGTCCTGGTGCTATGCCTGGTTGATTTGTACTTTCACGTTTGTCTTCGTGCTATGCTTGGTGGATTTATACTTTCACGTTTGTCTTGGTGCTATGCCTGGTGGATTTGTACTTTCACGTTTGTCTTCGTGCTATGCTTGGTGGATTTGTACTTTCACGTTTGTCTTGGTGCTATGCCTGGTGGATTTGTACTTTCACGTTTGTCTTCGTGCTATGCTTGGTGGATTTGTAATTTCACGTTTGTCTTGGTGCTATGCCTGGTGGATTTGTACTTTCACGTTTGTCTTGATGCTATGCTTGGTGGATTTGTACTTTCACATTTGTCTTGGTGCTATGCTTGGTGGATTTGTACTTTCACGTTACTCTTGGTGCTATGCCTGGTGGATTTGTACTTTCACGTTTGTCTTCGTGCTATGCTTGGTGGATTTGTACTTTCACGTTTGTCTTGGTGCTATGCCTGGTGGATTTGTACTTTCACGTTTGTCTTGGTGCTATGCTTGGTGGATTTGTACTTTCACGTTTGTCTTGGTGCTATGCCTGGTGGATTTGTACTTTCACGTTTGTCTTCGTGCTATGCCTGGTGGATTTGTACTTTCACGTTTGTCTTGGTGCTATGCCTGGTGGATTTGTACTTTCACGTTTGTCTTCGTGCTATGCTTGGTGGATTTGTACTTTCACGTTTGTCTTGGTGCTATGCTTGGTGGATTTGTACTTTCACGTTTGTCTTGGTGCTATGCTTGGTGGATTTGTACTTTCACGTTTGTTTTGGTGCTATGCTTGGTGGATTTGTACTTTCACGTTTGTCTTGGTGCTATGCTTGGTGGATTTGTACTTTCACGTTTGTCTTGGTGCTATGCTTGGTGCATTTGTACTTTCACGTTTGTCTTGGTGCTATGCTTGGTGGATTTGTACTTTCACGTTTGTCTTGGTGCTATGCTTGGTGGATTTGTACTTTCACGTTTGTCTTGGTGCTATGCTTGGTTGATTTGTACTTTCACGTTTGTGTTGGTGCTATGCTTGGTGGATTTGTACTTTCTCGTTTGTCTTGGTGCTATGCTTGGTGGATTTGTACTTTCTCGTTTGTCTTGGTGCTATGCTTGGTGCATTTGTACTTTCACGTTTGTCTTGGTGCTATGCCTGGTGGATTTGTACTTTCACGTTTGTCTTCGTGCTATGCTTGGTGGATTTGTACTTTCACGTTTGTCTTGGTGCTAGGCTTGGTGGATTTGTACTTCCACGTTTGTCTTGGTGCTATGCCTGGTGGATTTGTACTTTCACGTTTGTCTTGGTGCTATGCTTGGTGGATTTGTACTTTCACGTTTGTCTTGGTGCTATGCTTGGTGGATTTGTACTTTCACGTTTGTCTTGGTGCTATGCTTGGTGGATTTGTACTTTCACGTTTGTCTTGGTGCTATGCTTGGTGGATTTGTACTTTCACGTTTGTCTTGGTGCTATGCTTGGTGGATTTGTACTTTCACGTTTGTCTTGGTGCTATGCTTTGTGGATTTGTACTTTCACGTTTGTCTTGGTGCTATGCTTGTCTTGGTGCTATGCTTGGTGGATTTGTACTTTCACGTTTGTCTTGGTGCTATGCTTGGTGGATTTGTACTTTCACGTTTGTCTTGGTGCTATGCTTGGTGGATTTGTACTTTCACGTTTGTCTTGGTGCTATGCTTGGTGGATTTGTACTTTCACGTTTGTCTTGGTGCTATGCTTGGAGGATTTGTACTTTCACGTTTGTCTTGGTGCTATGCTTGGTGGATTTGTACTTTCACGTTTGTCTTGGTGCTATGCTTGGTGGATTTGTACTTTCACGTTTGTTTTGGTGCTATGCTTGGTGGATTTGTACTTTCACGTTTGTCTTGGTGCTATGTTTGGTGGATTTGTACTTTCACGTTTGTCTTGGTGCTATGCTTGGTGGATTTGTACTTTCACGTTTGTCTTGGTGCTATGCTTGGTAGATTTGTACTTTCACGTTTGTCTTGGTGCTATGCTTGGTGGATTTGTACTTTCTCGTTTGTCTTGGTGCTATGCTTGGTGGATTTGTACTTTCACGTTTGTCTTGGTGCTATGCTTGGTGGATTTGTACTTTCACGTTTGTCTTGGTGCTATGATTGGTGGATTTGTACTTTCACGTTTGTCTTGGTGCTATGATTGGTGGATTTGTACTTTCACGTTTGTCTTGGTGCTATGCTTGGTGGATTTGTACTTTCACGTTTGTCTTGGTGCTATGCTTGGTGGATTTGTACTTTCACGTTTGTCTTCGTGCTATGCTTGGTGGATTTGTACTTTCACGTTTGTCTTGGTGCTATGCTTGGTGGATTTGTACTTTCACGTTTGTCTTGGTGCTATGCTTGGTGGATTTGTACTTTCACGTTTGTCTTGGTGCTATGCTTGGTGGATTTGTACTTTCACGTTTGTCTTGGTGCTATGCCTGGTGGATTTGTACTTTCACGTTTGTCTTCGTGCTATGCTTGGTGGATTTGTACTTTCACGTTTGTCTTGGTGCTATGCCTGGTGGATTTGTACTTTCACGTTTGTCTTCGTGCTATGCTTGGTGGATTTGTACTTTCACGTTTGTCTTGGTGCTATGCCTTGTGGATTTGTACTTTCACGTTTGTCTTGGTGCTATGCTTGGTGGATTTGTACTTTCACGTTTGTCTTGTGCTATGCCTGGTGGATTTGTACTTTCACGTTTGTCTTGGTGCTATGCTTGTTGGATTTGTACTTTCACGTTTGTCTTGGTGCTATGCCTGGTGGATTTGTACTTTCACGTTTGTCTTCGTGCTATGCTTGGTGGATTTGTAATTTCACGTTTGTCTTGGTGCTATGCCTGGTGGATTTGTACTTTCACGTTTGTCTTGGTGCTATGCTTGGTGGATTTGTACTTTCACGTTTGTCTTGGTGCTATGCTTGGTGGATTTGTACTTTCACGTTTGTCTTGGTGCTATGCTTGGTGGATTTGTACTTTCACGTTTGTCTTGGTGCTATGCTTGGTGGATTTGTATTTTCACGTTTGTCTTGGTGCTATGCCTGGTGGATTTGTACTTTCACGTTTGTCTTGGTGCTATGCTTGGTGGATTTGTACTTTCACGTTTGTCTTGGTGCTATGCTTGGTGGATTTGTACTTTCACGTTTGTCTTCGTGCTATGCTTGGTGGATTTGTACTTTCACGTTTGTCTTCGTGCTATGCTTGGTGGATTTGTACTTTCACGTTTGTTTTGGTGCTATGCTTGGTGGATTTGTACTTTCACGTTTGTCTTGGTGCTATGCTTGGTGGATTTGTACTTTCACGTTTGTCTTGGTGCTATGCCTGGTGGATTTGTACTTTCACGTTTGTCTTGGTGCTATGCTTGGTGGATTTGTACTTTCACGTTTGTCTTGGTGCTATGCTTGGTGGATGTGTACTTTCACGTTTGTCTTGGTGCTATGCTTGGTGGATTTGTACTTTCAAATATCTACAGGCATACCATATTTATCTTGGGAAGGTATTGTGTCAAATGTTGCACTCTTGATATAACTCTTGAGCAGAGTACAGCACCGATTGGTAAAACCATAAGTCCACTGCGTAAGTCCACTGCGTCTGCCAGAGAGAGCGATATCTTGAAGAGAACGGTGCGGTCTTCACGTAGTTCTGCATATTTCACGAGAACAGCGATTAGTAGATAGTTCATGGTGATATGTAAGACGATCATTGCAACGATTACGCTTGTTTTGACGGCGCTGTATGTCACCCCGCATCCGCACTCTGCAATATAAATACGTCTGTATGTCCGATACAGTGACTACAAAGTCGAGGTTACGAATTGAACGTTGAATTTTAAATAAAAACCGCAAATCATTGAATTCCATTCAATATTATTAACGTCAACATGTTAATCTTTCATGCTATAAACTTAATCCAACACAACTCACAGTGCCTAGCTTACAGAAGTAGACGTCTTCGTTGACAACCTCTGTCCACCAGCAAGATTTCATTGTTAGTAATGACCACGAGAAAACTGTTCGAATCGCGTTACCAGCGATAATGATATAACCAGTTTAATAACGTTATGTCAAAGCTATCGGAAATGCTATTCTGTGCCAATGGCCTCAACGTGTCAATATTTGGATGTAAAAAAGTCCATTGGTGATTGCTAACATATTGTTATCTCGTACATCAGTCATTTCATGAGCAGTACACCCAATGGCACGTCGTCAAATTGTATATATATATATATATATATATATATATATATATATATATATATATATATATATATATATATATATATATATATATATATATATATATATATATATATATATATATATATATATGTATAATATCATATAGCATTTAGGGCATCCATTTGATATTGGCGTCCTGCCATAAATTGTTATCATATATTATAATTGTCTGTTTTAAATATGTCAAATAAAGACCAATTACAATCCAGTATAGTTTTACTGTTGTTGTTATCCCTGTCAGGCAAAGTCAGATCAACGTTAACCTTCTTTAACAATCCTCAATACTTGACAATTTACACATCAGACATTAAGCCCTCAACACATCTGACGCAACCGTTACTTATTTCCTCCATTTGGTGCAAACTCTTGTATATACGGCTATATGCAATGAATATAATGCGAGGAATAGAGACTACTCTACTTTCCAAAGTCTGAAGGTTGTTGCACAAACGGTTCATTACAATCTGTGATGCCCCTAATTATTTTGTATTGCCCGAAACACTTCGGCAGATTTTTTATTGGTACTTAATGTATTGGAAATTAATATTATGCTATTTACTAACTTTAAAAAAGCCAGTACTAAAGTAAAAATCAATGATATTGAAATGGTATGTGTAAGTAAGTTTCTAAGTGTTATAATATTACGATAAATTTGGAGCTGTCGAAAGCTGTTTCAGTTATGCGCAATAGTGCAACATATTTACTAGACAAAAATTCTTCCTTAAAACTATACTATTATTATTATTATCATTATTTTTATTATTATATCGGAATTTATATAGCGCCCGAATCCAATTAAGACAAAATGCTCTCTGACGCTTTATATGAAACTGACAAAAAATAATAAAATTATACAATACATACTTTACATAAAACTGCATCAATTAAATAAAACTATAAATTATAGATTATTTAAAAAGTAGATAGTGGAAATGAACTGATCTAAACATAAACAATAAATAAACACAAATATTACACTTATAGTACACACATGAATAAAACAGTACGAATAAGTAATTGGTATACAGCAATGTCATTAAAACGAGAGCGTGACTCAATCACGTCAGTCGTATGCCAGTTTAAAAAGATGTGTTTAAGTGTCTCTTGAAAGAGTTGAGAGTGTTCAGTTGTTTAATGTTCTCAGGCAAGTCGTTCCACAGTATGGCCACGTGTCGGCTGAAACAACGTTCGCCATAAGTTGCAGTCCGTAGCACAGGTACGACGAGAAGTGACTTCTCCGTTGATCTTAAACTACGCGTTGGTTGATGTTTCTGCACAATGTCACTCGTGTATGCCGGTGCCAATCCGTTGAGCACTTTATACGTGAAGGTGTTAACCTTAAAGCGGAGCCGGTATTTCACTGGAAGCCAAAGTAGCTCACGTAACACAGGCGTTATGTGTTTACTCTTGCGTGACCCGGTGATTAGGCGAGCAGCGTAATTCTGTATACGCTGCAATCGTTCAATTAGCACCTGAGGCAAACCTTGCAGTAGCGCGTTTCCATAGTCCAGACGGGTTGTTACCAGTCCTGGACTAGAATCTTACAGGCGTCATTTGTGATGTATTGCCTGACTTTGCCAATATTTCGGATGTGGTAGAAACAGGACTTGGAGATCGCATTCACCTGTTTCTGCATTGTCAAGCTGCTGTCAATAATATCTCCAAGATATATCACGGATTGCATAGTATGTAATAGTCTGCCTCCGCTCGTGAGGGACAAGTCGTTCACTCGACGAATTCGGTGTTTGGAAGAAAACACAACGAGTTCGCTTTTTCTTGGGTCAGTGTTAGCATGTTTCTATTCATCCACCCGCCAACATCCGCCACACAGGCTTCAGTGGCTGACCTTTCACTGGCCCAGTTCTCATCAGGCTTGATGGACAAGTATATTTGTGTGTCTAACAAGGTTTAACAAGGTTCCGTCCCAAGCAACAAGTTCCTGGTGGCAAGTGGACAAGGAAGTCATTGGCTTATCGAGCGACCAACAATTTTCTCATTTATGTGTAGCCCGCCCTTATCAAATATCTGTCAATTCTATTTTTAAAAATGTTCACACATTAACACAATCATTTGGCAGTTTGTTTCAATCATTTATCACACTCTGTGAGAAAGAGTACTTTCTCATGTCCAACCTACACTGCTCCTTAACTAATGCTGCTTTATGTCCTCTGGTTCTACTGCCTTCTTTAAGTTTGAAGAACATATTCCTATCAACATCCTCATAACTATTCACTATTTTAAACACTTCTATTTGGTCTCCTCTTAGTCTCCTGGTCTCTAGTTTTGTCAAACCACATTGTAATAAGCGACTTTCGTAAGTAAGGTCTCTCAATTCTGGAATAATTTTAGTTGCACTTCGTTGTATTCTTTCTAACTTGTCTATGTCCTTTTTACGACATAGCCTCCATGCATGAATACAATATTCCAAATGCGGTATAACTATTGATTTGTACAGGGGTACAATTAGCTGTTTTTCCTTATACATGACATTTCTCATAATTAGCCCTAGAATTTGATTTCCTTTCGAAGCAGCAATACCACATTGCTCTGAAACGTTCATGTCAGCACTAAAGGTTACTCCTAAGTCCTGTTGTTGTGTGGTTATACCTAGTACAGCACCTCCCATTTTATATTCTTCGTCCATGTTTCCATGTCCTATGTGTATACATTTACACTTCCCAAAATTTAATATCATTTGCCATTTTTCTGATCATTTAACTAATTTATCTAGATCATCCTGTAAACTTTGTTTATCTGTATCATTAGAAACCTATCTGAATACTTTTGTGTCATCTGCAAATTTGAGTACTTTGCTAGATATGTCATCTTCCAAATCATTTATATATATTAAAAACAGTATAGGGCCTAATACTGATCCCTGTGGTACCCCACTCAAAACAGATTTCCAGTTTGAAACTTAAATATTACTCTGTGTTTTCTGTGTGTAAGCCACTTTTCTATCCAATTGGTTATATAAATACCTATGCCATGGGCTTTTAGTTTAAGGAACAGTCTTTGATGTGGCACTTTATCGAAAACCTTCTGAAAATATAAGTAGTCAACATCCACTGGTGACACGTCATGTACTCACTTTGTAACTTCTTCAAAAAAATATAAGAGATTAGTTAGACATGACCTTGCTTTTAGGAACCGATGTTGAGATATGTTTATTAATTTATGTTTTACAAGAAATTCCACCATGTGGTATGTAATTAATGTTTCGAGTAATTTACATGCAACTGATGTTAAACTGACTGGTCTGTAATTTTCTGGCTTGTTCCTAAATCCCTTCTTAAATAGCAGCGTAATGTTTGCCTCTTTCCATTCTGAAGGAACTATTCCTTTTTCTAGTGACAAGTTAAAAGAATTTTGCAAGTGGTGTACTAATTTGTTCAACAATTTCCTTAAGCAGTTTTGGTGGTATCCCATTAACTCCAGGTGATTTATTATCTTTCATCTGCTTAATTTTCTTTGCTAACATTTCAGGAGTTACAAATAACTGCCCTAAATGTTCTGATGTATTGCTCTCAAATTTAGTAAATGGAACTGGAAGTGAGCTGATATCTTCTGTGGTAACAACTGAGCTGAAATACTCATATAGGACCTCTGCCCTTTGAAACCCGTCTGAAATTAGGTTTCCCCTGTTGTTTTCCAGTGGTCCGACCTTATCTCGAACTTTCTGTTTACTCCTTACATAAGCATAGACACTATTGCTCTCATTTTGATATTACCTGTCAATTTTCAAAGGTTCTTTATACTTTCTAATTTCAGTTGTAGTTAGGTTAAGAGCCTCTTTGTAATTTGCATAGTCTTCATCCTTTCTGGTACGCCTATAAACCCTCCACATAGTTTGCGTAAACACTATTTTTCTAATAGCTTCTTTTGACAAGTGTTTCTTTCTATATCGTTTTTTTTTTCAAGGGAACAAATTTATCGATGATACCCTCAATTTCATATTTTAGAATATTCCAACATTCAATTGCGGTCTTATTCATCAGCATGTTATTCCAATCTAGCTTTGCTAAGTATTTTCTCATATCTTTATAGTTACCTTTGTGGAAATTTCTCCTATACGTTTTTTTATTTTTACTTTCTGATTTTACATTGATGTCAAAATGTATTTTATTGGGGTCACTGTTACCCAATGGTTCATGTATTTTTACATTGTCCATTAATTCTTGTTGTGATGATAAAACTATATCTAATACATTTTATCCTCTGGTTGGTTCTAGCACGTGCTGAGTAAGGAAGCTCTCCTGAATTAAAAATAGAAATTGTTGGTCCTTACCCCCTGTACCCTCTAGATATTTCCATTGTATATGTCCGTGGTTAAAATCTCCTATTACGATATATTCCCCTTTACTAACTTCCTTTATAGCATTTTGTATTTTTGTGTTATCCTCTTCGATTATTTTTGGACTTCGGTAAACTAATCCAATACTTATTTTTGAACAATTTTGCACCAAGCAACTTTAACGTAATCTGCTTCGCTTTCTAATTTATTTTATCAGCCTAAATAGATTCTTTAACATATAAAATAACTCCCCCTCCCCTTCTTCCTATTCGATCGCTCCTAAACATTACGTATCCTGTCAATCCTAATTCAGCATCTGTCATATGCATAACAGTGGTAGCGAAGATTATGGTTCTTCACCATATCACCAACTGGTTTAGCGTATATGCAGTACAGTTTCGGTCCCAACACAGATCCTTGTGGCACGCCGCAGCATAGATGTGCGTTGAACGAAGTTGCGGAGCCGGCAGAGACACATTGCGTTCGGCCGCTAATAAAAATCACATCCAATCTATGGTTTCTGCAGTCACACCAAATGAGTGTTGAGGCCGCGTTAGCATAATGCCATGGTCGATAACATCACACGCACTGGGCAGATCAGGCATGACCAAGACAACTACACGTTTTTGACCAAGGGCTGCTGCGATGTCGTTCTGGACTTTCACAAGAGCTGTCTCGGCTGAGTAATTATTTCGGTACGCCGACTGGTAAAAATCGCGTAGATTATTGATGTCCAGGTGATCTTTCAAACGGTGTTCGACTACTTTCTCAAGAAGTTTTGACACGTATGGTAGGTTGGACACAGGCCGATAATTATCCAGAACTTCATTATCGAGGCCCGGCCTTTTAAGCAATGGCCTCACAACTTCACGTTTGAAACATGCGGGGGGGGGGACCACTGACGTTGCCAACGATTTGTTAATAATGGCTGTAATCAATCAGCAGCGTCGGGATCGGGTCTAAGTCATATGACTTGTTGGCCGAATTTGTAATTATTCGCTTCACCTCGTCATGGGTGGCTGGCAGAAACCTTTGAAGCGGGATTCCGTCAAACATGACGTCATTGTACAATGCTGTTTCGTAGATGTCACTTGGGTTGCCGATGTTGATGTTTCGTCGAATGGTAGCAACTTTGTCAATGTAAAAGTCACCAAAAATAGTCGCTAACTGTTCGGCCGATTCATGGGTTGGTAAGATTACCTGTCCCGTGTTACACATCAACTGACACGTTAATGTGAGCATTTGTTTCTGATCTTGGCCGCAGTCTCTGATTTTTGCAGAAAATAATGTTTTCTTGGCACTGATCATCAGTTTGTTGACTGCGTTGCATTGCTCCTTGAACAACTGTCGATGAACGGTAAGTTGGTTGTTCGCCGCCATACGTTCTCTGCTCGCCTGCGCGTGTTTGACGTGTCTCAATTCGTCTGAATACCATTGCGCGTTTGGTCTCAGTGTTATCGACTTTCTTTAGACGGGAGCGTGTTGGTCGACAACCGCTTCAAATCCCGTAGTATAGGCGTGTACAAGCTCATTTAGCGGCCTATCAGTGTCGTTCAAAATTGGTGTTAAGTACTTGATAAATTCGGGAATACAAATGTCCCGAAGCTTCCTGAAAGTGACCGGCTTGCGAACGCTGTCTGGCTTCGTTAAGTTAATTCTAAAACACAGAGCCAGATGGTCGCCGGAAGGGTTACCCTTTGTGTCTCCAAGACATGGCTCAGAAACTGTTGGCATCCCAATCAACAAGGAACTAATGTCCCGTGTGATGACAACATCCAAAGTATGGCCCTTCTTGTGTGTGGGTCCCACCACGTGTTGTACCAATCCATGAGCTTCCAACGTGCCATTGAAGCGCACCGCATCTGCATCGTTAACGTTGTCGAGGTAGAAGTTGAGGTCACCTGTTATGATTACATCGTTAGTTATAACAGCAAGTCGGTCCAAGTACATACTCCACTCGTCGAAAAACACACTGTTCTTAAAACAGTTTCGCTTAGAAGGAGGCGGGCAGTACAAGATGCACAATCTCACATTCACATCAGTGGAAACGACCATACTGTCCATATGTTCGAAATGTGTGAACATGCCATTCCGTGTAGAATAAAAGGTCTTAATGGTCAATCCGCATTGATAGAGTACGGCCACACCTCCACCGCGCTTCTCACTGGGTCGAGAGATGTGTTGTGTAATCATCCAGATTTGGTTTTAGTGATGGGAACGAACTTAAGCGTTATTCGTAGTTTTGGTTTAAGTGTGTGATGACATGTATTTTGTAACAACTGTATTTTTAAGCTGAACTTTTGGCAACTATGTAGAAAATTATTGCGCGAATAAAACCCTTATTGTTAAGTTGAAATGTTCTGATATTAATTGTTAGTGAAGAAAAGATGAAATAATCCTTGTAATGATTCTAGTTATATAATTTATTCGATAAGTTAAAATTGAAATTCACAAAAGCGACAAGATGATCATTAATTCGAATAAAAGATCTACATTGAGGCGATTACGTCTACACAACTGTGCGACTTACGTTGATTCCCATCGTCGAGACGTTCATCGTGGTGATCGCGTGACATGCGTCGACAAACAACTTCATTGAAGCGTACATCGATCTTTACAGTCGAAGCGTTTCAACTGATTCGACTGGATCGTCTTGTTTCGTCCGTCATCGTAAAAGTGTTCGTCCGTGAATAAAATCCGTTTACCCAACGATCGTCAAGTGTTATGTGTACAAAGTTTTAGAATTATCCCTGTGACGACCCAGGGAAGGAGTCGAAGTTAGCTTTTAGTTTAACCCACATCCAAGGATAGAACTTTCAAAATCGTTGAACTCTATTTCTGGTAAGACTGAAAATTGTCATTTTAACTTGGTAACTATAACTAGTCTCGATTTTAACTGAACATTGTCATTATGTCATGATGTCAGGGATCATTAATATACTAAGTGGTATACTTTTTATACTGTATAACTGTTGATGTTTTGAACACTAAACTTATCTTGTTGTACAATTTACGTAATAAATGCGCAAACTATATATATATATATATAAATGTGTGTTCTAGTCTCATATCAATGATACATATTTGCCATAGTATTGGTTATTATATACATAATCTGAACACGAAAGTAAAGTAAGTCACATCAGCTCATCCGCTGTTTTTCATTATTACCCCTGGACTAAAGAATGTTATCGTTCATACTAGTAAAAATCGTGACAGCGGGTTGTGCCAGTGGTTCCAGTGGGGGCAGTAGATGATAAGGTGGGGGGAGACGATGAGAGAGATGCTAGGGAGATATCACCTCAGCCCGGGAGGAGGCTTAGAGGAGGTAGAGTGACAGGTCGAAGAGAGACAGAACGTATGGGGACTGGAAGGAAAGAAATGGAAGGTAAGACAACTGGAGAGAAGGAGACAGGAGCGACGTAGACAGGAGACGAGAGTGAGGGTGATGGGAGTGAGGGATATGGGAGGAAGGTGTCAGGAAGGAAGGCGACGGGAGCTCAAGTTAGCCAGGAGTAGGAAAGGAAACGTGACACGTTGATGGGTGAGAGGGAGATTGATAACAGTCTGCCAGGTGACAAGGCTGCAGTGGAACGGAACGGAAGAGCTATTCTGAGGTAGTGATAGAGGTGGTGAGGGAGAGAGCGAGAATATTTGTGCGGGAATCGATAGTTAGGAAACCCGACAGAGACTTAAACAAGGGAGATGACGTGGTGGTTTGCTTGCCTTGCCTTGAGAGGGTAGAAAACATTATAGGTTCGTGAAAGGGTGGATATGTTTTAGCACACGTAGGAAGAAATAACGTAGAGAGGGAGGGTACAACTGCCATACAGGCAATAACTCATAATACTAACCCAGAAGTGTGTTCAGCAGATCATTCTCTCAGGGATTCTATCATTAATGGGAATGAGGGGTCTGATATATCGAAACTGCCGGGGATAGTAATTAACATGCTAGTACAGAAGCTGTGTAGGGAAGCGGAAGTTGGATTTGTGGGGAAGTTTCGTTGGGAGGACTGATATGTACATGAGAGACGGATTTTATCTAAGTGGAAAGGGTGCATTAGTTGAGGATGAACTCTCAGCAGCAGTAGATAGTTGAAAATCTGGTTAAATCGTGTAAAATATGTTTAGGGTTATCTAGATGTTTAACAAGACTTAACAAGATTTGCCATCGAAGTCAAAGGCCCACATGGCAAGTAGACAAGGAAGAGAGTGACTTATCGAGAGTCCAACAATGTTCATCTACGTGTAACACGCCCTCGTGAGATATGGGTTAATCTTGTTTTTAAACATATTCACGCTGCTAGCAGTTATACAATCCGTAGACAATTTGTTCCATTCATTCAATGCCTTGAGGTGTATAATAGAATGTAACACCCCATTGTTATAAATACAAGTTTCAAGGACCCGCCTTTGTTGAGTGGCTTATTCACGTTTCGAATGTGTCCTTGCAGTATAGTTTATTAACCTTTGAGTTATTTTGTTGAGCAACCACACACAATACACAATAACTAAATCCTTTCACCTACTTCAAAGAAAAAATAATCGTTTGATCCCAAGCCATTCAAAATGTCCAGTCGCCTATTCAAAGACGTCTACACGCATCATATCAACAGTATCAGTCTGGAGCCAAACGAAGAATTTGCTATATGTAACACTCAGCGTTTCATAGACAACATACGTGTCATTTTACGTATTAGTGATCAGTCAGGGGCGTCCGAAAGAATTGTTCCAACGAGGGGCAAGAAAGAAGATATATATTTTTTTATTTAATCATATCCCATTACAATTATTTGAATTACAAAGATATCAAAAGGATGATCAGACACTGTACTTCGAAAGAAAAATAAACACGAACAGTCGGGACTTCACATTCACTACGAGCCAATCCTAATAACGGTTGTTACGTACAAGGACACCAACTGTAACGACAGTTGCCATGGTTTTGCTAGTATTGTATCCTGTCAGTGCTTTGTGAAATGTCAGTATCTTGATTCAGAGTTAATGATCACACATAGCTTAGTTTTGTAGCTTAGCTTTGTAAATTACTGCCACCACTCGGATAGATGAATTTGGACATGGATGAATGAACTCTTGCACGCGTATACGGTTTGTTCCGTGTTCTAAATCCCATACGTTGTGGCGACCCACGGTAGAACTCAGTACACCTCAGACGCTTCACCACATACGTTTGAATTTTAATCGAAGAGGGTCATTTAATATTCTAGGTTCTTCTCCTTGCCCTTTACAAACCCCTGATGTGTCATCCACCTGATGTATCATCTAACTGATGTGTCATCCACCTGATGTACATTCCAGGGAAGAATAATACCGCACTGAATGTATACAAATGTTGGACTCTCGATAGTACTGCCGTTTGTTCCCAGTTATTCTTATTGACTCCCCCATTATGCCTTAAACACAAATTATAGTGAATTACAACAGCTATTGTCAGGCTTGCAAACCAGTGTGAGAGACAACCGCTTTAAGCTGCAGCCCATAGAAAAGCAGAGTATCACCATGAGAAGCTACAGCCATGATGTCCCACATCTCGAGAATCACAACGATGTGTTTTTTGGAGACGCATATGGCGACACAACAGGAGAGGACGAATGGCGTGCAGTGGTCCACCTCTTGTAAGGTCCCTACCACAAGCGGCCATGCAGTGGTCCACCTCTTGTAAGGTCCCTATCACAAGCGGCCATGCAGTGGTCCACCTCTTGTAAGGTCCCTACCACAAGCGGCCATGCAGTGGTCCACCTCTTGTAAGGTCCCTACCACAAGCGGCCATGCAGTGGTCCACCTCTTGTAAGATCCCTATCACAAGCGGCCATGCAGTGGTCCACCTCTTGTAAGGTCCCTATCACAAGCGGCCATGCAGTGGTCCACCTCTTGTAAGGTCCCTATCACAAGCGGCCATGCAGTGGTCCACCTCTTGTAAGGTCCCTATCACAAGCGGCCATGCAGTACATAAGACTTTTCCATGATAATTTCCCCTCACGAGAGTCTACCGCTGTTATAAGGTCATTGTACACTTTCAAAAGGGGTAGCATTATAAAAAAAGTGGACTACTATGTGCGTGCCTGCGTGTATCCTGCAGGAAATCTACTGTCTGGTGTATTTTCTGGTAAACTTGGCACCCCTTTTTTCAGAATCTGGATCCGCCTTAAATTGTGACCGTTAATATCGTTGAAAAACTTCAAATCAATAACTCCAGGTACTTAATAGTGCCTGTAGTCCAAACATACAAATCCAGGAATTGTGATTTTGTAAAGATAATAGTTGAATGGAACCAACTCAGTGAGCGTCAAGTCCGGGCTGGAACAATAGGTGACTTCAGCCAGCATACTTTATGCCTTTAACCTTTTAACCTTTACTGCTATGTCCTCCAAGCTGATATATGTTATGTTTCGTCATCATTTTCCTAGATGCCATTTTGGGTGATGCAATTACCTCTCTTCAGTAATATGGTTGCCACGAAAAACAATGCACCCAAGATGGCAAATGGACAACAAAGCATTTAGTTTTCTCGAGCAACATTGTTTCGTATTTGTGTAGCCTACCCTGATGAGATATCTCTCAGTTTTGTTTTAAACATATTCAGAGTGCTAGCATTTAAACAGTTAGTAGATACGTTGCTCCAATCATGTATTCTTCTCCGTGAAAACTAACCTTGCATCCAAACAACACCGTTCTTTTTCTGTAAGGCTGCATACGATACACAATCTACCCCTATAGAACCTTTCTCTTTAGCCACTTCCAAAACAGTTATGTTACAAAATAAGTTACTTCGCGTCCACGGTATTTTCTGATGTTCTCTTCGCCCACGAGCCGGTAGTTGACATCAGTTTATTAATAACATCAATATAAAATTATTATAGCTACAATAATAGGTACTGTATATAATAGCAATGAGTTATAACAGAGAATGTCAACCAACGGAAATAATGGATGAATTTCCACTTCCGGCCATAACATATTTTCCTCCCCATCTACACACGCAAAAGCGGAAATTTATGTTATATTAATTTTCCCCATGCACACACGTTTGTGCAGCTAATTATGATATGTTATGATATGACATGATATGATATTTACATGCTTCAACATACGCGCATGCGCAGATACACCAATTTACATCAATAATTCAAATAAATCAAACGTGAATAGTAATAAAGTTAAATAAGTTTAAAGTAAATTGCAAAAATGGCATCAATACACTTCCAGCATAACATGCACACACATTTAAAGAGAACATATCCAGTTTTTAAAAGAAAAGTCTGAAGCTGCATCTCGAAGCTGTTATGTTCCAGAGGCGCTGAGCTGCTTACAAGGAAATGTTGTCGCCGTGAGTACATACATACAGCAGGTAAGCGTCGGGGGGGGGGGGGCGGAGAGAGAAACACAGAGACAGCTAGTGTCAATATTTGTAAGCACGACGCCGGTACTGCATGTACCTAGCAACACTGTTCAAACTGAGTAACCTGGCCCTACACAAATAGCCCATCTAGGATCTCGACAAGTCAATCATAGTAACTCATTAATTTAACTTACTTCTATGAGGCGGCGCAACAGGTTACACCCGGAAAAAAAATCAGATTTCAGCCAGAGGGGTCATATGGCCCAATACCCCTAAGTAATCCACTGTCATATGTATTTTAGCAGCGGATGTCTAAACTTTAAAGTGGGGGAACGTAACCCTAATTTGTGCACTATGATATCGCATGGTTAGTACCTTGATTCACTCACTAGAGGCCACTAGGATAGCAGAGGCACTCCCATATTAACTGGCTGGACGGGTTTAGTGAATGACCGGCGCAGTTTGCCCTGGACCGGAGACTTGTGCAAACGGTGATACTCTACGTTAGACATGTTGGCCTTCTCGCGGATCAGCTTCACGTTTCTACACACTGGTGAGTTAGTTTTGTCACATTTACACACACACACATATATATATATATATTTGCCTTTTAATGAATTATACTCGGTAAAACTGTAGTTTAGATTACATGTTTGAATTTCCAACTGGGCCCTTCAACTACGGGCGTGGCAGTGTCTCGCAAGAAACTCGCCCGTTGAATTCAATGTCGTTCGCGTATGCCTAGGCTGTGTCATACCGTGAAACTTAAATACTTCAATAAATACTTAGTATATAATCTGCATGAACAATTTTGTTTATGTTATATTGTTATGTTTTATCATAGATGATTGTTGATTTGAGAATTTAAATTGAAAGTTATTTGTAACCTTGGTTAATGTGTTAAGTATGTCTAGTACTAACTAATGCTAACACGAGCTGCGGCTATTTCTGTTCAACAAGTTAGTAATGTGGCGGTCGTTCAATTACAGTGTCACGTTGGGCCTGGAAAACACGTGCATTCATCTGACCGCTCCTACTTCGGTCACTCCAGACAATGGTGGGTATCATTGCGTAACGCATTAGACAGTTTCAGCAGTTTGTTCGCTCTACCTGTTTCTAGCTTCGTAACTAACAGGCAATCACGTCAGCTGGATTTGTCGGTCACCTGCGCTCCATAAGTTTCGCGCCGAGATACTCATACTTAAACACAGATACAATGGTATCCATCAGTGAATACGTGAATACTTATCAATTTCCAGACGTTATTTCAAAGACGACATGTTGTAGTTTTATATGCGATGTAAGCTAGATATCTAAGTTATATTTATTAGCAGGACAGGGAGAACACCAATAAGTTTACTACCGTTCGTACTTTTAAGAACGGTAATGGGAGGGGTCTCAACCTAAGTGCCACCTGTTTGAGGAGGGGCAACCTCTCACCAGTTTTGAGAGTAACATCTCCCACCAATCCAACCTCCCACCAATGTTGAGGCCAACCTACCACCATTTTTGAGGACCCACGTCCCACTTCCTGCCACACCCGGAAACACTAGAGCATTTTGGGCAAGTTAATTGTTTCAAACCTATCGCTAAAACTCCATTAAGGCTACGTATCAGATAAGTTTAACTTATATGGTATATAAGTTGCATTGAGATACCTTGGGAGTATTTTTTTTATTTCACTTTATCCCAGTTGCTGCATTAACTAAGCGAATGAATTGCCATGGTTTTACTACATCCGAGAAAGTAAGGTCTGACATATATAGTTTGATTCAATGTTTGTGATGACAATTGCACGACATAATCATGTTTATTTTTGAATATGTTTAAGTAAGACAAGATTTAACAAGTTTGCCATCCCAAACAATAAGTTCCAGATGGCAAATGGACATGGAAGCCATTGGTTTATCGAGAGTCCAACAATTTTCTCATCTATGTGTAGCCTGCCCTTATCAAATATCAATTCTATTTTTAAACATATTCACACTACTAGCATTTGGCAGTTTGTTCCATTCATTTTTCACCCTTTGTGAGAAAGAGTATTTTCTCATGTCCAATCTACACTGCTCCTTAACTGATGCTGTTTGGTGTCCTCAGGTTCTACTGCCTTCTTTAAGTTTGAAGAACATATTCCTGCCAACATCCTCATAACCATTCACTATTTTAAACACTTATATTTGGTCTCCTCTTAGTCTCCTGGTCTCTAGTTTTGTCAAACCACATTGTAATAAGCGACTTTTGTAACTAAGGTCTCTCAATTCTGGAATAAATTTAGTTGAACTTCGTTGTATTCTTTCTAACTTGTCTATGTCCTTTTTACGATATAGCCTCCATGCATGAATACAATATTCCAAATGCGGTATAACTATTGCTTTGTACAGGGGTACAATTAGCTGTTTCTTCTTATACATGATAGTTCTCCTAATTAGCCCTAGAATTTGATTTCCTTTCGAAGCAGCAATCCCACATTGCTCTGATACTTTCATCTCAGCACTAAATGTTACTCCTATGTCCTTTCTTGTGTGGTTCTACCTAGTACAGCATCCCCCATTTTATATTCTTCGTCCATGTTTCCATGTCCTATATGTATACATTTACACTTTCCAAAATTTAATAATATTTGCCACTTTTATGATAATTTAACTAATTTATCTAGATCATCATGTAAACTGTGTTTATCTGTAACATTAGTAACCTTTCTGAATACTTTTGTGTCATCTGCAAATTTGAGTACTTTGCTAGATATGTCCTCTTCCAAATCATTTATGTATATATTAAAACCAGTATAGGGCCTAATACTGATCTCTGTGGTACCCCATTCAAAACAGATTTCCAGTTTGAAATCTCACCATCTACTATTACTCTGTTTTCTGTGTGTAAGCCACTTTTCTATCCAGTTGATTACATCATTACCTATGCCAAGGGTATCTTTGATGTGAAACTTTATCGAAAGCTTTCTGAAATACACACATTAAGTATTTTATTACCCGGGATCTTTCATCACAAACGGTTTACGCATCCATATATTGATATGTCTTTTCAGCAATTTTTTGCAGCGTGGTTTCTTTTAGTAATGGAGTTGTCCAAACCAGGCCGCTGACTGACGCTTCAATGCAGCCAACCCCAGCCCAAAATAGCAACGTGTTTCGATTTGTTTAAGTGGCGCCATCTGGCGGATAGCCTAGATAATACATGGAATATCATGCGTGAACTTACTGGTCTCTGGTTTCCCGTATTTTATCAACTAACTCTGGAACCAGGGTCTTTAAAAAGTGCTGTGGTCTATTTAGATGTCCCCCCTTTCTACATCCCCCAACCCCACTAAATCGCACTACTACATTTCTTATCTCTTTCCTGCTGCCAAAGATTACACCCCAAAATCTTCAACCAAATGAAGGTGGTCATTAAAAAAAAAAAAGATGACCACATCAGAATATTATGTTACTGTGCTGCACACATATTTACAGTTGCATTGCTGGTTGATAACATAGGCACATGTCAAAGACAGTATGATACAAGGTACACCCCGATTAAGAGCTTCTATTCATGAACTATGCATCCCGCGAACAAATGGACCTAACAAAATAAATAGTTTGACTAAAGATCGCAAGAAAACAATATATATATATATATATATATATATATATATATATATATATATATATATATATATATATATATATAAATATATATATATATATATATATATAAATATATATACATATATATATATATATATTATACATATATATATATATATATATATATACATATATATATATAAATGTATGTATATATACGTATGCATATACATATATATATATATATATATATACATATAATGTATGTATATATATATATATATGTATGTATGTATGCATATACATATACGTATATATATATATATATATATATATATATATACATATAATGTATGTATATATATATATATATATGTATGTATGTATATATATATATATATATGTATATATATATATATATTGTGCCTTTAAATCTACATTTACTTGTTTATATTGAGTTTGAATGTTTCCCGTGTTGTTTGTGTTATAATCGTTTTTGCACCT
>OY759274.1:25900014-26187514 GCA_963662155.1 Lamellibrachia columna | reverse complement strand
GATGCCGGTGTCTACAGACTCCTGGAACAGTTGTGTGAACATAGGCGCCAATTCCTCAGCACACGTATATAGAAAGTGGGCAGAAATGCTGTCGGGCCCAGCAGTTTTCCCTATGCTGGTTCTCTTGAACTGGCATGTCACGTCGTTTTTGGAGATGATGATCATTCTCGGGTACGGGGGGTGGTTGCCAGAAGCCTTGCGCACCCGGATGTAAAGTTTATTATGTCGAAGCGAGTGTAGAAGGTGTTTAGATCTATATCATCAGGCAGTGTATTAGATCTTGCACTTTCGCCAGCTCTGGCATCACCAGAGATTTCTGAAAGCATCACGAGTGTTCATGGTCTGATATTGCTTTTCTACTTAGTCTCGAAGAGCTTTTTTTAGCAAGGCCCTAAAAATTTTCTGTTTGTTGATCACTGGATTCTTTGTTAGGACACACAGTGACAGTCTGGGATGATAGAGTATTTTAGTACAGAACTTTGCGGAGTCAGTGAGAATATCAGGAGACGAAGGATGTTGTTATCTGCTCCCCCCTGGGCAGGGATACATTGCGGGGTGTATGTGTCTTCCAATGAGCTAGAGCATAAGTCGATTACTTTGTTAGGCAGGTCACGATCTTTTGAAATAAGGGCAGTACGCCATCCAGGGTGCATAAGTTAAAGTCGCCCACTGTGATCACGGGATCATCAAGATGTATTGACTGGATTCTAGACACCGACCCAGCATTTTCTCACGACTGATGCAGTCAAAACCATTGCGTCTCAAGAGATTGGGTTCACAGCTTTTATTGACTACAGACGGAATACACATTATTTATTCATGAGATAAGGAGTCCACAGAATATGCTCATTCGATATGGAATACGCAGCATTAATTCGCGAGAGTTGGAGGCCACAGAATTTACACGTGTGAGATAGAGTCCACCGCTTATACTAATGAAAGATAGCGTGCACAGCGTTTACTCATGGGAGATTGAGTACACAGTATTTAACCATGAGAGTTGGAGTTCAAAAAATTTTCACATAAGATATGTAGTCCACAACATTTTCTCATGAAAGATGAAGTCCACAGTATTGACTCTCAAGAGATAGAGTCCACAGCATTTAATCTTAAGATATGGAGCATGCAATATATACCCATGAGTGATGGGTACATGATATCTACTCACGATAGATGGAATCCATAGCAAATACTCATGAGAGATGGAGTCCAAAGTTTTTGTTCATAAGATATGTACACAGTATTTATCCATGAGAGTTGGAGATGACAACATTTTCTCATCAGAGGTGGAGTACACAGCATTTTTTAACGACTGATGCAGTCCAAAGCATTGACTCTCAAGTGATGGGGTCCATAGCTTTTACTGCGTATAGATGGGGTCCACAGCTTGTACTGACTAGAGATGGAATACACATTATTTTCTAATGAGTGATATAGTCCACAGCATTCTCTCACGACTTATGCTTTCAAACATTGAATCTCAAGAAATGGGGTCCACTGTTTTACTGACTAGAGATGGAGTACACTTTACTTATTCATGAGATGTGGAGACCACAGCATTGACTCTCAAGACATGGATTCAAAAGCATATGCTCATAAGAGGTGGAGTCCACATAATTTATTTATAAGACATGGAACGAACAGCATTTCCTCACAATATATGGAGTTCACAGCGTTTACACATGAGAGATGCAATTGCTGTTCTCCTCCTTTTCCATATTTTCCAGGGTAAGGCTGGCAAAGATACCGGTCACTGATTTTGTTTCCTTCTTCTTCATCACCATCCCACAGCATTAATTATAGAGATATCGATTTCATAACATTTACTCATGAGAGATGGAGTCCACAGCATATACTCATCATATACTCAGCATATACTCTGGAGTCCACAGCTTTTACTTAACAGAGATGGAGCCCACATTTACTCATGATATATGGAGTCAACAGCATTGAATCCCAAGATATGGAGTCCATATTATCAACTTATGAGAGATGGAGTACAATGCATTTACTCAAGATATATAGAGTACAAGGCATTCACTGATGAGAGATGGAATACATAGTATTTTGTAACCAGATTTAGAGTTCACAATATTTTCACATCAGAGATGGAATGCACACCATTTACTGATTAAATGTGGTGTACACAGCATTTAATCTTGAGAGATGGAGTATACAGCATTTACTCATGAGATATGTAATATTTACTGATGAGAGATGGAGTACACGGCATTTATTTATGAGAGATGGACTCCACTGCATTTACCAATAACATGTGGAACCCACAGCATTTACACACAATATATGGATTACTCAGCCTTTATCTTTCTGACAAGATATGGAGTCCACAACAGAGACTTCCCAGAGATAGAGTCCAAAAAATATCTTCACGAGAGACAGAGTACACAACATTTACTAATAAAAGATCGAGTTCATGATATTTACTCATTAGAGATGGACTGCACAGCATTTACTCGTCAGAAATGGGGTCCACAGTATTTACTCATGAGAGATGGAGTCTACACTTACTGACAAGATATGGAGTAGACAGCATTGACTTCCAAGATATGGAGTCAACAGCAGTTTCTCTTGGGAGATGGAGTCCACAAAACTCATGAGAGACCGAGTACACAGCATTTACTGAAAAAAGATCGAGTACATGATATTTACTAATTAGAGATGGAGTCCACAGCATTTACTCTTGAGAGAAGGTATACACAGCATTTACACATGAGAAATGGAATCCACAATTATTAACAAGATATGGCGTCAATACCATTGATTTCCAAGAGATGGAGTATAAAGCATTTTCTAACGACTGATGCAGTCCAAAGCATTAGCTCGAGAGTTCAGTAAGTATCCACACTTACTGAAAAGATATGGAGTCCATAGCATTGACTTCCAACAGATGAATTCCACAGAATGTTCTCTTGAGAGATTGGTCACACAGAATTTATTAATGGGAGATGGAAGACACGGTATTTACAAATGAGATATGGAGTAGAAGGCATTTATTTATGATATATGGAGTCCACTGCATTTACTCATGAGAGACGAAATAGGTATTATTTTGTCACGAGATTTGGAGTTGACAATATTTTCACATGGATTCCACAGAATTTACTCATGATAGAGGGAGAACACAACATTTCCTCAAGATACATGGAGTACACGTTTTTTTTCTCATAAGAGATGAAGTCCACATTGACTCATGGGGGATGGGGTCCACAGCATTTACTTATGAGAGGTGGCCTCCAAAGTATTTACTCAAAAGAGGTTAAACCCACAGCATACGGAGTACACAGCATTTACTCATGAGAGAAGGAATACACGACATGTTCTTATGAGAGAAGGAGTAAACAAGGTTTACTGTTGAGATATGGAGTACACAGTATTTAATGTCAAGAGATGCAGGCCAAAGCAGTTACTCGTGAGATATGGAGTCCACAACATTTACTCACAAGAGATGGAGTCCGCAGCATTTACTCTAGAAAGACGGAGTCCACAACATATACTCATGACAGATGGAGTAAACTGCATTTACCAATGAAAGATGGAGTTCAAGATATAAACTGATAAGAGATGAAGTCCACACAATTTACTCATGAGAAATGGAGAACACGGTATTTACTAATGAGAAATGGAGTACACAGCAATTAGTAATGAGAGATGGAGAACATGACTTTTACTTATTATATATTGAGCACAATATATTTACTCACGAGAGATGGAGTCCACTGCAATTACTGAAAAATGGGTTACTCAGCATTTACTCTGAAATTATGCAATCCACTGCATATACTAATGACACGTGGAATCCACAGGATTTATTCATAAGAGATGGAATGGCCAGTATTTACTCACAACAGATTGAGACTACAGAAGTTACACATGAGAGATGGTAAACACAGCATTTGCTCATCAGACATGGAGTCCACACTTACTGACAAGATATGGAGTCCATAACATTGATTTCCAAGAGATGGTGTCCACTGCATTTTCAAACGACTGATGCAGTCCAAAACATTTACTCTCAAGAGATGGTGTCCACTGTTACTGAAAAGATATGGAGTCCATAGCATTGACTCCCAAGAGATGGATTCCACAGCATTTTCTCTTGAGACATGTAGTCTACAAAATATATTTATGAGAGACCGAGTACACAACATTTACTGATAAAATATCGAGTATATGATGTTTACTCTTTAGAGATGGATTTCACATCAATTACTTATGAGAAATGGAGAACACAGAGTTTACTGATGAGAAATGGAGTCCACTGCATTTACTCATCAGAAATGGAATCCACACCAGTTTCGCATAAAGAGATTGTGTAAACAACATTTAATCTTGAGAGATGGAATACACGGCATTTACTCATGAGAGATTGAGATTAGAGAATTTATTCATAAGAGATGGCGTCCGTAGCTTTTACTCTTGAGAGATGAGTTTCACAGCATTTACTCATGAGGTATGGTGTCCACAGCATGTACTAATGAGATATGAACGAACAGAATTTACGAATGAGAGATGGAGTTTACAATGTTTACTCATTTGATATGGGGTACACAGTATTTAATTTCGAGAGATGGTAAACACAGCATATTCCGGAGAGGAAGAGTATACGACATGTACTCATGAGAGAAGAAGTAAACATCGTTTACTCTTGAGAGATGGAGTACACAGTATTCAATGTGAAGAGATGGAGTCCAAAGCAGTTACTCGTGATATATGGAGTATACAACATTTACTTACAAGAGATGGAGTCCGCAGCATTTACTCTAATAGCATTTACTCATCACGGATGGTGTACACAGCATTTACTCAAGAGATTACATAATTTACGAATAAGAGATGGAGTTCAGAAAATTTACTCAAGAGAGATGTAATCCAAAACATTTACTCATTAGAGACGGTATACACAGCATTTAATCTTGAGAGATGGAATAAACAGGCTATACTCATGAGAGATGGCCTCCACAGCATTTACTCTTGAGAAAAGTAGTACACATCATTTATTAATGTGAGATAGAGAACATGATATTTACTCATGAGAGACAGAGTCCATAACATACTCATAAGAAATTTAGTACACTGTATTTACCCCCAAAGAGATCGAATACAAGATATTTTCTCATGAATGGTGGAGTCCTCAATATTTACTCTTAAATGATGAAGTACACAGCATTTATCCAATGACAGATGGAGTGCAAGGCATTTATTTATGACATATGGAGTCCATAGGATTTACAGTAGGGAGCGATAGAGTCCACAGCATTTACTCTCTTGAGATATGGATTGAACAACGTTTACTAGTAAAAAATGTAGCCCACATAATTTACTTAATATAGATGGAGTCCACAGTATAGACACTCAATATATGGAGTCCACAGCTTTTTCTGAAGAGAGATGGAGTCCACAGCATTTACACATGAGAGATGCAATTGTTGCGCTCCTTTCTTTCCCTGCAGTCCGAGGTGAGGCTGGCAACAATACCGGTCATTGTTTTTTGTTTCCCATTCTTCTTCTTCACTAATCCACACCATTTACTAAGGAGAGACGGAGCCAGTAACATTTACTCATGATAGAATGCGTCCACAGCATTTAATCTTGAGAGATGGAGTACATCATATTTACCCACAATAGTTGGAGTCCAAAGCATTTGTTCCCGACAAATGGCGTCCACAATATTCAATCTCAAGAGATGGAATCCAAAGCAGTTACTCATGAGAGGTCAAGTCAACAACGTCTACTCACAACTTATGGAGTAAACGTCGATTTTTATTTCCCTTCATCTTCACCAATAATCCACAACTCTTACAAAGGAGAGAAGGAGTCCACAGCATTTACGAGATATGGCGTCCACAGCATTGACTCCCAAGATATGGAACACACAGCATTTTCTCTTGTGAGATGGAATACACAGTATATACTCATGAGACATGGATTACGTAGCATATACTTTTGAGAGATGGAGTACGCGATTCTTTATGAGTGATGGAACCCACAACATTTACCCATTAGAGATATAGATAGCAACATTTTCACAACAGAGGTGGTGTACATAGCATTTATTCACGCGAGTTGGAGGCCACAGCATTTATCCCTGAGAGATGGAGTCCACTCTATATATTCATGAGAGATGGCTTCAACAGCAATTTGTCATGACTGATGCAGTCCAAATCGTTTACTCTCAAGAGATGGGTTCCACATCTTTTATTGACGACATATGGAGTACACATTATTTACTCTTGAAAAAGGAGTCCACAGCATTTTCACATGATATATGCAGTTGTTGCTCTCCTCCTTTTCCTTGTAGCCCGTACACAGCATTTACTCATGGGAGATGGAGTCCACAATATATTCTCAAGAGAGATGACGTACATAACAATTACACATGAGAGATGGAGTCCACAGCATTTATTTTTGGTATATGGATAACACAGCATTTATTCATGAGTGAAGGAGTACACGACATATATTCATGAGACATGGGGGTACACATCATTTACTCATGTGATATGGAGTCCACTGCATTTACTGATGAGATATTGAGTACACAGTATTTAATCTTGAGAGATGGAGTACACAGCATTTACTCATGACAGATGGAGTTACGGTATTTACTTATGAGAGATGGCGTCAACAACATTTACTCTTGAGAGATAGGGTTCACAGCATTTACTCATCAGAGATGGTGTCCACAGCATATTCTCATCAGAGATGTAGCCAACAGAATTTACGAATGAGAGACGGAATCCACAACATTTACTCGTTAGAGATGGTATACACAGCATTTAATCTTGAGAGATGGAATACACAGCATATACTCATGGAAGATGGAATACACAGCATCCCCTTTAGTCCGGGATGAGGCTGGCTACGAAACCGGTCATTGATTTTTGTTTCCCCTTCTTCTTCATCACTACGGAGTCCACAGCATTGACTCTCAAAATATGGAATACACAGCATTTTCTCTTGCGAGATGGAATACACTGTATATATATGGAGTACATATTATTTACTCTTGAAAGAAGGAGTCCACAGCATTTACACATTATAGATGTTACTGTTGCTCTCCTCCTTTTCCCTGTAGCCCATACACAGCATTTGCTCAGGAGCGATGGATTCCACAATATATTATCAAGAGAGATGACGTACATGACAAATACACATGAGAGATGGAATCCACAGCATTTATTCTTGGTAGATGGATTACACAGTATTTATTCATGAGAGAAGGAGTACACGACATGTATACGACATGTACTCATGAGAGAAGAAGTAAACATCGTTTACTCTTGAGAGATGGAGTACACAGCAGTTATTCGTGAGATATGGAGTACAAGATTTAACAAGATTTAACAAGATTTGCCATCCAAGCCAAAGGCCCAGATGGCAAGTGGACAAGGAAGCCATTGGCTTATCGAGAGTCCAACAATGTTCATCTACTTATAGCCCGCCCTCCTGAGATATGTGTCAACCTTGTTTTTAAACATATTCACGCTGCTAGCAGTTACACAATCTGTAGACAATTTGTTCCATTCATTTATTGTCCTCTGTGAGAACGAGTGCTTCCTGATGTCCAATCTACATTGATCCTTTACTAATTTTACCTCATGTCCTCTAGTTCTGCTATCCTTCTTGAGTGAGAAAAACATATTTCTATCAATATTTTCATACCCATTCAATATCTTAAAAACTTCAATCTGATCTCCTCTTAACCTCCTTGTCTCTAGAGTTGTTAAACCACATTCTTTCAGGCGTTCTTCATAACTAAGGTCTCTCAGTTCTGGAATCATTTTAGTTGCTCTCCTTTGTATGCTTTCAAGCGTATCTATATCCTTCTTACGATATGGTATCCATGCTTGTATACAGTATTCTAAATGAGGTCTAACTATTGCTTTATAAAGAGGTATAATTAACTTTTTTCCCTTGTATGTGATGTTTCTTCTAATCAATCCAATAATTCGATTACCCTTTGAAGCTGCAATACCACACTGCTCTGAAACTTTCATATCAGCGCTTATTGTAACTCCTAAGTCCTTTTCTTTTACAGTAGTACCCAGAACAGTATCTCCCATTTTATAGTTTACATTCAAGTTCCTATGTCCTGTATGTAGGCATTTACATTTCCCAAAATTGAACAACATCTGCCATTTCTCAGACCATTTCACTAATCTGTCTAGATCGTTTTGTAAATGATGTTTATCACAATCAGTATTAACCTTTCTAAACAGTTTTGTGTCATCCGCAAATTTCAGTTCGTTACTTGTTATACTGTCGTCCAAGTCATTGATATAAATTAAGAATAATATAGGTCCTAATACTGATCCTTGAGGTACCCCACTCAAAACCGATTTCCAATTTGAAACTTCTCCATCTACTACAACTCGTTGTCTTCTGTCAGTCAGCCATTGTTCTATCCAGTCAGTTATGCTATCCCCGATACCATGGGCTTTTAATTTAAGTAGTAATCTTTGATGTGGCACTTTGTCAAAAGCTTTCTGAAAATCTAAGTAGATAATATCTAATGGCGATCCCACGTCTATCCACTTAGTGATTTCTTCCAAAAAACATAACATATTTGTTAAGCATGACCTCGCTTTAAGGAATCCATGTTGAGATGAATTTAATAATTTATGCTTAACGAGGAATTCCACCATATGGTCTTTAATTAACATTTCTAATAATTTACAAATCACTGACGTTAAACTCACTGGTCTGTAATTATCTGACTTATTTCTCGAACCCTTTTTAAATAATGGTATGATGTTTGCTTCTTTCCATTGAAACGGAACAACTCCCTCTTTTAATGACAAGTTGAATACTCTTGCAAGTGGTATGCTGATTTGTTCTACTGTTTCCATTAGTAATTTTGGAGGAATCCCATCCACTCCCGGTGATTTGTTATCCTTCATTGCCTTTATTTTCTTAGCTACCAATTCTGGAGTTACAACTAACGGACCTAAATAGTCAGATTTAGCCCCCTGAAATTTAGCATCAGCAACTGGTAATGAACTAATATCTTCTTTGGTAAACACTGAACTGAAGTAACCATTTAGGTCTTCCGCCATTAAAAACCCCTGTAATATTATATTTCCAGCACTGTCTTCTAGAGGTCCAACCTTGTCTTGTACGTTTTGTTTACTCCTGACATATGCATACAAACTCTTGTTGTAATTTTTTATGTTACATGCTAGTTTTTGCTCATAGCTTCTTTTAGATTGTCTGATTTCAGTTGTAGCTGCATTAAGTGCCTCTTTGTATTTTGCATAGTCTTCGTCCTTTCTGGTACGCATAGAAACCCTCCACATAGTTTGTTTTAGCATTATTTTTCTAATAGCCTCTTTTGACAAGTGTTTCTTTCTACACCGTTTTCCTTGTTTTTGGAAGGGAACAAATTTATCGATGATACTCTCAATTTCATATTTTAGAATATTCCAACATTCAATTGCGGTCTTATTCATCAGCATGTTATTCCAATCTAGCTTTGCTAAGTATTTTCTCATATCTTTGTAGTTACCTTTGTGGAAGTTTCTCTTGTACGTTTTCTTATTTTTACTTTCTGATTTTACATTGATGTCAAAATGTATTTGATTATGGTCACTATTACCCAATGGTTCAAATATTTTTACATTGGCCACTAATTCTTTTTGTGATGACAAAACTATATCTGATACATTTTCTCCCCTGGTTGGTTCTAGTACGTGCTGAGTAAGAAAGCTATCCTGGATTAAAAATAGAAATTGTTGGTCCTCAATCCCTGTGCTCTCTAGAGAATTCCATTGTATGTGTCCATGGTTAAAATCTCCCATTATGATACATTCCCCTTTACTAACTTCCTTTATAGCGTTTTTTATTTTTGTGTTGTCCTCTTCGTTTATGTTTGGACTTCGGTAAACTAATCCAATAGTTAATTTTGAATTTCCTGAAACAATTTAGCACCAAACAGCTTCATCGCAATCTGCTTCCCTTTCTAGTTTTATTTCATAAGCCTGAATAGATTCTTTAACATATAAAATAACTCCCCCGTCCCTTCTTCCTATTCGATCTTTCCTAAACATTACAGATGGAATCTACAGGATTTACACATGAGCGATGGAAAACACAGCATTTACTCATCAGAGATGCAGACCACACTTACTGACAAGATATGGAGTCCATAGCTTTGATTTCCAAGAGATGGAGTCCACAGCATTTTGTAACGAGTGATGTAGTCCAAAGCATTATCTCTAAAGAGATGGTGTCCATATTTACTGAAAATATATGGAGTCCATAGCATTGACTTCCAATATTTGGTGTCAACAACATTTACTCATGGGAGATGGAGGACACGGTATTTACTCCTGAGATTTGGAGTAGAAAGTATTCATTTATTAGATATGGAGACCACTGCATTTACTCATGAGAGACGGAGTAGGTAGAATTCTGTCAAGAGATTTGGAGTTGACAATATTTTCACATGGATTCCACATAATTTACTCATGATTGATGGAGTATACAACATTTACTCAAGATACATGGAGTACACGTTTTTTTGTAATGAGAGATGAAGCACAGCATTGATTCATAAGGGATTTGGTCCACAATATTTACACATGAGAGGTGGCCTCCACAGTATTTATTCACAAAATGGAGATGGAATGGCCAGTATTTATTCACAACATATGGAGTCTACAGCATTTACACATGAGAGATTGTTAACACAGCATTTACTCATCAGATATGGAGTCCACACTTATTGAAAAGATATGGAGTCCATAGCATTGATTTCCAAGAGATGGAATCCACAGCATTTTTTTACGACTGATGCAGTCCAAAGTATTGACTCTCAAGAGATGGTGTCCACACTTACTAAACAGATATGGAGTCCATAGCATTGACTTCCAAGATTTGGAGTCCACAACATTTTCCCTTGAGAGATGGAGTCCACAAAATATACTTTTGAGAGACCGGGTACGCAACATTTACTAATAAAAGATCTAGTATATGATATTTACTCATTAGAGATGGATTTCACATCAATTACTCATGAGAGATGGAGTACAAAGAATGTACTAATGAGAAATGGGGTCCATTGCATTTACTCATCAGAAATGGAGACCACACCAGTTACACTTTAGAGTTTGTGTATACAACATTTAATCTTGACAGATGGAGTACACAACATTTACTCACGAGAGATGGAGATTACAATATTTACTCATAAGAGTTGGCGTCCACAACCTTTACTCTTGAGAGATGGGTTTCACAGCATTTACTCATGAGATATGGTGTCCACAGCATATACTAATTAAAGATGCACCAACAGAATTTACGAATGCAGATGGAGTTGACAATATTTACTCATTTCAGATGGGGTATACATCATTTATTTTTGAGAGATTAAAAATACAGCATATACTCATGAGAGATGGATTCCACAGAATGTAATTTTGACTAACACAACATTTAAGCAAGATACATGGAGTACACGGTTTTTTCTCATGAGAGATGAAGCACAGCATTGACTGATGAGGATGGGTTCCATAGAATTTACTCATAGGAAGTGGTATCCACATCATTTACTCAAAAGAGGTGAAACCGACACTATACGGAGTACATAGCATTTACTCATGAGAGAAGGAGTACACGTCATGTACTTATGAGGGAAGGAGTAAACAGCGTTTACTCTTGAAAGATGGAGTTCACAGCATTTACTCATGAGAGATGGTGTATATAGTATTTACTCACGAATGATGGAGTCCACTGCAATTAATAAAAATTGGGGTTCTCAGCATTTACTCTGGAGAGATTAAATCTACTGCATTTACTCAAGACAGGTGGTGTCCATAGCATTTACTCAAAAGAGTTGGAATGGCCAGTATTTACTCACAACATATGGAATCTACTGCATTTACACATTATAGATGGTATACACAGCATTTACTCATGAGAGATGGAGTCCACACTTACTGACAAGATAAGGAGTCCATAGCATTGATTTCCAAGAAATGGAGTCCACAGCATTTAGTAACGACTGATGCAGTTCAAAGCGTTGACTCTCAAGAGATGGAGTATTTACTCAAGAGAGACGGAGTAGGTAGTATTTTGTCTCGAGATTTGGAGTTGACAATATTTTAACATGGATTCCACAGAATTTACTCATGATAGATGGAGTACACAACATTTACCCAAGATACATGGAATTATCGGTTTTGTCTCATGAGAGATGAAGTCCACAGCATTGACTCATGAGGGATGGGGTCCACAGCATTTACTCATGAGAAGTGGCCTCCACAGCATTTACTCCAACAGGTGAAATCAACATCATAAGGAGTACACAGCAATTAGATAAGGAGTACTCGACATGTGCTTATGAGAGTAGGAGTAAACAACATTTACTCTTGAGAGATGGATTACACAGTATTCAATGTCAAGAGATGGAGTCCAAAGCAGTTACTCGTGAGATATGGAGTCCACAAAATTTATTCACAAGAGATGGAGTCTGCAGCATTTAATCTAGAAAGATGGAGTCCACAACATATGCTCATGACAGTTGGAGTAAACTGCATTTGCCAATGAGAGATGTAGTTCAATATATGCACTCAAAAGAGTTGGAGCCCACACAATTTACAGCTGAGAAATGGAGAACACGGTATTTACTTATGAGAAATGGGTTAAACAGCATTTACTAATGAGAGATGGAGAACACGATATTTACTCATTATATATGGAGCACACGACATCTGATTATAAGAGATGGAGTCCACAGCATTTACTCATGAGAGATAGTGTAGATAGCATTTACTCACGAGAGATGGAGTCCACTGCAATTACTGAAAAATGGGGTTCTCAGTATTTACTCTGGAGATATGTAACCCACTGCATTTACTCATGACAGGTTGTGTCCACAGCATTTACTCAAAAGAGATGGAATGGCCAGTATTTACTCACAACATATGGAGTCTACAGCATTTACACATTAGTGATGGTATACGCAGCATTTACTCATGAGAGATGGAGTCCACACTTACTGACAAGATATGGAGTCCACAGCATTGATTTCCAAGATATGGAGTCCACAGCATTTCCTCTTGAGATATGGAGTCAACAAAATATACTCATTATAGAACGAGTACACAACATTTACTGATAAATGGTCGAGTATATGATATTTACTCATTAGAGATGGATTTCACATCAATTACTCATGAGAGATGGAGTACACATAATTTACTGTTGAGAATAGGAATCCACTGCATTTCCTCATCAGTAATGTAGTCCATACCAGTCACACATTAGAGATTGTGTACACAACATTTAATCTTGAGAGATGGAGTACACAGCATTTACTTATGGAGATGGAGATTACAGTATTTACTCATGAGATGGAAAACACAGCATATACTCATGACAGATGGATTCTACTGAATTTACTTTTGAGGACGGAGTAGGTAATATTTTGTCTCGAGATTTGGAGTTGACAATATTTTCACAAGGATTCCACAGAATTTAGTGATGATAGATGTAGTACACAAACTTTACTCAAGATGCATGGAGTACAAGTTTTTTCTTATGAGAGATGAAGCCCACAGCATTGACTCATGAGGGATGGGGTATACAGCATTTATTCACGAGAGACGGAAAAGTAGAAGGCATTTACTTACGATATATGGAGTCCTCGGAATTTACTCATGAGAGACGGAGTATTTAGTATTTTGTCTCGAGATTTGGAGTTGACAATATTTTAACATGGATTCCACAGAATTTACTGATGATAGATGGAGTACACAACATTTACTCAAGATACATGGAGTTCACAGTTTTTTCTTATGAGAGATGAAGTCCACAACATTGACTCATGAGGGATGAGGTCCACAGCATTTATTCATGACAAGTGGCCTTCACAGCATTTACTTAAAAGAGGTGAAACCAACAACATGCGGAGTACACAGCATTAACTCATTAGAGAAGGAGCACTCGACATGTACTTATGAGAGAAAGAGTAAAAAAAGAGTCCAAAGCAGTTACTCAAGAGATATGGAGTCCACAACATTTAGTCTAGAAAGATACAGTCAACAACATTTTCTCTTGAGATATGGAGTCCGTCCACAAGATATACTTATGAGAGACCGAGTGCAAAACATTTACTTATAAAATATCGAGTGTTTGATATTAACTCATTAGAGATGGTTTTCACATCAACTACTCATAAGAGATTGAGTATACAGAATTTACTGATGAGAATTGGAGTCCACTGCCTTTACTCATCAGAAATGGAGTCCACACCAGACACACATTAGAGATTGTGTACACAACATTTAATCTTGAGAGATGAAGTACACAGTATTTACTTATGAGAGATGGAGATTACAGTATTTACTCATAAGAGATGGCGTCCGCAGCATTTACTCTGGGGAGATGGGTTTCACAGCATTTTCTCATGAGATATGTTGTCCACAGCATATACTAATGAGAGATGCACGAACAAAATTAACGAATGAAAGAGGCAATTTACAAAATGTAATCATTTGAGATGGAGTACACAGCATTTAATTTTGAGAGATGGAAAACACAGCATATACTCATGAGAGATGGATTCCACATGATGTACTCTTGAGAGATTGGGCACACTGCATTTACTCATGGGAGATGGAGGACACGGTATTTACTCATGAGATATGGAGAAGAAGGCATTTATTTATGAGTTGTTGAGTCCACTGCATTGACTAAAAAGGGACGGAGTAAGTAGTATTTTGTCACACGATTTGGAGTTGACAATATTTTCACTTGGATTCCACAGAAATTACTAAAGATAGATGGAGTACACAACATTTACTCAAGATACATGGAGTGCACGGTGTTTTCTCATGAGAGATGAAGTCCACAGCATTTACTTATGAGAGGAGGCCTCCACAGCATTTACTCAAAAGAGGTGATACCCACAGCATACGGAGTACACGGCATTTACTCATGAGAGATTGAGTGCACGACATGTACTTATGAGAGTAGGAGTGAGCAGTGTTTACTCTTGAGAGATGGAATACACAATATTCAATGTCAAAAGATGGAGTCCAAAGCAGTTTCTCGTGAGATATGGAGTCCACTACATTTACTCACAAGAGATGGAGTCCGCAGCATTTAGTCTAGAAATATGGATTCCACAATATATACTCATGATAGTTGGAGTAAACTGCATTTACTAATGAGAGATGGAGTTCAATATATGCACTCATAATAGATGGAGTCCACACAATTTACTGCTGAGAAATGGAGAACACGGTATTTATTAATGAGAAATGAGGTAAACAGCATTTACTAATGAGAGATGGAGAACACGATATTTACTCATTATATATGGAGCACACGGCATTTACTCATGAGAGATGGTGTTTATAGTATTTACTCACGAGAGATGGAGTCCACTACAATTACTGAAAAATGGGGTAATCAGCATTTACTCTGGAGATATGCAATCCACTGTATTTACTCATGACAGGTGGTGTCCACAGCATTTAATCATAAGAGATGGAATGGCCAGTATATACTCACAACAGATGGAGTCTACATCATTTACACATGAGAGATGGTATATACAGCATTTACTCATGATATATGGAGTCCACGTTTACTGACAAGATATGGAGTCCATAGAATTGATTTCCAAGTGATGGAATCCACAACATTTTCTAACGACTGATGCAGTCCAAAGCATTGACTCTCAAGAGATGGTGTCCACACTTACTGAAACGATATGGAGTACATAGCATTGACTTCCAAGAGATGGAGTCCACAGCATTTTCTCTTGAGATATGGAGTCAACAAAATATACTCATGAGTGACCGAGTGCACAACATTTACTAATAAAAGGTCGAGTATATGACATTTACTCATTAGAGATGGATTTCATATAAATTACTCATGAGAGATGGATTATACAGAATTTACTGATGAGAATTGGAGTCCACTGCCATCACTCATCAGAAGTGGAGTCCACACCAGACACACATTAGAGATTGTGTACACAATATTTAATCTTGAGAGAAGAAGTACACAGCATTTACTCATGAGAGATGGAGATTACAGTATTTACTCAGAACAAGTGGCGTCCACAGTCTTTACTCTTGAGATATGGGTTTCATAGCATTTACTCATAAAATATGGGGATGCACCAACATAATTTACTAATGAGAAATGGTGTATACAACATTTACTCAAAATACATGGAGTACACGGTTTTTCTCATGAGAAATGAAGTCCACAACATTGACTCATGAGGGATGGGGTCAACAGCATTTATTCGTGAGAGGTGGCCTCCACAGCATTGAATCAAAATAGGTGAAACCCACAAAATACGGAGTACACATCATTTACTCACTAGAGAAGGAATACACGACATGTAATTATGAGAGAAGGAAAAAACAGCGTTTACACTTGAGAGATGGAATACACAGTATTCAATAACAGGAGATGAAGTCCAAAGCAGTTACTCGTGAGATATTGAGTTCACAACATTTACTCACAAGAGATGGAGTCCGCAGCATTTACTCTAGAAAGATTGAGACAACACCATATACTCATGACAGTTGGAGTAAACTGCATTTACCAATGAGAGAGTCCATAGCATTTACACACTATAGATGCTATATTTGGTTTCCTCCTTTTCCCTGTAGCTCGTAAACAGCACTTACTCATAAGAAATGGAGTTCACAATATATTCTCAAGAGAAATTACATACATGACATTTAACCAGGAGATATGGAGTTTTCAGTATTTATTCTTGGTAAATGGATTACGCAGCATTTACTCATGAGAGAAGGAGAACACGACATATACTCACGAGAGATGGGGTACACAGCATTTACTCATGAGAGATGGTGCCCACATTTACTGAAAATATTTGGAGTCCACAGCAATTTTTTTGAGTACCCAGCATTTACTTATAAAAGATCGAGTACATGATATTTACTCATTAGAGATGGAATCAACAGCATGTACTCATGAGAGATGGATAATACGGTATTTATTTTTGAGAGATTGCGTCCACAACATTTACTCTTGAGAGGTGCAGTTCACAGCATTTACTCATGAGAGATGGTGTCCACAACATATACTCATGAGAGATGTAGCAAACACGATTAACGAATGACAGATGAAGTATACAGCATTTACCTAATGACAGATGGAGTATAATGCATTTATTTATGACATATGGAGTCCATAGGATTTACTCTCTTGAAAGATCGAGTCCATAGCATTTACACTCGGGAGAGATGGAGTGAACAACTTTTACTAACAAGAAATGGAGTTCACAAATTTAGTTAATATAGATGGAGTCCACAGCATAGACTCTAAAGAGATGGAGTCCACAGCTTTTACTTACAAGAGATGGAGTCCATAGCATGTACACATGAGAGATGCAATTGTTGTGCTCCTTCCTTTCCCTCTAGTCCGGGGTGAGGCTGGCAACGATACCGGTCATATATTTTTGTTTCCCCTTCTTCTTCATCACTAGTCCACACTATTTACTATGTAGAGAAGGAGCCAACAACATTTAACCATGAAAGAAGGCGTCCACGGCATTTACTCTTGAGAGATGGAGTACATCGTACATGAGAGTTGGAGTTCAAAACATTTTCACTTGAGAGATGGAGTCCACAGCATTCTCTCCCGACAGATGGGGTCCACAATATTAACACTCAAGAGATGGAGTTCAAAGAAGTAATTCATGAGAGGTGGAGTCCAAAACATTTAATCACAATATATGGAGTCTACAGAATTTACACACGAGAGCTGGCATCGATACTTTTAATCGATTTTGGTTTCCCTTCGTCTTTATCACTAGTCCACAACATTTACAAAGGAGAGGAGGAGTCCACAGCATTTACGTGATATGGAGTCCACAGCATTGACTCCCAATATATGGAATACACAGCATTTACACTTGAGAGATGGAGTGCACTGTATATACTCATGAGAGATGGATTTCGTAGCATGTACTCTTGAGAGATGGTGTACGCGATAATTCCTTGTGAGAGATGGAGCCCACAACATTTACTAATTAGAGTTGGAGCTAACAACATTTTCACAAGAGAGGTGGGTTATATAGTATTTATTCACAGGCCACAGCATTTACCCGTGAGAGGTGGATTCTTGAGAGATGGCGTCCACAGCATTTTGTCATGACTGATGCAGTCCAAAGTTTAGTTTTGACTCTCAATATATAGGTTCCACATCTTTTATTTGCGAGAATCGGGGTATACATTATTTAGTCTTGAAAGAAGGAGTCCACAGAATTTCCACATGATAGATGCTATTGTTACTCTCCTCCTGTTCCCTGTAGCCCCTACACATCATTTACTCACGAGAGATGGAGTCCGCAATATCTTCCCAAGAGAGATGATTAAGCAGCTTTTACTCATGAGAGAAGGAGTACAGGACATATACTCATAAGAGATGATATACAAAACGTTTACTCTTGAGAGATGCAGTTCACAGCCTTTACTCATGAGAGATGGTGTCCACAGCATATACTCGTGAGAGATGTATTCATCAGAATTTACGAATGAGAGATGGCGTACAGAACATTTACCGATGAGAGATGGGGCCCACAACATTTACTCATTAGAGATGGTATACGCAGCACTTACACATGCGAGATGCTACTGTTGCGTTCATTCCTTTCCCTGGAGCCCGGGTTGAAGGCTGGCAACGATACCGGTCATTGATTTTTGTTTCCCCTTCTTCTTCAACACTAGGCCAAACTAATAACTAGGTAGAGACGGAGCCAACAACATTTACTCATGAGAGAAGGCGTCCACAGCATTTACTCTTGAGAGACTGAGTACATACTACATTATAGTTGAAGTTCACAACATTTCCACATAAGTGAATGAGTCCACAGCATTTTTTTTGGAATTCACAACATTTTCACGTGATAGATATTAACTATCACTTACACGTTGTAGCAATGTTAAAAACTAGTTGGTTTTGTATGTGCGATTGATTGGCTGTACAAATGACATTACACGTTGTAGCAATGTTGAAAACTAGTTGGATTTTAAAGTTGTATCGACGTCTGGTTTCCACGTTGCATCGACGACTGGTTTCAACTCTGTAGCAATGTTAAGATTCAACGTTGCAACGACGTAGCAAATTGGTCACCTCAATTATTGCTTGTGCTTTGATTTATTATTATCTTTGTCCTTCACGAATTGCTTAGACACACCCTACTAGTCTATATTAGCGCAGACGTATTAGTCAATGTCCACGGAGGTGGCCAAAACCCGGACAGAATACTTTGAATCGTACAGCATGTCAACCATAAAATTATCCAAGTAAACATCACGTGAAACCAGAATACACAGATCCCGCTTTGCGGTGTCTTGTTCAGCAAACTGGAACACAGACGAAACTCCGCCTTTCATTGTCTTTCATTGTGTGGTTGTTAACAATGCATGTGTTTCATGGTACAACGATCTATTGAATGCATCAAAGTGAAACACGATATCCACACCGGACTGAGTAATATGTGTGAATGACTAACGTCTACATTTATCCGGTAACCGCGAATGGTCTGCAACTATACAGGCGGTGTTATCCGACCTGAATATTGTGACGAGTTTTAACGCAGCACAATATACACTTTCCTGTGCAGATTGTTGGTTTGGCTAGAAATGCCCCATTTCTAAAACAAATATATGGAAATTTACACTGTTAACGAATGATTAAATACATAGAAATGTGCGACATAGTTATACTATACTACGTCAGCACAGAAGTTCCTCGGAAAATATCCTACGTGATATTCGTGATCTTTGTAAGTCGCATTACTAATAGTTAATAATATACAATCCCAGCTGTTTTAAGTTCCTTTGTAATAATAATATCTACGTTAACATAGAGGTTCAGCTATAAGTTGTTTGTTCCCAAAGTACATCAATGCTTAACGTATGCGTAATGCATAGCTTAAGTTTAACTTGTCTCATACGTAGCTGTAATGTATTTTCAGCTGTAAATTGTTTGAAGCAGTGAATCTGCCGATAAACTTTAATGTGTCGTGGGTTGCAGGAAGTGGGAAATTCATCCCAACAATTGGTGAGAGGGTGGGGGGTCTAAACAATTAGTGGGATGTGGAATTGGTGGGAAGTGGACACTCAATATGGGTGGGACGTGGGAAGTTGGCCCCAGAAACAGGTGGGACTGAGGTTGAAACCCCTGCCACACATCCATCCAGCGGGGTTGCCGACTCGTTCCTAAATGCATAGACTACAATAACAATACTGGTGTTGTCCCTATCCTGCTTATGTATTCTTTCAATCATATCTTCTTTGAAATAATGTCTCAAAACTTATATGTAGCATATTCACCAGTGGAGGCCATTATATCCGTATTTACGTATAAATTACAATTTTGTTATTTACGAAGAGCGAAATGCGTATAGCTGAAACTGACTATTATATTTGAGAAGTCAAACCAAACCTTCGGGAACGCCATGGTAATACTGGCTATTCCAACTGATCCTGCGATCTATTTATGTCACATTTCAACAGAACACATATCTCGTACCGTAGCCTCCCACAACTTGGGTGCAACTTATTACGGTTTTACATGAGTACGTGCCATTTCTTACGAGTTTATACGTTTCGAGAAAGGGTTTGTAATCTTGCAGGACAAGGTCCGCGTTTGACAAATGACATGCAGATAACATGCAAAACACACCCGAATAGCGACTCTCGAAAACATCTTTGTTGTGAGCAAAAGCTGCGCCAAAATATCTCGAAATCCAACGGTTTGAATGGGAAGTTCCATTTAATCATGCGTGGCATAAGCAATATGCTATTAGTAAGTGACATATTATGGGACATGGGGCTGCACTTGACAGTGTTTTGTTTACCATACGCACTTAGCCACATGTATTTATCATGGGGGTCCGGAAAATGAGGAAATGAGGCACCTGCTATCTGGATTTGTTGGGAGTAAAATGTTGGTCTTTTATAGCGAGTAGACTATTTAGGCTTTAGTTGTGCTAAATATGTTATATAGTATATGTGTTAACTAGTTATGCACAATTGTACCTTTACTGCCATTGAAAGTGAATTATTTGCTAAATATAGAGATGTACGGCTAAAGTTACACAGCGAGTAATCATGGTTTGAGTACAAAGGCAACATTTAGTTTGTATATTGCTGAAAAAAAATCACAAGACCAATTTTTTGTTGAAGAATAAGTATCCATCGGCTTGGAAGCGTTAATGTGGGTTCCCTGTATATGCATTTCACACGTAGTTTATATAAATACACTTTGCTGAAGTCACGGTCGCAGAAATAGTTTTTGGCGCCCAGGTACAAAACACAATTTAGCAGCCCCCCCCCCCCCACCCGACACATATTTTATATGCTTCCCCTTAGAGCCAACTGAACCGGTCATAACACCGTGCAGTTTAAACATGGCTGATATATCAAATTGTATTTGATGTAGTCCACTATTACAAATAATTATAAACACCGAAAGTAAAGTGTAATTTAGTATTCGATATGAACTGCGAATTGTTCATGGTCAAATTAATAGTGAACCACAAATAAACAACCACCCAACGCATTTTGTATATCCGAATAATGAGCTCATTTTACCAATAATCACATCTATTCCACTATAAAACAATTTTAAATAAAATTGTAAATTGTAATGTACCGCATTGTTCAGTGGCGCCGTCTTTGGAGTGTTCCTGTTGATGCAATAAATCTGAAAAACATATCAAGTCCAAACATGCTGTTAAGTGCCTAGATATGATTTGAATTTCAACCCTTCTGCAATGGTTATCAATGTTATTAAGAGAACACTGACATCATGACAGCATAAAGACGTGCAAATACAATAACCATTATTACTACCGTACTCGTACTCGATTACAGAACGGGAATACACGAAGACTGAGTTTTTCGTTCTCAGTTCTAGCAAGTCCTCGCTTGATTCTCGATGCCGAGCCCTGAAATACATATTAAGTCCGTGCAGGCTGTTAAGGGGCTACACATAATTTGATGTTGAATACTACTGTAATTATGGTTATCTATGCTATTTAGAGAACACAAACATCATGACAACAAAAATACATTCTGTTAAGTGGCTAGACATCCTTTGATGTTCAATACTATTGTAATAATGGTGATCTATGCTATTTAGAGAACACACACATCATGACAACACAAAGACATGCTGCTACGTGGTTAGACATCCTCTGATGTTCAGTCCTGTCGTTTATCCGTGATTGGCACGCGAATTGTGTGTCAGGTAGACAAAGGCGTACATGGCGCAAGTCTGATAGCAATGACTGACGACAAAGAAATGAAACACGCAAGACACGCGAGATACAGGAGACACGCAGCCAACACAAAGGCAGTCACAGATCAACTATTATGCCTTATTATCATATCGGCCGAAACGAGTTAATCTGTGTAGCCCATCCTAGTACCAGGAGAATGGCAAAGTTGTCTTTACATAGGCTGCGACCCGACACGACACACACTTGTGTAGCAGACAGAGCCTGAATAAGGGACATTTTGAGACGTCCCGCAGAACATGAGCAGTATGCTGTTGGTGACATATTGTGGGACACGAGGCTGCAATTAACTGGATCGGTCATAATACATTGCAGTTTGAAAATGACTTGCATGCACATATATTACATTTTATTTTTTGCAGCCACTATTGCAAATGATTATGAACATAAACCTCAAAAGAAAGTAATTTTTTTATTTGATGTGACATGTGAATTGTTCATGTTAAAATCAATAGTGACTCAAGAATAAACAATAAACACGCAACGAACGAATTTTCGTTCAGACATGTCTGTGGCCAAAACATATGCCAGAATAATATGCTTATCTTACTAATAATCACTTCCGTACCACTATAACACACATTGTGTTTACATGAAGAATGGGATCTAGCAGGTAAATTAGTAATACTTTACATTTCGCTAGGCCATGAAACAGCAAATAGAGCGAATACAATTTTAGGTGTAGGCCAGTAATGATTCGTTTTAAGCGTGCGTGCATGTTTGTGCGCACATGTTTGTGTGTGTACGTTATCCATATTTAAATGAATATATATGTTCATTAAATACTATTACATCAAATGGTGACACACGATTTTATAATCCCTCCAAGTTATTAAAAATGTCGAACAACTGAAAGCCGGTTGTAATGTCTAATTAATTAATGATAGACTTTGCAAGGTAACCTACGTGGAAGCAGCATATAAAAATACAGTACAAAAAAACATTATTGCCAGTTACTGTACGCGGTATCATAAGTTAATGATACCGCTGATATAAATAATAGTTGCAGATTTTATTTTTGCCAACGGTGACTTGCCGCGACAATAATGGAAGTTTGATGTTTATGCACCTCAGAAAAAATTCCCTCCAACTGCGTTCCTGAATTAAAAATCATGTACACACAATTATTAGGAAGAACGTTCAAGCACACTTCAGTGTTGACTGGCACTGTCTGTTGGGTTTATTGATGCAAAACACGCTTTGCATAATAAAAATACGAGCACTTATTAGCAATGCTTAATTACATAACCTAAAAACATATATAATAAATATGACTACGAATACGAATACTTCAAATATGTACTCGATTACAGAACTCGAATACGCTAGGACTGCGTTCTTCTTTCTCAAGTCTGGCAAGTTCTCACTTGATTCTCGATGCCGAGCCCTGGAATACATATCAAGTCCGTGCAAGCTGTTGATTGGCTAAACATCTTTTGATGTTAAATCCTACTGTAATTGTGGTTATCTATGCTATTAAAAGAACACCGACAGCATGAAAAAACAAAGACGCGTGCAAATATAATAACCCTTATTATTACCGTATTCCAGTATGAATTATTTTTATCATAGTCCTCAACCTCCGATGCGGTTGAGCTGTGGCCGTCTTTGTCATGGGAACATTAGCTAGATCAGTCTGACAAATGACCTACAGCGACAAGTTGAAGAGCAAGGGGATGGGAATGTCATCAGTGAGTTTACAGTTTGATAGACAACTTGTGCAATAGAGATATGTTTTGTACGTGCGATTGAATGGTTGTACAAATTACATTAAACGTTGTAGCAATATTGAAAACTAGTTGGATTTTAAAGTTGTATCGACGTCTGGTTTCCACGTTGCATCGACGTCTGGTTTCAACGTCGTAGCAGTGTTAAGATTCACCGTTGTAAAGACGTAGTATATTGGTCGATTTCAACGTTGTATCAACATCAAATCGCTGCTGTTTTCCGATAATCAACTTTAACTGTTTACAGGCGTTTACTGTGCAATATTTAGTTCCTTCTTTGTAGCGGAAATCGTCTTCCAGAAGAGCATGACTAAACAAGTTTACAAAAAAAACAATCAATGAACAGGGTAACTAAATACATGTTTTGAACAAAATATAGACATGTATTCACTTTGCTCCGATGCAAGAAACAGTTTATTTGACATGGTGTATATTCATGAACACATGGAATAAAGTCAATGCTGTTTTGACAAATATGTACAATTCCTAGTATTCAGTATCAAGCAGATATTAAACAGAGTACCACAAGACACTATTTGTCAAAACAGTCAATTAACAGAGTTACCAAATGCATGTTTTGAGAATTAAAACAAACATTAACAAAATAAAGATATTCACTTTGTTCTGATACAGAAAACAAGATTTTTTTTGAAAATGTGTACATTCCTGGACCTATGTAGATTAATGCATCACTCTTATTTACCCGAGATGCAAAATGTGTTTAGTAATCAGTATTCAGCAGAATGTATGTGTACTTTCGTACTGTGAATTATATCAGCATACAACAGCAGTGGTCAACACGGGTTCAATTCCATTTCGGAATGTATTTTCAAAAGTCGATCGGAATTGGAATAACCTCGAATTTCTTCATGGAATGCAGGATAATATATTAATTTCATATATGGATTTGTTTAGTTTCATTTCAGTTGTTAGTACATATGTCTGGTAAAAGCCAAGTAATCAAAAGGAATGCACAGTCAATGGCTAAGCCGTTATTGAAACAATGTGAAAAGCCCAGTAGATTGACCAATTGAAACACGTGAGACAAGCAATCAACACAAAGGCTGTCGCAGATCAACTAGTTTGCACTATTATCACTTCAGCCGGGCATTTGAAATATAAAATGTTTGGGGGTTGCAAAATGTACATTCAAATGCATTTGCATTTGTTACTAAGTCTGCTACCAAATAAGATTTAATAATGTAGTATTACTAATTATCTTTTTACTCAAATATTGTTTTATATATTATCAGATCACGATGTGAGTGAAATAATTTCCAACATAAGTTTTCGCTATTGACTATTGGAGTAAAAGATATGTTGGTTCTATTGCATTAATTATTTCTGATGGACAGGTGCTTATAAACTACTAGAGCTATGATACGATGTAAAATATCTGATCCAAGCATAATTTACAGCAATCAAGAACACATAAAATAAAAAATTATATAATCGGGTATTCAGCTTTAGTGTAATCTTTGTTCAGCACATTTTTATTTTAAAATACTGTCAGTGTGTGTGCTCTATAAATGTATGCCTCACATGAGATTTAGATCTAGGTCAGTCTCATATGACATAACACTTGTGACACACATGCAGTGAGGCCACACTCTCAGTACCCCAGTGGTATCATTAAGGGTCTGCTAATGACGGTTATGTGAGGGTCACCAGTTGGTATCCACATCTGGATAATCTAGTACTAGGGTGGTAGTAGAAGCTGTGCTGCTTATAGTAGGAAATACATGACAAAGAAGACTCTGGATGATTTGATTTGTATCCTGTTCGTTCCATTAGACAAAAGGTAAGAATGTTGTCCAGGCATATTCTTTTATAGCAGTTTGACATGTGGCCCGGCCATGCAATAAACACAGTGAGTACATTTTGTGTGCAGCAGCCGGGCTCTTTGAAAAATGGCAGTTTGCATTTGTTATTATATTCAGTACTTTCTACTTGTCAACTTGATCATCAATAGAAATGAAAATACCCATTAACATATCATCATTCTGACTGTTTTAACTTTCATAAAAGCTAATATGTAATAAAATAAATCTATGGATGAAATCCTTCGCTTTCACATACTAGGAAGTTAACTAATTGCGTCTTCTAGCAATGTGTTGTTCCTTCTTTGAAGTGTGCAGAATGACATGGACATCTAAATCATGTCAATGCTACTATGTCTTTCAAATTGTACGCAATTCAAATACTTTTCAAATTTCAACTAATGGTTACTATGGCAATTTAGTTTTGCATTAGTTGATACTTTACTGTGCCAGTAGTCCCGTCTTATCAGGTCACCCGTTCTGTAGAGGTAAAAGGGCTGTAATGTGTGTGTTTGTACTTTACTGTACCAGTAGTCCCGTCTTATCAGGTCACCCGCTCTGTAGAGATAAAAGGGCTGTAATGTGTGTGTTTGTACTTTACTGTACCAGTATTCCTCTCTTATAAGGTCACCCGTTATGTAGAGGTAGAGGGGCTGTAGTCTGTGTGTGTTTGTACTTTACTGTACCAGTAGTTCCCTCTTATTAGGTCACCCGTTATGAATAGGTACAATGGCTGTAATGCGTGTGTTTGTACTTTACTCCGCCAGTAGTCCCCTCTTATAATGTCACCCGTTTAGGAGAGGTAAAAGGGCTGTAATGTGTGTGTTTGTATTTTACTGTGCCAGTAATCCTCTCTTATCAGGTCACCCGTTATGTAGAGGTAAAAAGGCTGTAATGTGTGTGTTTGTACTTTACTGTGCCAGTAGTCCCCTCTTATAAGGTCACCCGTTCTGTAGAGGTACAAGGGTTGTAATGTGTGTGTGTTTGTACTTTACTGTGCCAGTACTCCCCTCTTATAATGTCATCCGTTATGTAGAGTTGGGCAGTGGGCAGGTCCAATGGACCTGTACGGGATGGGATAAGACGCTCCCGCCTCCACGAGTGTACCATGTATGGGAAAATAGGGAGATATTAACATGACATCATCCTCGATGAAGTCAAAGGCCAGGATGGAAGGGCTCCAAGATGAGATCAACGACCACGTTTTTAGGACCAAACCGAGCCACATTTTTTGGTGGATATCGGCTGTGGTCAACCAGCATGGAGAGGGATGGGCTCCGCTAGGTTGTAAATCTGCCCTAGACACACCATGATCATGAAAACCAGTTTGAATCGCATACCGGAACGGTCGCAGGACGGGTCAACAATGACCACGCATCCCGCCGTACACCAGGAAGGGATTGTTATGTATGATACTGGTGCCCATATCAACAAGATACGTGGAAGAAACAACATCACCATCGGCACATGGAACGTCAAGACATTGAGAGGTGCAGGAAAACTGAAAGAACTCACACATGAGATGGAGAGATACAAATTGAATATGCTTGGACTCGCCGAAATGCGATGGAAAAGCTTTGGTGAAACATCGACAGAAGAAGGACATAATTTCTACTTCAGTGGCAAGGACAAACACGAATATGTGTTTTTTGGTGAAACGGCTCTTTCACACTAGAGTGAACATTGTCAGGACACGAAGCTTTCCAGGAGCAGATATCGGAAGTGATCATGACTTGCTGATGACAAACTTCCACATTCGCCTGAAGAGGATCAGCAAACCAAAGCCAACAAGAAAAAAACAAATTTGACACCGAGAAACTTAAGGAACCTGATGAAGCAGAAGCATTCAAAGCAATGATAGGTGGGAAATTTGCACCCCTTATCATAATGGATGACACAGATACCGACGTGAACTTGCTGACCAACACCTTCAACAAAATAGTGACCGACACAGCCAGCGAGATCCTTGGAAAACACCGTCGGACAAAGAAACCATGGGTCACAGCAGACATCCTAGATCTCTGTGACAACAGAAGGGAATTGAAAAGGAGAAAATGTGATCCTGAAGGTGCAGCAAAATACAGAGAAGTCAACAAGAAGATCACACAAGATATGAGAAGAGCAAAAACATATCTGGATAGCAGAACAATCCTGTGAAATTGAAGATAGCTTGAACAAGAAAAACGGCAAGAAGGCTTGTTAAATAGTGAAAGACCTGTCATCAGTTAAGAAATGGATAGCTACCACTACCCAATACAAATCAGGTGACCAGAATACTGCTCAAAACTGTACAGCCACAACACCAACGGAGACCCAGTAGTACTAAATTGTCCACAGACTACTGAAGAGGACGACTATCCCATTCTTCGAGAGGAAGTGAAGGCTGCAGTAAAGTCTCTGAAAAAAGGAAAGTCAGCTGGAATTGATAATATACCAGCAGAACTGGTTCAAGCTGATGGAGAAGCCTTGATTACCACAGTTACAACAATCTGCAACAAGATCTGGCAGACAGGAGAATGCCCACCCCATGGACTCAGTCACTGATCATCGCACTTCCCAAGAAAAGACAACCAACATATGTGCCAAAATTACAGAACAATCAGCCACACGAGCAAAGTCATGTTGAAGATCCTACTCAACAGACTCAAACCTCACGCAGAAGAGATCATCGCTGAAGAAAGAGCGGGTTTTCGAGCAGGAAGTGAACAGATCTTCAACTTTAGAATCCTTTGCGAGAAATACCTTCGACATCCGCAAAGCCTGTATCATGTCTTTATATATTTCAAAAAGGCTTTTGATAAGGTATGGCATGCGGCCCTATGGGCAACCATGAGGAAGTACAACATTGGCTCCAAGCTTGTCCGAACCATTGAAAACATATATGACAATGCCACAAGTGCAGTAATCTTCAACAGTAGCATGGGAGACTGGTTTCGAACAATATTTGGAGTTGGACAAGTATGCCAACTATCACCAACGTTCTTCGACGTTTTTCTGGAAAGGATCATGACTGATGCTTTAGGAAACCATCAAGGCACTGTCAGAATTGGAGGCAGGACCATCATCAACCTTCATTTTGCTGACGACATCGACAGTTTAGCAGGAGATGAACAAGAACTAGCCAATTTGGTGGAGCGTCTCGAGAAAACATCTACATCAATACGGCATGGAGATGAATGCCGAAAAGACCAAACTGATGACGAACAACACACAAGGCATTAGCACAGAGGTAAAAGTTAATGGACAGAGACTTGAGACAGTAAAAAGCTTCAGGTATTTGGGATCAATTATCACAGATGAAGGTTCCAAACTGGAGATACTTGCCAGGATTGCACGGACAACAGCAGCACTAACAAGGTTGAAACCCTGATGGAACGACAGAAACATCACTGTCAGTTCGAAAATAAGGCTGATGCGGTCCCTTGTCATGTCCATCTTTATGTACGCTTCTGAAACATGGACCCTCTCAGCAGATCTATAGAAGAGGACACAAGCCATGGAAATGAGATGCTTTCGGAAGATCTTGCGCATATCATACAAAGACCCTGTTACTAACGAAGTTGTCCGCAACAAGACCAGTGGTACGGTCATATATCAAGATCATCTGGCCTTGCAAAGACTTTCTTGCAAGGTACCGCAAGAGGGGGGAGACAACGAGGTAATCAATTGACATTTTAATAATTAAGTAATGTTTTTATTTTTTTTATTTGGCAACGCTCAAAGTTCGGGCATGCGACCTTTTCCAGTTTTTGTGTCAATAACTTATAGCCGTTGCTATTTGTTGTTGTTTCATAAATGTGTCACTCGCCAATTTGGGAGAAAAGATAATTAGACAGAACAGTTATATTTCAGCTGTAGTATGTTAAGTGCAATTATGCACAGTGCAAATACGGTGTTTATAACACTTGTCCAACAATCTCATTCTGAAAGTTGAAATTCGTAATAGATAAGATATATTAACTATATTCCTATTGAACTAAGAAGTCATTACAAGTATCACTGACATTATACATTAGCACTTGTCCTATAAAATAACAATTTGAAATACAGACTGCTAAAATTACTCTCAGAAATAAAAATAAAATAACAAAATTAATGTTTCCACACACTGTACATACATTATCCTTCTCATTATCATATTTTTTTGTGATGCACATCTGTACGAATATATCTAGACATTCAGCAAATTTAAGCTCAGGAGTTAGAGGCACCTGAAAATATAACAAGTGCGTTTACCCCTTAGCTTAGTTTTTCTGCAAAGTTGCTCAGATATAACCATTTGCTAATTGGTTAAAATGTTAGGACATTCTGAGACATCACGTTTTTTACTTTCATGAAAATGTTTTGGTTTAACAAGGATTGAACTTACTGGGTATAAGAGCTGCAGACTGATTGCATGGCTGTCGCAATAACACGTGATGCTATTGGTCACACACTTACTCCCTTTTCTCATACTAAAACACTATTCCATTGTTACTTGCTCCTTGATCCTCATCTGTAGAAAATCTGCCATCTAAAATGTTTTATTATGTTAAAATATGGCTTTAGGTCCCATCATTGTGATAGTTCCATCATTTTGATGGCAAAAATATCACTTGCTCCCTTTTGTCAGTTCACGATAGTATATTCCTTAATAATTGATGCTCTTCATCGCAATTTGCATTTTGTGGTAAGAAAATTGTCTTATTTTCAGAAATGATTGCTGACATGCAGTGATCAGTAGTTTTTCTTTTTATAAGAAAAATATTGAAATAAGAAAATGTTTCTTATTCCAAGAAAAAGGCTTTCAGAAGGTTTTTCTTATTTTCAGAAAAATATCCTTACTAACGTGAAACATCCAAAATGACTACAAGAAAAATATTCTTATTAAATTTAATTTCTTCTGAGGTTCCCTTGAAAATAATTTAAGAAAAATATTCTTGATTGAAGAAAATGCTTTTCTTATTTCAGAAAAAAACATTTCTTAGATAAGACAATTTTGTTTGGATTAATAAGAAAATACTATATAGCTTTCTCTTGAATTCAGAAACTATTTTCTTAAGCCAATAATTTTTTTTTATAAAAAGTTTCTTAAATCACGAAAATAATTTTCTTACGTGGCTGCCTAGACAAATGTTCTTGTCTTAAGATTTTTTTATTAAAGCAAGAAAATTATTTTTAGCAGTGTAACAATAACATGTTGTGGACGCCATATCTCATGTGAAAATGTTGTGAATCCCAACTCTTATTGGTAAATACTGTTTGCTCCTTCCCTCATGATTAAATTCTGTGTTCTCCGTCTATCAAGAGTAAATGAAGTGGAATCTTTCTTTTATCAGTAAATAATGTGTACTCCATATCTCATCAATAAAATCTGTGGAACCAATCCCTTGAGAGTCAATGCTTTCGACGGCATCAGTCATGAGAAAATGCTGTGGACGCCATCTCTCATGAATATATGTAGCGGATTCCACCTCTCAATGGTAAATGCTGTGGCCTCCAGCTCTCGTGAATAAATGTTATGTACCCCACCTCTCTTGTGAAAATGTTGCTGACTCCAACTCTAATGGGTAAGTGTTGTGTGTTCCATCTCTCATAAGGAATTCTAGCGTACTCCATCTCTCAAAAGTATATGCTACGAAATCCATCTCTCATGAGTATATACAGTGTATTCCATCTCACTAGAGAAAATGCTGGGTATTCGATATATTGGGAGTCAATGCTGTAGGCTCCTCCTCTCCTTCGTAAATGTTGTGGATTAGTGGTGAAGATGAAGGGAAATAAAAATCGACGAAAAGTATCGATGCCAGCTCTAATGTGTAAATTATGTAGACTCCATATGTTGTGAGTAAATGTTGTGGACTCCAACTCTCATGAGTAACTGCTTTGGATTCCATCTATTGAGAGTGAATACTGTGGACGCCATCTGACGGGAGAAAATGCTGTGGACTCCATCTCTAATGTGAAAATGTTGTGAACTCCAACTTTCATGGGTAAATATTATGTACTCCATCTCTCAAGAATAAATGCTGTGGACGCATTTTCTCATGAGTAAATGTTGTTGGCTCCGTCTCTCCATAGTAAATTTTGTGGACTAGTGATGAAGAAGTTGCCAGCCTCACCCCGGACTGCAGGGAAAGGAAGGAGCGCAACAATTGCATCTTTCATGTGTAAATGCTGTGGACTCCATCTCTCGTAATAAATACCGGATTCTCCATCTCTCATGAGTAAATGGTGGGTACTCTATCTCTCTAGATATATCTAGATATGGAGTCCACAACATTTACTCATTAGAGTTGGAGTCCACAGCATTTACTCATGAGCGATGGAGAATACGGTATTTACTGATGAGAGATTGCATCCACAACATTTACTCTTGAGAGATGCAGTTCAAAGCATTTACTCATGAGAGATTGTGTCCAAAGCGTATACTCATGAGAGATGTAGCCAACAGAATTTACGAATGAGAGATGGAGATCAGAACATTTACCCAAGAGAGATGGGGCCCACAACATTTACTCATTAGAGATAGTATACACAGCATTTATTCTTGAGAGTTGGCGTACACCGCATATTCTCATTAGAGATGGCTTCCACAACATATGCTCTTGAAAGATGGAGTACAAAGTATTTACTAATGGGAGATGGAGAACATGGTATTTACTCATGAGAGACGGAGTCCAAAACATATACTCATGAGAAATCGAGTACACAGCATTTATTCCTCAGAGATCGAGTACATGACATTTTCTCATGAGCGATAGAATCCACAGCATTTATTCTTAAGTGATGAAGTACACAGCATTTACCCAATGACAGATGGAGTACAAGGCATTTATTTATGACACAGGCACGCAATAGGATTTAATCTCGTGAGAGATGGAGTCCATAGCATTTACATTCGTGAGAGATGGAGTGAATTACTTTTAGTAATGAGAGTTGGAGTTGAAAACATTTTCACGTCATAGAAGGAGTTTACAGCATTCTCTCCCGACAGATGGCGTCCATAGTAATACATCTCAAGTGATGGAGTTCAAAGCAGTTGCTCATGAGAGGTGGAGTCCGCAACATTTAATCACAACATATGGGATCTACAGAATTTACACAAGAGAGCTAGCATCGATACTTTTCATCGATTTTTCCCCTTCTTCTTTATCACTAGTCCTCAACATTTACAAAGGAGAGGAGGTGTCCACATCATTTACGAGATATGGAGTCCACAACATTGACTCCCGATATACGGAATACACAGCATTTACTCTTGAGAGATGGAGTGCATTGTATATACTCATGAGAGATGGATTTCGTAGCATTTACTCTTGAGAGATGGAGTACGCGAGAATTCCTCGTGAGAGATGGAGCCCACAACATTTACTCATTAAAGTTGGAGCTAACAACATTTTCACAAGAGGTGGGTAATATAGCATTTATTCAAGAGAGTTAGAGGCAACAACATTTACCAATGAGAGATGGAATCCACTGCATATATTCTTGAGAGATGGCGTCCACAGCATTTTATAATGACTGATGCAGTCCAAAGTTTTGACTCAATATATGGGTTCCATAGTTTTATTGTCGAGATGTGGAGTATACATTATTTAATCTTGAAAGAAGGAGTCCACAGCTCTCCTCCTTTTCACTGTAGCCCGTATGCAGCATTTACGCATGAGAGATGGAGTCCACAAAATCTTCTCAAGAGAGATGAAGTACAAAATATTTAAACATTAGATATGGTGTCCACAGTATTTATTCTTGCTAGATGGATTCAGCAGCATTTACTTATAAGAGAAGGAATGTTCGACGTATACTCATAAGAGATGAGATACACAGCATTTACTCGTGGCAGATGGTATCCATCAAAGACGGAGTACACAGCGTTTACTTATAAAAGATCGACTACATAACATTTACTCATAAGAGTTGGAATCCACAGCATTTACTCATGAGATATGGAGAATATGCTATTTACTTATGAGAGATTGTGTCCATAACATTTACTCTTGAGAGAGGCAGTTCACAGCATTTTCTCATGAGAGATGGTGTTCACAGCATATACTCATGAGTGATGTAGCCAACAGAATTTACGAATCAGCGATGGAGATCAGAACATTCACCGAAAGAGATGGAGTCCACAACATTTACTCATTAGAGATGGTATACACAACATTTATTCTTGAGAGTTGGCATACACAGCATATACTCATTAGATATGGCTTCCACAGCATATGCTCTTGAGAGATAGGGTACAAAGCATTTTACTAATGGGAGATGGAGAACATTGTATCTACTCATGAGAGACGGAGTCCACAACATATACTCATGAGAAATCGAGTACACAGCATTTACTCCTCAGATATATTGTACATGACATTTTTTCATGAGTGATGGAATCCACAGCATTTACTCTTAAGTGATGAAGTACACAACATTTACCCAATGACAGATGGAGTACAATGCATTTATTTATGACATGTGGACTCCATTGGATTCACTCTCGTGAGAGATGGAGTGAACAACTTTTACTTATAAGAAATGGAGTTCAACAAATTTAGTTAATATAGATGGAGTCCACTGCATAATCTCTAAAGAGATGGAGTCCTCAGTTTTCTTGACGAGAGATGGAGTTCACAGCATATACACATGACAGATGGAATTGTTGCGCTCCTTCCTTTCCTTGCAGTCCGGGGTGAGGCTGGCATTGATTTTTGTTTCCCCTTCTTCTTCATCACTAGTCCAAAAGAAGAGACGGAGGGAACAGCATGTAATCATGAGAGAAGGCGTCCACAGCATTTACTCTTGATAGGTGGAGTACATAGTAAATGAGAGTTGGAGTTCACAACATTTTCACATGAGAGGTGGAGTCCACAACATTTACTCACAACATATGGAGTCTACAAAATTTACACATGAGAGCTGGCATCGATACTTTTCGTCGATTTCTGTTTACCCTTCTTCTTCTTCATCACTAGTCCACAACATTTACAAAGGAGAGGAAGAGACTACATCATTTAGGAGATATGGAGTCCACAGCATTGACTCCCGATATACGGAATACACAGCATTTACTCTTGAGAGATGGAGTGCACTGTATATACTGATGAGAGATGGATTTCGTAGTATTTACTCTTGAGAGATGGAGAACGCGAGAATTCCTTTAAAGAGATGAAGGCCACAACATTTACCCATTAGATTTGGAGTTAACACCATTTTGACATGAGAGGTTGGGTACATAGCATTTATTCACGAGAGTTGGAGGCCACAACATTTACCAGTGAGAGAAGGAATCGACTGCATATATTCATGAGAGATGGCGTCCGCAGCATTTTCTCATGAATGATGCAGTCCAAAGGGTTGACTCTCAACAGATGGGTTCCACAGCTTTTATTGACGAGATATGGCGTACACATTATTTACTCTTGAATGAAGGAATCCACAGAGTTTACATATGATAGTTGTTATTGTTGCTCTCCACCTTTTCCCTATAACCCGTACACAGCTTTTACTCATGAGAGATGGAATCGACAATATATTCTCAAGAGAGATGACGTACATGAAATTCACACATGAGAGATGGAGTCCACAACATTTATTCTTGGTAGATGCTACTGTGGCTCTCCTCCTTTTCCATATAACCCGTACACTGCATTTATTCATGAGAGAAGGAGTACACGACATATACTCATGAGAGATGGGGTACACAACATTTACTCATGAGAGATCTACTGAAAAATATGGAGGCCACAGCAATTTCTGTTCAAAGATGGAGTCCACAAAACGAGACAGAGTACCCAGTATTTACTTATAAAAGATCGAGGACATGTTATTTACTGATTAGATATGGAGTCCACAGCATTTGCTGATGAGAGATGCAGTTCACAACACTTACTCATGAGAGATGGTGTACACAGCATATACTCATGAGAAATGTAGAATTTACGAATGAGAGATGATGGAGTTCAGAACATTTACCCAAGAGAGATGGAGTCCACAACATTTACTCATTAGAGATGGTATACACAGTATTTAATTTTGAGAGATGGAGTACACAGCTTATACTCATGAAAGATGGCTTCCACAGCATTGACTCTTGATAGATGTAGTACACAGCATTTATTAATGTGATATTGAGAACATGGTATTTACTCACGAGAGACGGAGTCCACAACATATACTTATGAGAAATTGAGTATACAGTATTTACTCCAAAGAGATCGAGTACAAGACATTTTCTCATGAGCGATGGTGTCCACAACATATACTCTTAAGTGATGAAGTACACAGCATTTACACAATGACAGATGGAGTACAAGGCATTTATTGATGACAGATGGCGTCCATAGGATTTACTCTCGTGAGTATTGTGTCATGATTGATGCAGTCCAAATCGTTTACGCTCAAGGGATGGGTTCCATAGCTTTTATTGACGAGATATGGAGTACATATTATTTACTCTTGAAAGAAGGAGTCGACATCATTTACACATGATGGATGTTACTGTTGCTCTCCTCCTTTTCCCTGTAACGCGTACACAGCATTTGCTCATGAGCGATGGAGTCCACAATATATTCTCAAGAGAGATGACGTACATGACAATTATTCATGAGAGATGGAATCCACAGCATCTACTCTTAAGTGATGAAGAACGCAGCATTTACGCAATGACAGCTGGAGTAAAAGGCATTTATTGATGACTGATGGAGTCCATACGATTTACTCTCGTGAGCGATGGAGTCCACAACATTTACTCTCGTGATAGATGGATTGAACAACTTTTACTAATATGAAATGAAGTCCACATAATTTACTTAATATAGATGGAGTCCACAGCATAGACACTCAATAGATGGAGCCCACAGTTTTCCTGACGAGAGATGGAGTCCACAGTTTTCCTGACGAGAGATGGAGTCAACAGCATTTACACATGAGAGATGCAATTGTTGCGCTCCTTCCTTTCCCTGCAGTCCGGGGTGAGGCTGGCAACGATATCGGTCATTGATTTTTGTTTCCCCTTCTTGTTCATCACTAGTCTACACCATTTACTTAGGAGAGACGGAGCCAACAACATTTACTCATGAGAGAATGCGTCTACAGCATTTATTCTTGAGAGATTGAGTTCATAATATTTACCATGAGAGGTGGAGTTCACAACATTTTCACATCAGAGATGGACTCCACAGCATTTTCTCCCGACAGATGGCGTCCACAGTATTCACTCTCAAGGGGAGGAATCCAAATTATGTGGACTCCATGAGAGGTGGAGTCCACAACATTTACTCACAACATATGGAATCTACATATTTTATACATTAGAGCTGGCATCGATAGTTTTCGTCGATTTTTATTTCCCTTCATCTTTATCACTAGTCCACAACATTTACAAAGGAGAGGAGGAGTCCACAGCATTTACGATATATGGAGTCCACAGCATTGACTCCCAATATATTGAATACACAGCATTTTCTCTTGTGAGATGGAATACACTGTATATACTCAAGAGAGATTGAGTTCGTAGCATTTACTTGTGAGAGATGGAGTACGCGATAATTCCTTATGAGAGATGGAGCCCACCACATTTACCCATTAGAGTTGGAGTCAGCAACATTTTCACAAGAGAGGTGGGGTACATAGCTATTATTCACGAGAGCTGGCGGCCACAGCATTTACCCGTGAGAGATGGAGTCCACTGCACATATTAATGAGATATGGCGTCCACAGCATTTTCTCATGACTGATGCAGTCCAAAGCATTGACTCTCAAGGGATTAGTTCCACAGCTTTTATTGACGAGATATGGAGTACACATTTACTCATGAAATAAAGAGTCCACTCCAATTACTCTTGAGAGACGGTGCACACAACATTTAATCATGAGGGAAGGAGCAAACAGTATTTAGCAATAAGAGTTGGGATTCACAACATTTTCATACGAGAGATGGAGTGCACACTATATTATCACTACACGTGGAGTCCACGAGATTGATTTGAAGAGATGGCGACCAGACCATTAACTCATGAGAGGAGGAGTCCACACCACTTACTCAGAAGAGATGGAACCCACAGCATTTACTGAAAACATATGAAATCCGCAGCATTTACAAATGAGCGTTGCAATTGATGCGCTCACCCTTTCCCTGTAGCCCGTACACAGCATTTACTCAAAAAAATTAAGGATGGAACCCACAGCCTCAAGTATATTCTGTGAGTTCCATCTCTTGTGAGAAAAAGCTGTAGATTCCAACACTCATCAGTAAATGATGTGTACTCCATCTCTCATGAGTAAATGGTGTGGACTGTATCGCTCAAGATGTGGTCTACATCTATAATAAGTTAGTGCTGTGGAATCAATCTCTCATGAGGAAATGCCGAGTACACCATCTCTCTTAGGTAAATTTACTCATGAGAGATGGAGTTCGTAGTATTTACTCACGAGAGATGATGTAAACAACATTTACTCATGAGATATGGAATTGTTGTTTTTATCCTTTTCTCTGTTGTCCGGAGTGATGCTGGCATAACTACAGTTCGTCGATTTTTTTTAAAAGTGTTCTTTATGACAGGTCCACAGCATATAATTATGATGTTAAGTCATGAGCTCATGAGAGATGGAGTACACAACATTTACTCAAGAGAGATGGAATACACTGTATTTACTAATGAGAGATTGAGTCCACAGCATTTACTCGTGAGACATGGAGTCCACAGTATTTACCCATGAGAGTTGGAGACCACAGTTTTTTTTCCATAAGCGATGGAGTGCACAGCATTTACTCACGAGCAATAGATTCCACAACATTTACTCACGACAGAAGGAGTCCACATCATTTACATATCAGAGATGGAATTGTTGCTCTCGTCCCTTTCCGTGTAGTCCGGGGAACATATACCGTTTTTTCCCATTATTCTACACAGCATTTTCTCACGACACATGGCGTCCACAATATTCATTCTCAAGAGATGGAGTCCAAAGCAATTACTCAAGAGAGGTGGAGTCCACAGCATTTACTTACAACATATGGAGTGTACAGCATTTTCACATGAGAGCTGGGGTCCACAACATATATTTTTGACAGATGGTGTCCACAGCATTTAGTACTGAGAGATGGAGCATACAGCATTTATCATGAGAGAAGGAGCACACAGTATTTACCAATGAGAGTAGGAATTCACAATATTTTCATATCAGAGATGGAGTCCACAGCATTTTATCACTACACATGGAGTCCACACCATTGACAGTCAAGAGATGGCGTCCAAAGCTTTTGCTCATGAGAGGAAAAGTCCACAGCATTTACTCAGAAGAGACGGGACCGACAGCATTGACTGAAAACATATGGTGTCCACAGCATTTACAAATGAGAGATGCAATTGTTGGTCTCCTCCTTTTCCCTGTAGCCCGTACACAGCATTTAGTCATGAGAGATGCAGTTCACAACATTTACTCGTGAGGGATGGAATACACAGCATTTACTCTTGAAAGAAGGAGTACATAGCATTTACTACTGAGAGACAAAGTACACGGCATGTACTTATGAGAGATGGATTTCACAACATTTACTCACTAGAGATGCAGTTCACAACATTTACTAATGAAAGGTGAACTATACAGCATTTACTCATAAGAGATGGAACGCAGAGCATTTACTCTTCTCCTTTTGCTTGTAATCTGAAATGAGGCTGACAATGATTGATTTTTCCCCCTTCTTTTTCATCACTATTCCACAGTACGTATGAGATTTGGAGTCCACAGCATTGACTCCCAAGATATGGAGTCCACAGCATTTACTCTTGATATATAGAGTCCACAGTATTTACTCTTGAGTGATGGAGTAAATAGTATATTCTCGCAAGATTTGGAGTTCACAATATTTTTATATGGGAGATGGACTACAACATTTACTCTTGAGAAATGGAGTTCACAGCATTTTATCACGACCCATGGAGTTCACAGCATTGACTCTCAAGAGATGGCGTCCAAAGGAAAAGACGTAGAGTACACAGCAATTAGTCAGAAGAGATGGAAACCACAGCATTTACTCATAAAATGTGGAGTCCACAACATTTACACAAAGATACCGATCGTCGATTTCTGTTTCTCCTTCTTCTTTATCACTAGTCCATAGCATTTACTAAGGAGAGATGGAGTCAATAGCATTTGATAGATGGAGTCCACAGCATTGACTCCAAATACACAGCATTTATTCTTGAGAGATGGAGTGCCCTGTATATACTCATGAGAGATGGATTAAGTAGCTTTTACTCTTAAGAGATGCAGTACGTGGCATTTCCTTATGAGAGATGGAGCCCACAACATTTACCCAACTAGAGTTGGAGTTAACAACATTTTCACAACTGAGGTGAAATCCACAGCATTTTCTCTCGGCTGATGCATTTCAAAGCATTGAATCTCAAGATATGGGTTACACAGCTTTTAATGTTGAGATATGGAGTACACAGCATTTACTTATGAGAGTTGGAGGCCACAGCATATATTCATGAGAGATGGAACACAAATAATTTAATCCTGAGGGAAGTAGGACAAAGTATTTACCAATGAGAGTTGGAGTTCACAACATTTTCACATGAGAGATAGAGTCCACAACATTTTATAACTACACTGCTAAAAATAGTTTTCTTGTTTTAATAAAAAAAAAACTTAAAACAAGAACATTTTTCTATGGAGCGACGTAAGAAAAATATTTTCGTGATTTAAGAAACATTTCATTAAAAAAATGTATTGGCTGAAGAAAATAGTTTCTAAATTCAAGAGAAAGCTATAGAGATATATTCTTATTTATCCAAGAAAAATGTTCCTATCTAAGAAATGTTTTTTTCTGAAATAAGAAAAGCATTTTCTTCAAGCAAGTAAAAAAGCAAGAACATTTTTCTTAAATTATTTTCTAGGGAACCACAGAAGAAAATTTGTAAATCAAGAACTTTTTTCTTAAATGTAATAAGAATATTTTTCTTGTAGTCATTTTGGATGTTTCACGTTAGTAAGAATATTTTTCTGAAAAAAAAAAAAACCTTCTGAAAGACTTTTTCTTGGAATAAGAACCATTTTCTCATTTAAATATTTTTCTTATAAAAAGAAAAAAAACTGATCACTGCATGTCAACAATCATTTCTGAAAATAAGACAATTTTCTTACCACAAAATGCAAATTGCGATGAAGAGTAATAATTATCAAGGAACATACTATCGTAAAATTACAAAAGGGAGCAAGTGATATTTTTGCCATCACAATGATGGAACTATCACAATGATGGGACCAAAAGCCATATTTTAACATAATAAAACATTTTAGATGGCAGATTTTCTACAGATGAGGATCAAGGAGCAAGTAACAATGGAATAGTGTGTTATTATGAGAAAAGGGAGTAAGTGTGTGACCAATAGCATCACGTGTTATTGCGACAGCCATGCAATCAGTCTGCAGCTCTTATACCCAGTAAGTTCATTCATTGTTAAATCAACAAATTTTCAGGAAAGTAAAAAACGTGGTGTCTCAGAATGTCCTAACATTTTAACCAATTAGCAAATGGTTATATCTGAGCAACTTTGTAGAAAAACTAAGCTAAGGGGTAAGGGCATTTGTTATATTTTCAGGTGCCTCTAACTACTGAGCTTAAATTTGCTGAATGTCTAGATATATTCGTACAGATGTGCATAACAAAATTAAAGAATGATAACGAGAAGGATAATATATGTACAGAGTGTGGAAACATTAATTTTGTTATTTTATTTTTATTTCTAAGAGTGATTTTAGCAGTCTATATTTCAAATTGTTATTTTATAGGACACGTTCCAAAGTGCTACTGTATACTGTCCGGGATACTTGTAATGACTTCTTAGTTTAATAGGAATGTAGTTACTATATCTTATGTCTTATGATCAACGTATTTGCATGATCCTTAACATACTGCAGCTGAAATATAACTGTTCTGTCTAATTATGTTTCTCCCAAATTAGCGAGTGACAAATTTATGAAACTACTACAAATAACTGCACAACCACAAATAGCAACGGCTATACCTTATTGACATAAAAACTGGAAAAGGTCGCATGCCCGAACTTTGAGCATTGCCAAATAAAAAACATAACATAATTGTGTCATAAGACCTGCATCATTGTTTCTTAAGGGCAGTTATTCAAGGGTGATTTGATTGCACTTGCTGCTCTATGTCACAAAAATGTTCTGTGTCAATAACTTAATTTATAAAATGACAAAATGGAGCAAGTGACACAAAGTCAACAAATAACTATGTCACAAAAAGTACTAATAATTTTTATAAATACACTTAGTCAAATAGTCCAAATAATTGTGTACAATTACTGTGCTGTAATATGCACAAGAGAGCAAACCAAAATATGTTTTGTCCGATATTTAAGAAACCTTCGTCGTTGTCGTTTCACGGCAATATATTGTAAAATGTAACGTCACGGATTTAAACACCGAATGCACAAAAACAAACACATTACAGCCCTTTTACCCCCCAAAATAACTTCACTTCACCATAACCCGTAAGGATCGTTAGGGCACCATTGATGACTTTCTAACCAGCTCTCTGCACGTTTCCCTAATCTCGGCAGCCCTCTGGGAGTCAGCGAACTCCATTCCTGTCCACTCTTTGATGTTGTCTTCCCACCTCTTCTTCTGTCTACTTCGTCGTCTCCCCTTCTTACGGTACCTTGCAAGATGGTCTTTCCAAGGCCAGATGATCGTGATACATGACCGTACCACTTCAGTTCACGTTTCTTAACTGTTGTAAGAAGGTCGTCATATGGTCCGATGGCTTGTTTGTTCGCGTTGCGGACAGCTTCGTTAGTAACATGGTCTTTGTATGATATGCGCAAGATCTTCCGAAAGCATCTAATTTCCATGGCTTGTAATCCTCTTCTGTAGATCTGCTGAGAGGGTCCATGTTTCAGAAGCGTACAGAAAGATGGACATGACAAGGGAGCGCATCAGCCTTATTTTCGAACTCACAGTGATGTTTCTGTCGTTCCATAAGGGTTTCAACCTTGTTAGTGCTGCTGTTGTCTGTGCAATCCTGGCAAGTATCTCCGGTTTGGAACACTCATCTGTGATAATTGATCCCAAGTACCTGAAGCTTTTTACTGTCTCAAGTCTCTGTCCATTAACTTTGACCTCTGTGCTGATGCCTTGTGTGTTGTTCGTCATCAGTTTGGTCTTTTCGGCATTGATCTCCATGCCGTATGATGTAGATGTTTTCTCGAGGCGCTCCACCATATTGGCTAGTTCTTGTTCATCTCCTGCTAAGCAGTCGATGTCGTCAGCAAAACGAAGTTTGGTGATTGCCCTGCCTCCAATGCTAACAGTGCCTTGATGGTTTCCTAAAGTCATGATCCTTTCCAGAAAAATGTTGAAGAACGTTGGTGGTAGTAGGCATCCTTGTCGAACTCCGACTGTTGTTCGAAACCAGTCTCCTATGCTGTTGAAGATTACTGCACTGGTGGCATTGTCATATATGTTTTCAATGGTTCGGACAAACTTGGAGCCAATGTTGTACTTCCTCATGGTTGCCCATAGAGCCGCATGCCATATCTTATCAAAGGCCTTCTTGAAATCTATGAAGACATGATACAGGCTTTGCGGATGTCGAAGGTATTTCTCGCAAAGGATCCTAAGGTTGAAGATCTATTCTCTGGTGTTCCGCCCTGCTCGAAAACCCGCTTGTTCTTCAGCGATGATCTCTTCTGCATGAGGTTTGAGTCTTTTGAGTAGGATCTTCAACATGACTTTGCTCGGGTGGCTGATTGTTCTGTAATTTTGGCACATATGTAGGTTGCCTTTCTTGGAAATTGTAACTGAGTCCATGGGGTTGGCCATTCTCCTGTCTGCCAGATCTTGCTGCAGATTGTTGTAAGTGTGGTAATCAAAGCTTCTCCCCCAGCTTGAACCAGTTCTGCTGGTATGTTATCAATTCCAGCTAACTTTCCTTTTTTCAGAGACTTTACTACAGCCTCCACTTCCTCACGAAGAATAGGGTAGTCGTCCTCTTCAGTAGTCTGTGGACAATTTAGTACTGCTGGGTCTCCGTTGGTATTGTGGCTGTACAGTTTTGAGCAGTATGCTGTCCATCGATTGAGGATCTGCTGTTCTTTTGTCAGGTATTTCCCTGATTTGTCTTGGATAGTGGTAGCTATCCCTTTCTTCACTGATGTCCGGTCTTTCACTATTTGATAAGCCTTCGTGCCGTTGTTCTTGCTCAAGCTATCTTCAATTTCACAGCATTGTTCTGTTATCCAGTTATCTTTTGCTCTTCTCATATCTTGTTTGATCTTCTTGTTGACTTCTCTGTATTTTGCTGCACCTTCAGGATCACATTTTCTCCTTTTCAATTCCCGTATTGTGTCACAGAGATCTAGGATGTCTGCTGTGACCCATGGTTTTTTTGTCCGACGGTGTTTTCCAAGGATCTCGCTGACTGTGTCGGTCACTATTTTGTTGAAGTTGTTGGTCAGCAAGTTCACGTCGGTATCTTCGTCATCCATTATGATAAGGGGTGCAAATGTCCCATCTATCATTAATTTGAATGCTTCTGCTACATCAGGTTCCTTAAGTTTCTCGGTGTCAAATTTTATTCTTGTTGGCTTTGGTTTGCTGATCCTCTTCAGGCGAATGTGAAAGGTTGTCATCAGCAAGTCATGATCACTTCCGATATCTGCTCCTGGAAAGCTTCGTGTCCTGACAATGTTCACTCTAGTGTGAAAGAGCCGTTTCACCAAAATGTAGTCGATCAGATTGTGATGTTTTCAATCTTGGCTGTGCCAGGTCCATCTTCTAGATGTTTTGTGTGTGCCAAATGTGTTAGCCAACATCAGCTCATTGTACATTGCAAATTCGAGGAGCCTGTGACCTCTCTCATTTGTTTCCACGTTGCAAAAATGTCCGCAAGTGTCTTGCCTGTTGGTCTGCGCATCTTTTCCCACTTTTGCATTCCAGTCTCCTAGTACAATAAGATTGTCTTTCTTTGGCGTCTCCTCTATTACTTCTTGCAGCTGGCCATAGAAATCTTCCACCTCACTGTCGTCATGATCAGACGTTGGGGCATAAACTTGTATAACTGTCATGTTGAATGGAGTTGCATTCAGGCGGATGGTGATGATCCTGCTGGAGATAGGGCGACAACCCATAACAGTGTTCATGATGTCTTTGTGAACAAGAAACCCAACGCCATGTTCGTGTTTGTCCTTGCCACTGAAGTAGACCTTGTGTCCTTCTTCTGTCGATGTTTCACCAAAGCTCTCAATGTCTTGACGTTCCATGTGCCGATGGTGATGTCGTTTCTTCCACGTGTCTTGTTGGTAGGGGAACCAGTATCATACTTAACACCCCCGTCCTGTTGTACGGCGGGATGCGTGGTCATTGTTGACCCGTCCTGCGACCGTTCCAGTATGTGATTCAAACTGGTTTTCATGATCAAGATGTGTCTAGGGCAGATTTACAACCTAGCGGAGCCCATCCCTCTCCACGCTTGTTGATCACAGCCGATATACACCAAAAAAATGTGGCTCGCCTTGGTCCTAAAAACGTGGTCGTTGAACTCATCTTGGAGCCCTTCCATCCTGGCCTTTGACTTTATCGAGGAAGACATCCGCCCTGTGATGTCATGTTAACATCTCCGTATTTTACCCATACATGGTACACTCGTGGAGGCGGGAGCGTCTTATTCCATCCCGTACAGGTCCACTGGACCTGCCCACTGCCCAAATCTACATATCGGATGACCTTATAAGAAGGGAGTACTGGTAGAGTAAAGTACAAACACACACATTACAGCCCTTGTACTTCTACATAAGGGGTGACCTGATAAGAGGGCACCACTGGTACAGTATAGTACAAACACACACATTACAGCCCTTTTACCTCTACGTAACGGGTGACCTGATAAGAGGGCACCACTGGTACAGTATAATACAAACACACACATTACAGCCCTTGTACCTCTACATAAGGGGTGACCTGATAAGAGGGCACCACTGGTACAGTATAGTACAAACACACACATTACAGCCCTTGTACCTCTACATAAGGGGTGACCTGATAAGAGGGGACTACTGGAACAGTAAAGTACAAACACACACATTACAACCCTTGTATATCTACATAAGGGGTGACCTTATAAGAGGGGACTACTGGTACAGTATAGTACAAACACACACATTACAACCCTTGTACCTCCACATAAGGGGTGACCGGATAAGAGGGGACTACTGGTACAGTAAAGTACAAACACACACATTACAACCCTTGTACCTCTACATAAGGGGTGAACTGATAAGAGGGGACTACTGGTACAGTAAAGTACAAACACACACATTACAGCCCTTGTACCTCTACATAAGGGGTGACCTTATAAGAGGGGACTACTGGTAGAGTAAAGTACAAACACACACATTACAACCCTTGTACCTCTACATAAGGGGTGACCTGATAAGAAGGCACCACTGGTACAGTAAAGTACACACACACACACACACACACACACACACACACACACACACACACACACACACACACACACACACACACACACACACACACACACACACACACACACACACACACACACACACACACACACACACACACACACACACACATTACAGCCCTTGTACCTCTACATAAGGGGGTGACCTGATAAGAGGGGACTACTGGTACAGTAAAGTACAAACACACACATTACAACCCTTGTACCTCTACATAAGGGTTGACCTGATAAGAGGGCACCACTGGTACAGTAAAGTACAAACACACACATTGCAGCCCTTGTACCTCTACACAGCGGGTGACCTAATAAGAGGGGACTACTGACACAGTAAAGTACAAACAAACACATTGCAGCCCTTGTACCTCTACAGAACGGTAACCTAATAAGAGGGGACTACTTGAACAGTAAAGTACAAACACACACGTTACAGCCTTTGTACCTCTACAGAACGGGTGAGCTTATAAGAGAGGACCACTGGCACAGTAAAGTAGAAACACACACGTTACAGCCCTTGTACCTCTACATAGCGGGCGACCTTATAAGACGGGACTACTGGCACAGTAAAGTATAAACAAATGCAAAACTAAATTGCCATAGAAACAATTATTTGAAATTTGAAAAGTATTTGAATTGTGTACAATTTCAAAGACATAATAGCTATGACATGATTTAGATGTCCATGTCATTCTGCACACTTCAAAGAAGGAACAACACATTCCCAGAAGATACAATTAGCTAACTTCCTAGTATGTGAAAGTGAAGGATTTCATCCATAGATTTATTTTATTACAAATTAGCTTTTATGAAAGTTAAAACAGTCAGAATGATGACATGTTAATGGGTATTTTCATTTCTATTGATGATCAAGTTGACAAGTTGAAAGTACTGAATATAATAACAAATGCAAACTGCTATTTTTCAAACAGCCCAGCTGCTGCACACAAACTGTACTCACTGTGTTTATTGCATGGCCGGGCCACATGTCAAACTGCTATAAAAGAATATGCCTGGACAACATTCTTACCTTTTGTCTAATGGAACGAACAGGATACAAATCAAATCATCCAGAGGTATTCTTTTGCCATGTATTTCCTACTATAAGCAGCACAGCTTCTACTACCACACTGGTACTAGATTATCCAGATGTGGAAACCAACTGGTGACCCTCACATAACCCTCATTAGCAGACCCTTAATGAGACCACTGGGGTACTGAGAGTGTGGTCTCACTGCATGTGTGTCAGAAGTGTTATGTCATAGGAGACTGACCTAAATCTCATGTGAGGCATACATTTATAGAGCACACACACTGACAGTATTTTAAAATCAAAATGTACTGAACAAAGATTACACTTAAGCTGAATACCCGTTTAATACATTTTTATTTTATGTGTTCTTGATTACTGTAAATTATGCTTGGATCAGATATTTTACATCGTATCCTAGCTCTAGTAGTTCATAAGCACCTGTACATCAGAAATAATTAATGCAATTTTACCAACATATCTTTTACTCCAAGAGTCGACAGCGAAAACTTCGTAATCTGATAATATATAAAAAATAGTTGAGTAAAATGATAATTAGTAATATTACATTATTAAATATTATTTGGTAGCAGACTTGGTAACAAATGCAGATGCATTTGAATGCGCATTTTGGATAGTATGCAGTAGCCATGCACATTCAAATGCAGTCGTTACATTTTCAGTGCTTTTGGTTGCATACCACAAACATTTACATTAAAATTGTTCTATTCGTGGAATAGCTAAATAACTAATTTAACCCAGACTCAACAGAGAGCATGTATTTGAATGCACCCCCAAACATTTTATATTTCAAATGCCCAAATTCATTAATAAATTCATCATTAATAAAATTAACATTCACATTGTATGAATTGTAAATACAGTTGCAAAACATGCTCTTTGTCAGACTTTGAAATATTGACCTGTGGTTAGCAGAATCCTCAGCAGATTTTAGAATCATTGTCTGGCCTGTAAATCCACCTTTTAAGTAAGACCATGGTGTATATAGTTGTATTACATTGAATGATGCTTATATTAGAACATGTAGCTTTGCTAATATAATTATGATGCATATATAATGCATAAACATTTGTATTTGAATGTGAATCTGATCCTGGAAAATGGCCTTTGCATTGACATGCATTTGATAACAAGCCTGTTTTATGTTGAATTATATTCACTGGCAGTTTTAAAGCCGTGTAGGGCCTTCTTGTCATGCAGTTGACAAGTCAGACATTATTTATCAATAAATCAAAGTTAATGAAGTTTGAGTCAAAAAATTAACACAGAACATGCTAGCAATAGTGTAGCCCCTCTATGATGAAATACTTTCACCCAACCTGTACACGTCCAACTAATACACATCTGCTGTTGACATAGCATTATGTGCCACATTTCATCTTATTACTTTGCCAAGATTGTTTCCTTTACCAATATGCATAACATTACAAATTTGTGGGTGAAAAGAAAATAATGATGTGCACAAATTGCAAAAAAATCGTTTAAAGAATATGTATTTAACATTTCTTTCTTCAGAAAGAATTGTTTTTTAAAGGTGCTTAATCAATTTTGTTGTTGTTGCTAGTTTCATTTCAAATAATTTTTTGGCCAAAAAACAAAGCTCTTACTTACACACAGCATTTACTTATGAGAGATGGAGTCCACAATATATTCTCAAGAGAGATGAAGTATATGACATTTAGTTATGAGAGATGGAGTCCACAATATATTCTCAAGAGAGATGAAGTACATGACATTTACACATGAGATATGGAGTCCACAATATATTCTCAAGAGAGATGAAGTACATGACATTTACTTATGAGAGATGGAGTCCACAATATATTCTCAAGAGAGATGAAGTACATGACATTTACTTATGAGAGATGGAGTCCACAATATATTCTCAAGAGAGATGAAGTACATGACATTTACTTATGAGATGGAGTCCACAATATATTCTCAAGAGAGATGAAGTACATGACATTTACACTTGAGAGATGGAGTCCACAATATATTCTCAAGAGAGATGAAGTACATGACATTTACACATGACAGATGGAGTCCACAATTATATTCTCAAGAGAGATGAAGTACATGACATTTACACATGAGAGATGGAGTCCACAATATATTCTCAAGAGAGATGAAGTACATGACATTTACACATGAGAGATGGAGTCCACAATATATTCTCAAGACAGATGAAGTACATGACATTTAGTTATGAGAGATGGAGTCCACAATATATTCTCAAGACAGATGAAGTATATGACATTTACACATGAGAGATGGAGTCTACAATATATTCTCAAGAGAGATGAAGTATATGACATTTACACATGAGAGATGGAGTCCATAGCATTTATTCTTGGTAGATAGATTACGCAGAATTTATTTATGAGAGATGGAGTACGAGGCATTTACTTATGAGAGATGGAGTCCAAAGCATTTACCCATGAGAGGTACAGTACACAGTAATTACCTATAAGTGTTGCAGTACATAACACCTTCACATGAGTGTTGGAGTCCACAGCATTTCCTCATGAGAAATGGGGTCAACAGCATATACTCAAAGCATTTACATATCAGGGATGGAATTGTTGCTGTCGTCTTTTTCCTTGTAGTCCAGGGTGAGGCTAGCACATATACCAGTGGTTGATTTTTGTTTCCCATTCTTGTTCATCACTAGTCCACACCATATATTCATTAGAGGTGGTGTCCACAGCATTTACCCACGAGAGATGGAATTCACAACATTTAGTCATGAGAGATGCAGTATACAGCATATATTAGATGGATTACACAGCATTGACTCATGACAGATGGAGTCGACAGCTTTTACTTATGAGAGATGGATTCCACACTTACTCACAAGATATGGAGTCCACAAAATTTACTCCTAAGAGATGGAGTCCGCAGCATTTACTCTAGAAACATGGAGTCCACAACATATACTCATGACAGTTGGAGTAAGCTGCATTTATTAATAAGATATGGAGTTCACGACATGTACTCATTTACTCATAACAGATGGAATGCCCAGTATTTACTCACAACAAATGGAGTCTACAGCATTTACACATGAGAGATGCAATTGTTGCTCTCCTCCTTTTCCGTGTAATCGATTTTGTTCCCCCTTCTTCTTCTTCACTAGTTCACAGCAATTACTCATGACAGGTGGAGTCCATAGCACTTACTCACGAGATATGGAGTCCACTGTATTTACTCACAAGAGATGGAGTACACAGGTTTTACTCAAGAGAAATGGTGTAGACAGCAATTACTCATGATAGATGGAATACACGGCATTTATTCATAAGAGATGGATGCCATGATATTTACTGATGAGAGATGGAGTCCACAGTATGTACTCTTGAGAGATGATGTGCCACAGAATTGGCAGGTCCACTAACTGTACTTTTTAATATGTCCTTAAACTGTGGAACTTTTCCAACTTATTTTAATAGTATAAATGTTATTCCTGTGTACAAGAAGGGATACAAAACGAAATGTCTGTAACCACAGACCTATCTCTCCTTTACCACTATTTAGTACAGTTTTTGAGAAACTGGTGTATGACTCATTGTATAACCATGTGTGTAACACAATTTCGGGCAGCCAACATGGATAGGTGAAGTGTAGAAGCACAGTATCTAATCTAGCTTGTTACTTGGACTCCATTTCTGAAGCTATTGACAACAAGAAACAAGTTGATTCTGTTTACTTGGACTCAGTGTGCCACTCACTCACTATTAATTCACAAGCTTAAACCATATGGGCATTCTGGGCAATGCATACAATGGTTGCAGTCCTACCTTCTCAACCGAAAACAACGTGTGGTACTCGAAGAAGCAATCATTCGACTTGAAGCCGGTGTTGTCCGGTGTACCACAAGGTTCACAAATTGACCCACTTCTGTATATCTTGTATATATATATATATATATGATCTCACTAATCATGTTGATTCGTGTAAAATATCACTTCGTCAGTGACCGACTGTCAGTTGGTGCAGAAGCATCTGGACAGGGTGTGCCTCTGGTGTGAGACCTGGCACCTCAAACTTAATGCAGACAAATGCTGCATAATAACATTCACTAACAAAAAAATACTTATCTTTTGACTATGCCATCTTAAGCAAGTCTCTATCCAGGGTCACTGCTGTCAAAGATCTCATTGTCACATTGAATAGTAATTTGGATTTTAAAGATCATATTAGTCATAATGCCTCTAAAGCTTTTAAGATGTGTGGTTTTATTAAGCGTGTTTGCCAAACATTTACCGATTTACAAGATTTTCGATCTTTGTATATATCTGAGGTCAGAAGCTAGTTGGATTATTGCAGTGTTATTTGGAATCCATGGCAACGTACTTTTATTGACAAAATGGAACGAGTTAAAACAAAATTTATTAAGTAGCTATGTTACAAATCCAAAATACAGTACTCCAATGAAAATTATCCTGCACTTTGCCATCATTTTAGACTACCGTCCCTTCAACATCGTAGGCAAGTTGCAGATCTGATCTTTCAACATAAGTGTGTGCACTCTCATCTAGATTCGTCCTATCTGGTAGGAAATATCCAATATCAATATCCTTCAAGATCTCTAAGAAACCACACTCCTTTTAGAATTTCCAATACCAGAATCAACATTAGAAAATATTCAGTTTTAAATAGATGTATGACTACTTTTAACGCACTGTATTTAACTGAACCCATTTGTGATATGTTTATTGGAGCCAATACCTTCAGATCTGTAGTTCAAAAACATTTCTATATATAATGCTGTCTTAGCTTGCTATGTTAGTAATGTCGGTATTGTGTGGTTTTATACCCTTATTATAACTATTGTTCTTACTGTTTTTATTATTTATTTGTATTAATTGTTCTTATATTTTGTTATCAGTCCTGTTACTGGGTCTTTGGACCTGTTGGAACTGAATAAAACACAATACAATAAAATACAATGTTGGGCAAGTTGGAGAATGTACATTGTCCTATAACGAGAGATGGACTGGTCGCTAGAGCTGTCAAGCAAATCCAGCATGAGGTGAAATACCAGACACAATCCAAACATCGATCATCAATGTGTCTGCACATCCGTCATACCAAGTTAAAGCGCATGCAGAACGACTTTGGTTCAAAATTAAACCACTGTCCGGAAGATCGATACCTGAAGTGTCAGCTTGATCCAATACCAGCTACTCGTAAAGGAAAAAAGGCCAGCTTCAGCAACACCAACAGCTGTAGTTAACCCAGTGGTCACAAGGAGTCACCGCAGAAAGACAACACTGCCACCTGCAAACAGGGCAGATCATCCTTATTCATTGCGATCAAGAAAGTCTACTGATCACAATTATACCAGCAGGGAGTAGATGTGACACATGTGAAACAAACAGAAAACAGAACACTTCTCAATCATTTTAACTTTCTATTTTCCCCTACTTTAGTTTCATCAGACAGACAAGCGATAAAAAATACATCAAACCATCAACGCAAAATGAACTATGACTGCCACATTCAGCAATCTTGAAAGAAGCAAATTTGGAATGTGCAATTAAAAATGTACTGTCCATGTGAATTCATTTATTCAAGTAGTGGTCCCAAGATGGTGTGACAGCTAATATGTTATGTAATATAATATTCTACATTCTTAGGGGTTTGATTCAGCATACTAACATACAAAACTACTATTCCACTGAATAAAAAAAGAGATTTCAATGAGAGCATATCAGGAAGCATGTAACTTGTTATGTTCATTACCTTGTTGCACTAACCAACATTGTTTAGGCTGTCAAAGAGGTACGTCTTGAAATGCCTAGACAACAAATGAGGCTCAGTTGTAGACCATCCCGAAGACGTGACGATGTTTCCGCTGCACATAGTCGGTCACAACAGCAAACATGGGTCGGACTGCAACTGTCAATAGTGCAACCAAGCCAAATATGTGTTTCCTTCGTAACAAACAGGCTCCATATCACCATCATTTTAGACGTCAAGCTGTGTGAATAATGTAGCAGTTGAATATTTAGTTGATATCAACCAAATTTCCCTTTAGACAGGTTAAGGTCACAAATCCATGCACCTACTGTCTCGAATCAGCAACTGATATGATTTTGCAGAGCACGAAGCCCCTAAGTATAAAACAAACAAACACAATATTGACGATTTACAAAATAGTGTCAGTGCGCGCTGTTCTTAGTTCACACGACAGCAAAGTTTGCTGTTGTGATCCACAGTAGGAACCACGAGAAGGTGACAGACGCTTTTCCCACCACAATTATTTTGTGCATGCAGTGTAAGTGTGAAATTTGTACCTGAAACAGAATCATCTCCATCATTAGCTAGGCTAGCGTTACCTGTGGTCATTTGGGCCATAGACCACATGGTATCAGATTTAGCTAAACAAGTTACCCTTTTGAGCCATTTTGGCCAGTAGCATATCCATTGAAAAGCACGTAGAATACATGTGCATTTGTTGCTGTCTTGATGCATGTAAACAAAATGGCAAAAACTGAGGGCTTTAGGTAAAACAGTTTACATCAGAAGTAACACAGTATGATGCACAGAATAATTTCAGTCCATGCAGCTGCAACAACAAACGCTCACCCTTCCAAACACACCCCCTCCTCCCTCCCAACACCCACCCACCCGCAAACACTGAACAGAACAGCTAGGGCCAGGCTATTATTCTTTTAGCTGGTCTTAACTATTGTTTGTGTGCATGCTTGGGAAGTGTCATGTCTCCTATAGGCTCTATACTAGTCTTGGTCTTCTATGCTATAATACAGGTTTGGCAGGGTCATTAATAGGGATTTTTTTGTTTGAGAAAGTGTCAAATATCAAGTTGCAGCACAATCAATAGGTTGACACATTATGGAACACTCCTGCTTGTCAAGTTATTATTATTTGTTTGACAGCCAAGTCTAAACAATGCCATAATATTAGCTGAAAACCAGTCATATAATTTAATTATAGGTCGATTTTGACACTTGATAAATCATAGATCATGTACACTAGATTTCCAGTGCATTGCGAACCAATGAATCCTGCTTACTGTCTCTTTGAATATATTATGAATATACTTTTTCAAACTAATATTCATATAATTGCTTGATTTTTAACCAAACATGGCATAACTTTGTAAGAAATTTACAGTTTTTCACATATAACAGGATTTTTGGTAAATTCCAATTTTTCAGGTTTGTCAAATGTTATTGTTTATGTGACTGCTTTCATGGAATGATTTTGGTATGCCACCATTAAGGGAAATCACATGACTAAATACAATTGCAGCCAGATTTGAAAATGCTGATCTACGCAGTGCCTGTGGCAGTGATTATATATTTTGTAAAGGTTGGTTGGAAAGGTGGTAAAGGTGAAGTCGGAACAGTTGAGGTGGTGGAAGTGGAACAGCTGAGGCCGCTCACTGTGGCAATGATGGGTAGGAACAAGGTGGGTGTCACAAAATTTTATTTTTACATCCATGTTTTAATTTGTATTGAAAATATGCAACAATGTTGTTACATTATTACAATTTATCATACAGCTTGCACTGTCATTTTTCATATTTTCACAAGTTGTCACAGATACCACTGTGATAGTCCATGGACAACAATGGTTCGGTTACTCTGTTTGAAGTCACTTCTTTCGCTGTGACATTGTTATCTTATTTACTTTCTGGATTAAGCCTTATAGAAAGGTATATAACAAATATGTTAACAAATCATCCTTAGAATAAGAGTTGTGGTCATATTGCGTAAAGGCAAGACTCAGGACAACGCTAGAAATTAATATAGGCAGATGCTAGAATCAAGAGTTTTCCCGTACCGTAGTGAAGTTAGAACTGAATTCCTTTTGATATATGAGCAGTCACGAAAAATGGAACATTTTGATTTTCTAAAGTTATGAGCTTTGCTGTTTGGTTGTTTAGATTAATATCCCACTTTTAATTGTTGTTAGGAATAAAAAATGGTCTTACCTTTCAGCAAAGACAACTTTGTTTTTCAAGAGACAGCAGTTTTGGGCAGTAGCTGTATCACAATCTGTCTAAGAAAAAGGTAAGTGGCTACATCAATATTTAAAACAAAAATGTCTGCCTTACAACCCATCCTCAATTGATTTCCAAAAAAAGAAATTGAACAAACATTGTAAGTCATACAGATTTTTTAGTGGAAAACTGTGGAAAAAATTCTGTCCCTTTATGTCGCGTCTGTCACACCCTATTTTCTCAGAAAAGTAAGAGGGAGAAAAATATTAAAAAATATGCTATAAACAGCTTGAACCATTAGCAATTCAAAGATACAAAATCATTAATCAGTGAGTTGGTGTTATGAAGTAGCAAAGGATTTATCAATTCCATCACTCGAAATATCACGCCTGTCACACTGTGACATATGCGACATAAGCGACATTAGTACCAGAATGCTCAATTTGCTGTAGTAAATTGATTTTATTTGCAATTATACGATAAATGGCATATGTCCAGATGTTTTGGTATGATAAATTCTAATTTAGAATAACAGTTACTAGGCCAGTACACTTTCAAATGGTAAGATTGGATTGTTGCATATGAGATGCTTTATGAGCATGATGATGTCACCTGTGAGTAAACTAAACTGTTATAAACCATCTTTCTCTTGGTTGAAATTACACTAAAACAAAGTAAAACTACATGAGCCATGTAATATTACCTGTTATTAACTAAATACTAACAGGTGCCTACTTTGGAAAATTTCCACTATTGTATTGTCCCAAACTTCATCATTTTGCCAACAATTGGCTGGCAATATACTCATAGTTGGCTGTAGTGTACAGCTGTTTTGTTAATGTTACTTTATTGTGCAGATGGCACTACATATTATGCTAATTACCCATGTAAAACAAAAGACAAACCCCAAATATTTAGATATCTTAAAGGTGCTTCCTCAATTGAAAGTTTTAACTTTGTCATGTGATTGGCGAGAGGATGGAAGTCACGCCCATGATCAGCGTTGACCCACACAGTGTTTAACATTTTGGATATCCACTGTTTTGATCCTTATCAGATCTAACTGAAATAATTTTTTGTAGATGATTCGAACAAAAATAGGCAGTTTTTATTAAATCGACTGCAGATGTTACATAAACTATTCATACACTATATATTTGGACACCAAACAATCTGAGATAGGCTAAATCAGTTGAGTAAGCAGTTCTAAACTTAGCTGTTCAACATTTTCTTTGCACATGTTGACTCAAGACTTTCAGGTGTCTGTGCTGAAATCATCTGATCTAAGGGTGTAAATTGTTCAAAAAGTCACAGGTATATATTGTATCTGCTAATCAAGTAAATTTATACAAATGAAAGAAATCTGTCTATTTTGCCTGACATTTTTGTGTGGAGAAGCATGAACAGAATATTAGATCCTTCAACTAGCTAAATGAGAACATCTGATTTTGCTACCCTCACCATGTTTATAACATAATTATATGCATCTGTCTTTTTGTATTATAAGTCCTAAATGAACTCATTTTGTACTGCTTTTGAAGTGTCATGATACCATCCCCTATTATTTATTTGGCTCAGAGGAGAAGTACCATCAGTTCCATTTAGATAATGTAACTTTGTTATCGAACAATACAATGTTTTTGTTTTAAAATCAAAAACCTGATGAGTTGTTAAATTTTTTGGCTTGCCTAAAACTTAAGCAAAATGGCTAGTGATAAGAAGTTTTTCAAATCAAAAATTAGAATATCATATTATGATTGAGCTGATGATATTAGGAAGTGAATATCATTGTTGTAAAATGATCATTATGATGCAAAGTAGCAAAGATATTTGAATACCCAACACAAAAAATGTGTTACACTGTCCATGTTGGACATTGTTCTGAAATTACTTTATTTTTACAACAAAATGGATCATCCTGATCCAGTAGAAGTGAAAAAGCTGAAGGCAAGAGAGTGCCAAAGGAAACGGAGAGAAATTAATAGAGAATTCAGAAACATTTGAAAGAAGGATGCCACACAACAACAAAAGAACTGGGATGCTAAGCGGCTAACTACGACAGAGGGAAAAGAGGAAACATCAAGGAGTTGAGAGACTGAGACAGCAAAAGCATAGAAAGATTAAAACTGAATGGGTGGAAAGGACAGTCAGATCGAGAGGAGTAAAGAAACAAGTGAAACTGATGACACCTGCTGAAAGAAGAGAATATGAGAAGCAGAAGAAGGCTCATACAGTGTAGTAGAAAACAATTGATGGGTACAAAAAATGGTAGATTAAAGGAAAAAGATAGTGATAGAAAAAAGGGACGGTAAAGCAAAGCATGCTTGAAGACACTGTTGGTGATGAAGATGATGGAATAATGTCAGAAGACGCAGCTGAAGAAAAGGAAGGTCCCCAAGCACTGAATACCACAAGCAGGCAGCTCAGATATTACTACTGTAGAAAAATACTTGAAAGGATGCCACAACACAGAACACACAGAGCAGAAGCACTTCAGTCTATTATCCTCTCTGCTACACCTACCTCCAGAAAAGCATATAAGAAACGAGGGATTATGGTTAAAACAAGTGCACCAACCAAACAGTTTAATGCCAGAATTTAAAGGGATGATCATGGAAAGGGATGTTTGCAGAAAAATATCATCAAATCATGCCCTCAGGATCAAAAGAAAATACAAGAAAATCTAAAAAAATGGCTAAAACACTGGCTGTTTCTAAAGGTAAAGTGTACAGGGATATTAGCATGCTCGCTGGGACTGCCAAATTTAGAAAAGACAGGGTATCCCCACAATGGATGAATCGAATCCAGGATTTCTTCTTCAGAGAAGACATTAGCAGAGCTGTACCAGGGAAAACAGTGTGAGCTGCTTTCAAACAACACAAGGCAAAGTAGATAGCGACTTGGGTACAATGACAAATATTTTTGGAAGTAAACATTCTTTAAACTAGAAGTGCAGGGGGGTTACCTAGAGGTGTCTCAAGCAGAACAAGAGGCCACTAGCACAGATAAACCAATATCAAATCATCCGAAAATCATCTCTGAAAAAGGTTATAGATGCGTATGTTTAAATGCAAGGAGCATAGTAAATAAGAAAAACGAATTAAACATTATGGTAGAAGATATTGACCCTCACATAATTGGTATAACTGAATCATGGGCTAACATAGATATAACAGATGCTGAATTAGGACTGACAGGATATGTAATGTTTAGGAAAGATCGAATAGGAAGAAGGGGCGGGGGAGTTATTTTATATGTTAAAGAATCTATTCAGGCTTATGAAATAAAACTAGAAAGGGAAGCAGATTGCGATGAAGCTGTTTGGTGCAAAATTGTTTCAGGAAATTCAAAATTAACTATTGGATTAGTTTACCGAAGTCCAAACATAAACGAAGAGGACAACACAAAAATAAAAACCGCTATAAAGGAAGTTAGTAAAGGGGAATGTATCATAATGGGAGATTTTAACCATGGACACATACAATGGAATTCTCTAGAGAGCACAGGGATTGAGGATCAACAATTTCTATGTTTAATCCAGGATAGCTTTCTTACTCAGCACGTACTAGAACCAACCAGGGGAGAAAATGTATTAGATATAGTTTTGTCATCACAACAAGAATTAGTGGACAATGTAAAAATATTTGAACCATTGGGTAATAGTGACCATAATCAAATACATTTTGACATCAATGTAAAATCAGAAAGTAAAAATAAGAAAACGTACAAGAGAAACTTCCACAAAGGTAACTACAAAGATATGAGAAAATACTTAGCACAGCTAGATTGGAATAACATGCTGATGGATAAGACTGCAATTGAATGTTGGAATATTCTAAAATATGAAATTGAGAGTATCATTGATAAATTTGTTCCCTTCCGAAAACAAGGAAAACGGTGTAGAAAGAAACACTTGTCAAAAGAGGCAATTAGAAAAATAATGCTAAAACAAACTATGTGGAGGGTTTATAGGCGTACCAGAAAGGAAGAAGACTATGCAAAATACAAAGAGGCACTTAATGCAGCTACAACTGAAATCAGACAATCTAAAAGAAGCTATGAGCAAAAACTGGCATGTAACATAAAAACTGACAGCAAGAGTTTTTATGCATATGTCATGAGTAAACAAAACGTACAAGACAAGGTTGGACCTCTAGAAGACAGTGCTGGAAATATAATATCACAGGGGTTTTTAATGGCGGAAGACCTAAATGGTTACTTCAGTTCAGTGTTTACAAAAGAAGATATTAGTTCATTACCAGTTGCTGATGCTAAATTTCAGGGGGCTAAATCTGACTATTTAGGACCGTTAGTTGTAACTCCAGAATTGGTAGCTAGGAAAATAAAGGCAATGAAGGATAACAAATCACCGGGAGTGGATGGGATTCCTCCAAAATTACTAATGGAAACAGTAGATCAAATCAGTATACCACTTGCAAGAGTATTCAACTTGTCATTAAAAGAGGGAGTTGTTCCGTTTGAATGGAAAGAAGCAAACATCATACCATTATTTAAAAAGGGTTCGAGAAATAAGTCAGAGAATTACAGACCAGTGAGTTTAACGTCAGTGATTTGTAAATTATTAGAAAGGTTAATTAAAGACCATATGGTGGACTTCCTCGTTAAGCATAAATTATTAAATTCATCTCAACATGGATTCCTTAAAGCGAGGTCATGCTTAACAAATATGTTATGTTTTTTGGAAGAAATCACTAAGTGGATAGACATGGGATCGCCAGTAGATATTATCTACTTAGATTTTCAGAAAGCTTTTGACAAAGTGCCACATCAAAGATTGCTACTTAAATTAAAAGCCCATGGTATCGGGGATAGCATAACTGACTGGATAGAACAATGGCTGACTGACAGAAGACAACGAGTTGTAGTAGATGGCGAAGTTTCAAATTGGAAATCGGTTTTGAGTGGGGTACCTCAAGGATCAGTATTAGGACCTATATTATTCTTAATTTATATCAATGACTTGGACGAGAGTATAACAAGTAACGTACTGAAATTTGCGGACGACACAAAACTGTTTAGAAAGGTTAATACTGATGGTGATAAACAACATTTACAAAACGATCTAGACAGATTAGTGAAATGGTCTGAGAAATGGCAGATGCTGTTCAATTTTGGGAAATGTAAATGCCTACATACAGGACATGGGAACTTGAATGTAAACTATAAAATGGGAGCTACTGTTCTTGGTACTACTGTAAAAGAAAAGGACTTAGGAGTTACAATAAGCGCTGATATGAAAGTTTCAGAGCAGTGTGGTATTGCAGCTTCAAAGGGTAATCAAATTCTTGGATTGATTAGAAGAAACATAACATATAAGGGAAAAAAGTTAATTATACCTCTTTATAAAGCAATAGTTAGACCTCATTTAGAATACTGTATACAAGCATGGAGACCATATCGTAAGAAGGATATAGATACGCTTGAACGCATACAAAGGAGAGCAACTAAAATGATTCCAGAACTTAGAGACCTTAGTTATGAAGAACGCCTGAAAGAATGTGGTTTAACAACTCTAGAGACAAGGAGGTTAAGAGGAGATCAGATTGAAGTTTTTAAGATATTGAATGGGTATGAAAATATTGATAGAAATATGTTTTTCTCACTCAAGAAGGATAGCAGAACTAGAGGACATGAGGTAAAATTAGTAAAGGATCAATGTAGATTGGACATCAGGAAGCACTCGTTCTCACAGAGGACAATAAATGAATGGAACAAACTGTCTACAGATTGTGTAACTGCTAGCAGCGTGAATATGTTTAAAAACAAGGTTGACACATATATCAGGAGGGCGGGTTATAAGTAGTTGAACATTGTTGGACTCTCGATAAGCCAATGGCTTCCTTGTCCACTTGCCATCTGGGCCTTTGGCTTGGATGGCAAATCTTGTTAAATCTTGTTAAAAGTGTTTTCTGAGCATGACAGTTGAAGATGCATACAAAATCTTGTGAGATGAAAATCCAGCCTTCCCTTACAAGCTCACAATATTCAAGAAATTCCGTCCGCCAAATGTGAGGATCCCAAGGTTCAGTGATCGTATTCAGTGCACCTGTCCCAAACACACAAATGTTGAAAGGAAGATAGCTGCTTTGAATGCCATCATGAAAAGATTGGTACTGGGTAATACCAATTTACATGTAGTCAGATTTCCAGGTATTACTATGTTAATCAAGGTAATCTTCTTCGTATTTTATGAAAAAGTAATTTGAATCAGGTAAACCAACAGCCCAACCAAGTATAGAGACAGTTTGAAAATAAAGATTAATTTGATTAACCTTGTCGTTTATGTCACGTCTGTCATAATTAATGTCGCATCTGTCATACAGGGGTTTTTGTCCTGTAGAATGGAATCTATGAAAATAAGTGCCCCACGAGAGGTATGCTGAGTGAGGTGTGAGGTGTAGGACATAACCAGACAATTAATTTATTTCTGTGTCCAGAAAAATTATGTTGGGTGGAACTTTTCTAACTGGATTTTCAAAAAGGGACACAATTTTGCACTGTCAGCACTATCATTCGATAGTTTCAATGGAAAACCTAACATTTCTATTTTTGTCTTATCACAACCATCATAATACACCTCTAAAAAAAGAAAGAATTATCATTGTGGAAACTTTTGCAGGAGATTTATAGATGTGACAGACGCGACACAAAAATGTGAATGGTCTATTTCATCATCCTATATAATAAAAGCCAGGCAGTAAGTTATCTTCTACTTATTACCTTGGTACACTTTCAACCCCATACTATAACATTATATGTGAAAGAAATTATTTTAGGAAAGAAAATTATTCACTCCTAATTTTTGCACAACTGTTCCATTTTTCATGACTTCGCTCATATGGAATCAGTAATTTATGGTTTATATTGTTGGTGAAGCTCCAGATACCTGGTTCGTTATATTTATCAGGAGTGAGTATTTTAGTGACAAATTTGCAAGATTATTTTGTTGGATTATCAGATAACGGATAAGTTGAAACATGGTTCCATACGGTTTCTTTCACTGATCGACAAATTTCTTTAAAGGCCGAGTGCAAAACTCACTCAAGACTCCCGCCTCCAATGGCATCTTGGGATTTAAATGTGACGTAGAAACGCTTGTACCGTCTCGAAATATGATTTGATTGGTTAACACTCAAATCATCCAGATTTGGTTTTAGTGCAGGGAACGAATTTAAATATTATTCAGAGTTTGGGTTTAAGCGTGTGATGACGTGTATTTTGTTACAGCTGTATTTGTAAGCTGAACTTTTGGTAACTATATAGATTTGCAGAAAACTTTCGATAAAGTGCCACATCAAAGATTGTTACTTAAACTAAAAGCCCATGATGTAATCAACTGGATAGAAGAGTGGCTTACACACAGAAGACACAGAGTAATAGTAGATGGTGAGATTTCAAACTAGAAATCTGTTTTGAGTGGGGTACCACAGGGATCAGTATTAGGCCCTATACTATGTTTTAATATATATATATATATATATATATATATATATATATATATATATATATATATATAAATATATATATATAAATGATTTGGAAGATGACATATCTAGCAAAGTACTGAAATTTGCAGATGATACAAAAGTATTCAGAAAGGTTACTGATGTTAGGGGAGGCTTGGGAGAGTTGGGCCACAGGGAGAGTTGGGCCACTCCCAATTTCATGGAAGTTGCAAGTTGTTGTGGACAGGTGCTGCCATCTATTTGAAGTACAAGACATTATCTTTTTATTGATATAAGGGGCTTGACACGTTTAGGCTTGCTGTCCATGTTTTTAACAGAAATACATTTTATGCACAAAATAGTAAAAATTGGACTCTAAGGTAAGCAATTTTATATCTCTTCAATACTATTTAGTACACTGTTCTTGGGTGTTCTGCAAGATAGCTGTGACAGTCCTCTCCCATCAAGGCGTTTGCGAAATCCATGTGGTCAATGCCTGTGCTAAGATTTAGAATGAAATAAAAAATGGCGGGTATGGGGAGAGTTGGGACACTCAGGGATGGGAGGGTTGGGCCATGGCCCAACTCTCCCCGCATGGTGTCCCAACTCTCCCATCACTTACATTTAGTGAATAATCTTTTCTCTAAAGCCTATTACTTTGAGTACGTATAGTTTAGTGCATGAGGCAGAGGGGACTATCAGATATAGGGCTACCTTGTGCTGTGATAGTGTTCCGAGCCGCCGCAGGGGGCGAGGAATATTATCACAGCACAAGGTGGGCCTATATCTGATGTCACCGAGGCCGAATGCACCAGCCGACATAGACCATGATGCTAAACTTATGAATTTTATATGTAAATATTAATATAAATATATTAATATATTTATAAATGTATTAATTAAATTAAATTTATTTATTTATAAATTAAATATTAAATATTTTATATCATTAGTTGTTAGTGGGCAGCAGAATTACTGTAGGTCTGGTTGGTAACTGCAGACTGCATCTTTCGAAATATTAATTTAAGTTTGTCTTAGTGATGTCATAATTTTTCCAGATGCCACGAAAATACCAAAGAAGATCAAATCGAGGTGCACCAGAAGATGTTCTACAGAGAGCAATGGAACAAGTCAGGGGAGGATGTAGCATCCGTGCAGCTGCTAAGGACTTTGATATAGCAAGAATGACTCTCAAGAGATACATCAACAAGCATGATGGAGAAAATGGACAAAATGGTGAACGAAATAAGGTGTTTGGCTATGGAAACTGACGACTGAAAAACATTATTTTTTCTCCAGAGAAGGAAACTGACTTGGCAACACATATTAAAACTTTGGCTGAACAATTTCATGGTATGACTAGAAACAAATGTCGTGCATTGATTGTGGAAAGAAACCGTCTTGCAAAAAATGGCGGGTATGGGGAGAGTTGGGACACTCAGGGATGGGAGGGTTGGGCCATGGCCCAACTCTCCCCGCATGGTGTCCCAACTCTCCCATCACTTACATTTAGTGAATAATCTTTTCTCTAAAGCCTATTACTTTGAGTACGTATAGTTTAGTGCATGAGGCAGAGGGGACTATCAGATATAGGGCTACCTTGTGCTGTGATAGTGTTCCGAGCCGCCGCAGGGGGCGAGGAATACTATCACAGCACAAAAAAAAAGTGGCCCAACTCTCCCAAGCCTCCCCTACACACTGCCAAAAATAATTTTCTTATACAAGAAAATATTTCGTGAAACAAGAAGTTTCTTGAATTAAGAAAAAGTGTAAAAAAAATTTCTTCGCAAGTTCCAGATATGTGATTGAATAAGGACATTTTCTAGAATGAAGAAGATATTTCTTTCTTAAGAAAGATTTTAGATAAATATTCTTAATGCTATAATTTTTTTCTTGAATTAAGAAAAATTTTCTTACTTAAGAAAAACATTTGAAATAAATATTCTAGATGAAGAAGTTTTTCTTGAGTTAAAGCTGCTTCCTCAAATGGTTCAACCCATCGTGAATCCAGTTCATTTATGTCCAGATGTGTAGTGTGTGACTAGTTTAAGTAACGTGAGCAGTTTAATAAAAAATGCAATTTTTTTTAAAAATCATCGAAAGAATTTACTTCAGTCGTTAGATCTGGTAAGGATCAAAACAGTGGATATCCAAAATTGTAAACGATGTGCGAGTCAGTGCCGATCATGGGCGTGACTTCAATCCTCTCGTCGATCACACAACAAAGTTACAAAGTTTCACCAAGGGTGAAAATCATGATTTTTCAGCATTTCGATATTCACTTCACTTAATGTTTCAACAATCAATCAAGTAATTTAATAGTTTGTCTGATTATTTCGCAAAAACTACATACAAAAGTTGCATAAATGAGCTAGAATGTTGCAGTGGATACTAGGTAGGTTTGGTTTTTCGTAAAATTTATTTGAAATGAGACTAGCAAAAAAATCGAATTGAGGATGCACCTTTAAAACTGCTTCCTCAACTGATTTAGCCTGTCACAAATCCGGTTCATTTGTGTCCAAATATGTAGTGTGTGAATAGTTTATGTAACATCCATAGTCGATTTAATAAAAAAATGCATATTTTTGTTCAAATCATCAAAACAATTGACTTTAGTCGCTAGATCTGGTAAGGATCAAACAAGTGGATATCCAAAATGGTAAACACTGTGTGGGTCAATGCTGATCATGGGCATAACTTCCATCTTCTTGCCGATCACATGACACAGTTACACAATTTCACCAAGGAAGAAAATCGTGATATTTCAGCATTTTGATTTTCACTTCAGTTAATGCTTGAACAAGCATTAACTAATTTAGCAGTTTGTCTGATGATTTCACAAAAACCACATACAAAAGTTTCACAAACGAGCTAGCATATTGCAGTGGATACTAGGTAGGTTTGGTTTATAAAAAAAATTTATTTTAAATGAGACTAGCAAAACAATCGAATTGATTAAGCACCTTTAAAAAAACAATTCTTACTGAAGAAATAAATGTTAAATAAATATTCTTTAAACAATTTTTTTTTGCAATTTGTGCACATCAATATTTTCTTTCCACCCACAAATTTGTCATTTTAAGCATATTGGTAAAGGAAACAATCTTGGCAAAGTAATAAGATGAAATGTGGCACATAATGCTATGTCAACAGCAGAGGTGTATTAGTTTGACGTGTACAGATTGGGTGAAAGTAATTCACCATAGAGGGGCTGCACTATTGCTAGCATGTTGTTCTGTGTTAATTTTTTGACTCGAACTTCATTAATTTTGATTTACTGATGAATAATGTCTGACTTGTCAACTGTGTGACAAGAAGGCCCTACACAGCTTTAAAACTGCCAGTGAATATAATTCACCATAAAACAGGCATGTCAATGCAAAGGCCATTTTCCAGGATCACATTCACATACAAATGTTTATGCATTATATATGCATCATAATTATATTAGCAAAGCTACATGTTCTAATATAAGCATCATTCAATGTAATACAACTATATACACCATGGTCTTACTTTTAAAGTGGATTTACAGGTCAGACAATGATTCTAAAATGTGCTGAGGATTCTGCTAACTACAGGGCACTTTTTCAAAGTCTGACAAAGAGCATGTTTTGCAACTGTATTTACAATTCATACAATGTGAATGTTAATTTTATTAATGATGAATTTATTAATGAATTTATGGGCATTTGAAATATAAAATGTTTGGGGGTTGCATTCAAATACATGCTCTCTGTTGAGTCTGGATTAAATTGTTTAGCTATTGCACGAATAGAACAATTTTAATATAAAAGTTTGTGGTATGCAATCAAATGCACTGAAAATGTAACGACTGCATATGAATGTGCATGGCTACTGCATGCCATCCAAAATGTGCATTCAAATGCATTTGCATTTGTTAACAAGTCCGCTACCAAATAATATTTAAATGTAATATTTTTGATATATTATCAGATCACGTGCGATATGAGTGAAATTTCCAACATACGTTTTCGCTATTGACTCTTGGAGTAAAAAATATGTTTAACAAGATTTAACAAGATTTGCCATCCAAGCCAAAGGCCCAGATGGCAAGTGGACAAGGAAGCCATTGGCTTATCGAGAGTCCAACAATGTTCACCTACTTATAACCCGCCCTCCTGATATATGTGTCAACCTTGTTTTTAAACATATTCACGCTGGTAGCAGTTACACAATCTGTAGACAATTTGTTCCATTCATTTATTGTCCTCTGTGAGAATGAGTGCTTCCTGATGTCCAATCTACATTGATCCTTTACTAATTTTACCTCATGTCCTCTAGTTCTGCTATCCTTCTTGAGTGAGAAAAACATATTTCTATCAATAATTTCATACCCATTCAATATCTTAAAAACTTCAATCTGATCTCCTCTTAACCTCCTTGTCTCTAGAGTTGTTAAACCACATTCTTTCAGGCGTTCTTCATAACTAAGGTCTCTAAGTTCTGGAATCATTTTAGTTGCTCTCCTTTGTATGCGTTCAAGCGTATCTATATCCTTCTTACGATATGGTCTCCATGCTTGTATACAGTATTCTAAATGAGGTCTAACTATTGCTTTATAAAGAGGTATAATTAACTTTTTTCCCTTGTATGTTATGTTTCTTCTAATCAATCCAAGAATTTGATTACCCTTTGAAGCTGCAATACCACACTGCTCTGAAACTTTCATATCAGCGCTTATTGTAACTCCTAAGTCCTTTTCTTTTACAGTAGTACCCAGAACAGTATCTCCCATTTTATAGTTTACATTCAAGTTCCCATGTCCTGTATGTAGGCATTTACATTTCCCAAAATTGAACAGCATCTGCCATTTCTCAGACCATTTCACTAATCTGTCTAGATCGTTTTGTAAATGTTGTTTATCACCATCAGTATTAACCTTTCTAAACAGTTTTGTGTCATCCGCAAATTTCAGTACGTTACTTGTTATACTGTCGTCCAAGTCATTGATATAAATTAAGAATAATATAGGTCCTAGTACTGACCCTTGAGGTACCCCACTCAAAACCGATTTCCAATTTGAAACTTCTCCATCTACTACAACTCGTTGTCTTCTGTCAGTCAGCCATTGTTCTATCCAGTCAGTTATGCTATCCCCGATACCATGGGCTTTTAATTTAAGTAGCAATCTTTGATGTGGCACTTTGTCAAAAGCTTTCTGAAAATCTAAGTAGATAATATCTACTGGCGATCCCACGTCTATCCACTTAGTGATTTCTTCCAAAAAACATAACATATTTGTTAAGCATGACCTTGCTTTAAGGAATCCATGTTGAGATGAATTTAATAATTTATGCTTAACGAGGAAGTCCACCATATGGTCTTTAATTAACCTTTCTAATAATTTACAAATCACTGACGTTAAACTCACTGGTCTGTAATTCTCTGACTTATTTCTCGCACCCTTTTTAAATAATGGTATGATGTTTGCTTCTTTCCATTCAAACGGAACAACTCCCTCTTTTAATGACAAGTTGAATACTCTTGCAAGTGGTATACTGATTTGATCTACTGTTTCCATTAGTAATTTTGGAGGAATCCCATCCACTCCCGGTGATTTGTTATCCTTCATTGCCCTTATTTTCTTAGCTACCAATTCTGGAGTTACAACTAACGGTCCTAAATATTCAGATTTAGCCCCCTGAAATTTAGCATCAGCAACTGGTAATGAACTAATATCTTCCTTGGTAAACACTGAACTGAAGTAACCATTTAGGTCTTCCGCCATTAAAAACCCCTGTGATATTATATTTCCAGCACTGTCTTCTAGAGGTCCAACCTTGTCTTGTACGTTTTGTTTACTCCTGACATATGCATAAAAACTCTTGCTGTCATTTTTTATGTTACATGCCAGTTTTTGCTCATAGCTTCTTTTAGATTGTCTGATTTCAGTTGTAGCTGCATTAAGTGCCTCTTTGTATTTTGCATAGTCTTCTTCCTTTCTGGTACGCCTATAAACCCTCCACATAGTTTGTTTTAGCATTATTTTTCTAATAGCCTCTTTTGACAAATGTTTCTTTCTACACCGTTTTCCTTGTTTTCGGAAGGGAACAAATTTATCGATGATACTCTCAATTTCATATTTAAGAATGTTCCAGCATTCAATTGCGGTCTTATTCATCAGCATGTTATTCCAATCTAGCTGTGCTAAGTATTTTCTCATATCTTTGTAGTTACCTTTGTGGAAGTTTCTCTTGTACGTTTTCTTATTTTTACTTTCTGATTTTACATTGATGTCAAAATGTATTTGATTATGGTCACTATTACCCAATGGTTCAAATATTTTTACATTGTCCACTAATTCTTTTTGTGATGACAAAACTATATCTAATACATTTTCTCCCCTGGTTGGTTCTAGTACGTGCTGAGTAAGAAAGCTATCCTGGATTAAACATAGAAATTGTTGATCCTCAATCCCTGTGCTCTCTAGAGAATTCCATTGTATGTGTCCATGGTTAAAATCTCCCATTATGATACATTCCCCTTTACTAACTTCCTTTATAGCGTTTTTTATTTTTGTGTTGTCCTCTTCGTTTATGTTTGGACTTCGGTAAACTAATCCAATAGTTAATTTTGAATTTCCTGAAACAATTTTGCACCAAACAGCTTCATCGCAATCTGCTTCCCTTTCTAGTTTTATTTCATAAGCCTGAATAGATTCTTTAACATATAAAATAACTCCCCCGCCCCTTCTTCCTATTCGATCTTTCCTAAACATTACGTATCCTGTCAGTCCTAATTCAGCATCTGTAATATCTATGTTGGCCCATGATTCAGTTATACCAATTATGTGAGGGTCAATATCTTCTACCATAATGTTTAATTCGTTTTTCTTATTTACTATGCTCCTTGCATTTAAACATACGCATATATAACCTTTTTCAGAGATGTTTTTCGGATGATTTGATATTGGTTTATCTGTGCTAGTGGCCTCTTGTTCTGCTTGAGACACCTCTAGGTAACCCCCCTGCACTTCTAGTTTAAAGAATGTTTACTTCCAAAAACATTTGTCATTGTACCCAAGTCGCTATCTACTGCTGCTGAAAGTTTGTCCGCGAATACTGCCGCCCCCTTTCCACTTAAATGAAGCCCATCCTTCATGTACATATCTGCCCTCCCAACAAAACTTCCCCATAAATCCACAAATCCAACTTCCTCTTCCCTACACAGCCTCTGGACTATCATGTTAATTGCCATCCCCCGACAATTTCGATATTTGTGACCCCTCCTGCCCATTACAGGTAAAATCCCTGACAGTATTACCTGCTCAACCCGCGTCTGTTTTAGTGTTCTGACCAACTGCCTATATTTCCTAACTATGGCAGTTGTACCCTCCCTCTCTACGTTATTTGTCCCTACGTGTACTAAAACAGATCCACCCTTACCCGAATGTTGGTTCTATTGCATTAATTATTTCTGATGGACAGGTGCTTATAAACTACTAGAGCTAGGATACGATGTAAAATATCTCATCCAAGCATAATTTACAGTAATCAAGAACACATGAAATAAAAATTTATTAATCGGGTATTCAGCATAAGTGTAATCTTTGTTCAGCACACTTTGATTTTAAAAGTACTGTCAGTGTGTGTGCTCTGTAAATGTATGCCTGACATGAGATTTAGATTTAGGTCAGTCTCCTATGACATAACACTTGTTACACACATGCAGTGAGACCACACTCTCAGTGCCCCAGTGGTCTCATTAAGGGTCTGCTAATGAGGGTTATGTGAGGGTCACCAGTTAGTTTCCACATCTGGATAATCTAGTACTAGGGTGGTAGTAGAAGCTGTGCTGCTTATACAACTAGTAGGAAATACATGATAAAGAAGACTTCTGGATGATTTGACTTGTATCCTGTTCATTCCATGAGACAAAAGGTAAGAATGTTGTCCAGGCATATTCTTTTATAGCAATTTGACATGTGGCCAAGCCATGCAATAAACACAGTGAATATATTTTGTGTGCAGCAGCCGGGCTGTTTGAAAAATGGCAGTTTGCATTTGTTATTATATTCAGTACTTTCAACTTGTCAACTTGATCATGAGTAGAAATGAAAATACCCATTAACATGTCATAATTCTGACTGTTTTAACTTTCATGAAAGCTAATGTGTAATAAAATAAATCTATGGATGAAATCCTTGGCTTTCACATACTAGGAAGTTCACTAATTGTATCTACTGGCAATGTATTGTTCCTTCTTTGATGTGTGCAGAATGACATGGACATCTAAATCGTGCCATTGCTACTATGTCTTTGAAATTGTACACAATTCAAATGCTTTTAAAATTTCAACTAATTGTTACTACGGCAATTTAGTTTCGCATTTGTTTGTACTTTACTGTGCCAGTAGTCCCCTCTTATAAGGTCACCCGTTCTGTAGAGGTAAAATGGCTGTAATGTGTGTGTTTGTACGTTACTGTGCCAGTAGTCCCCTCTTATAAGGTCACCCATTCTGTAGAGGTACAAGGGATGTAATGTGGGTGTTTGTGTGCGTTTGGTATTTAAATCCGTGACCTTGCATTTTACAATATATTGCCGTGAAATGACAAAAGTGAGCAAGTGACTATGGTTTTTTAAATATCGTACAAAACATATTTTGGTTTGCTCTCTTGTGCATATTACAGCACAGTAATTGTACACCATTCTTTGGACTATTTGAGTAAGTGTATTTATAAAAATTATTAGTACTTTTTTGTGACATGGTTATTTGTTGACTTTGTGTCACTTGCTCCATTTTGTCATTTTATAAAATAAGTTATTGACACAGAAAAATTTTGTCATAGAGCAGCAAGTGCAATCAAATCACCCTTGAATAACTCCCCTTAAGAAACAATGAGGCAGGTCTTATTACAGAATTATGTGACCAGTTGTCATAATCAATTAACATTTTAAGAATTAAGTAATGCTTTGATTTTTTTATTTGGTAATGCTCTAAGTTCGAGCATGCGACCTTTTCCAGTTTTTGTGTCAATAAGCTTGTTGTGCAGTAATTTGTAATAGTTTCATAAATTTATCACTCGCTAATTTGGGAGAAAAGATAATTAAACAGAACACTGATATTTCAGCTGCAGTATATAAAGGATTGTGCACAGTGCAAATACGGTGATCATAAGACTTGTCCAACATTGTCATTCTGAAAGTTGAAATTCGTAAAATATCGAATTTAAGACTGAATTTTTCTGAAGATATAGTAACTACATTCCTATTGAACTAAGTAGTCATTACAAGTATCCCTGACAGTATACAGTAGCACTTTGTAGCTTGTCCTATAAAATAACAATTTGAAATACAGACTGCTAAAATCACTCAGAAATAAAAATAAAATAAAAAACTTGATGTTTGCACACTCTGTACATACATTATCCTTCTCATTATCATTCTTTAATTTTGTGATGCACATCTGTACGAATATATCTAGACATTTAGCAAATTTAAGCTCTGTAGTTAGAGGCACCTGAAAGTATAACAAGTGCGTTTACCTCTTAGCTTAGTTTTTCTGCAAAGCTGCTCAGATATAACCACTTGCTAATTGGTTCAAATGTTAGGACATTCTGAGACATCACCTTTTTTAATTTCCTGAAAATTGGTTGATTTAACAAGGAATGACCTTACTGGGTATGAGAGCTGCAGACTGATTGCATGGCTGTTGCAATAACATGTGATGCTATTGGTCACACACTTGCTCCCTTTTCTCATAATAAAACACTATTCCATTATCACTTGATCCTTTATGCCGTGTCATCTGTAGAAAATCTGCCATCTAAAAGGTTTTATTATGTTAAAATATGGCTTTTGGTCCCATCATTGTGATAGTTCCAACATTGTGATGGCAGAAATATCACTTGCTCCCTTTTGTCATTTCATGGTAGTATGTTCCTTGATAATTGATCGAATTTTTGCATCGCATTTTGTGGTAAGAAAATTGTCTTATTTTCAGAAATGATTGCTGACATGCAGTGATCAGTAGTCTTTCTTTTTATAAGAAAAATATATAAATGAGGAAATGTTTCTTATTCCAAGAAAAAGTATTTCAGAAGGTTTTTCTTATTTTCCAAAAAATATTCTTACTAACGTGAAACATCCAAAATGACTACAAGAAAAATATTCTTATTAAATTTATGAAAACATTTCTTGATATACAAATTTTCTTGTGTGGCTCCCTAGAAAATAATTTAAGAAAAATGTTCTTGCTTTTTTTTCTTGATTTAAGAAAATGTTTTTCTTATTTCATAAAAAAAAATTCTTAAATAAGAACAATTTTCTTGGACAAATAAGAAAAGAATTCTATAGCCTTTTCTTGATTTTAGAAACTATTTTCTTAAGCCAAGAAAATTTTTCTTATGTAACATTTCTTAAATCACGAAAATAATTTTCTTACGTGGCTCCCTAGAAAATTTTTCTTGTTTTAAGTTTTTTTTTTATTAAAACAAGAAAATTATTTTTAGCAGTGCAGATAAACAAAGTTTACAGGATGATCTAAATAAATTAGTTAAATGGTCAAAAAATGGCCATTGTTATTCAATTTTGGGAAGTGTAAATGCATACACATAGGACATGGAAACATGGATGAAGAATATAAAATGGGGGATAATGTACTAGGTAGAACCACACAAGAAAAGGACTTAGGAGTAACATTTAGTGCTGACGTGAAAGTTTCAGAGCAATGTCGGATTGCTGCTTCGACAGGAAATCAAATTCTAGGGCTAATTAGGAGAACTATCACGTATAAGGAAAAATAGCTAATTGTACCCCTGTACAAATCAATAATTAGACCACATTTGGAATATTGTATTCGAGCATGGAAGCCGAATCGTAAAAAGGACACAGACAAGCTAGAAAGAACACAATGAAGAGCAACTAAAATGATTCCAGAATTGAGAGACCTTAGTTACTAAAGTCGCTTATTACAATGTGGTTTGACAACACTAGAAACCAGGAGACTAAGAGGAGACGAAATAGTGAATGGTTATGAGAATGTTGACAGGAATACATGTATGTTCTTCAAACTTAAAGAAGGCAGTAGAACCAGAGGACACAAAGCAGCATTAGTTAAGGAGCAGTGTAGGTTGGACATGAGAAAGTACTCTTTCTCACAAAGGGTGATAAATGAATGGAACAAACTGCCAAATGATTGTGTTAATGCTAGTAGTGTGAATATGTTTAAAAATACAATTGACAGATATTTGATAAGGGCGGGCTACACATAGATGAGAAAATTGTTGGACTCTCAATAAGCCAATGGCTTCCTTGTCCACTTGCCATCTGGAACTTGTTGTTTGGGATGGCAATCTTGTTCAATCTTGTTAAAAACTTAATATATTGGGAGAATAAAGCCCTTATTGTTAAGTTGAAATGTTCTGATATTAATTATTAGTGAAGAAAGGATGAAATAATCCTTGTAATGAATCTAGTTGTATAATTTGTTCGGTAAGTTCACTAGACTACAACAACTGTCATGTTAGATCAATGCCAACATGTTATTTGATTCAGGTCCACTCAAAGTAGCAGTAGGATCTTCCAGCATAAAACAAACTGGTTACCTTCAGAATGTTGTTTGTCTTCTCAATCTTGAGGTACAGCTTCGTGTGGTCAACACTCAATATGTTGGCTTCTTTCAGAAGATTCACATTGTCTTCTTTTACTGAAAATTAACAAAATACTTATGTGTATGTTGCCGACACATATCTAATAAGATTTAAGCAAATTTCCATCCAAAGGGCAGATGGATGAGGAATCACTAAACAGTTTTATCAATGTGTGGACAGTCTTGACAGATATCTGTCAAATTTGCTTTACAAATATTATTGATACTGTTGGCACTTCCACAATCAGAAGATCATTTGTTTTAATCATTTATTGTCATCTATGATATCCAAAGGGATCAGTGAGATATTAACAAGTATCTACTGAAGTGAAATGACTACTAATTTAAGTTTGCTATAAAATCACTCGCTGAAATCCTCTTCAAACACCTTGAAGCTGGCCGTCCACTCGTTGATGCCAATGGTCAGTTCCAGGTTACAGGTGTTATATCTGACGTAGGCGGACAATGTGTGTTGGTAGATGAACAACTTAAGGTCAACACAACTGATGCTGGTGCAAGTCTTGTCAATGCGACACAGGATGTTCTTGCCAACTCGACTCCCAACGTAAAAACATTCTGTCAATGTTAAGTACATGTTACTGCCTTGTAAGACTTTCTAAAGAACTCAATTGATGTATGAACCCCTATACTAAACACTTCAGTTAGGCTCTGATAACACAAGGTAACGTCAATTTAATGTGTTGAACATAACTGTGTTATATTACATTGATGGGAGCAATAATAAAAACATATTAAACTACATGAAAGTAACAATAGTGACAAATACTCCATCATATGTGACCTGTATGAGATATAGCAATACCATTCTACCTATGTGGGTCAGACTTGAGATAACAATGAATGAGGGATTGATGGGCCCCTGGACTCTCTTCTCCATCCACAGTTTATTTCTCCTTTTTTCTGTCTTCCTGATACCACTCCACACAGCCTGTCGCCAGTTGTTGCAGTCTGCTGTAGCAGATTCCCAGGACTCAATGCTGATCTGAACAGATTCAATATTTCGTTTGCAAGCATTTCTGAACTGCAGCATCTATGCCACTCCTCCCAATAAGAATGGTCCGAACACTCCTGGTCAGATCATGTATATCAAAATGCTAAAGAAGACTTCATGTGGAAACATTATACATAATGAAAACAGCTATGCTGGTCATAAATTAGCTGTCTGCACCAGAAATCAATATTTCATGAAATTATTCATAAGAATACTTTCCTGAAGTACAAGGCCAGCACAGTAATATTATATAAATAATAAGCCACCACTGAAAATAAACATTGTCCAACCTCAATTTCTTCCACAGTTTCAAGATGCTTGTCTTGACCTTTGACAAGCCGACCTTATGAGCAATTTGTTCAGCCTGATGGAGTTAATTTTGAAGTTGAAAACATCTTTCAACTTTGAGAGATCAGAAAGGCCTAAACTCTTGGCAGTCTAAAAATAAAAAATGATAAACGATAAATACAAGTTATATAAATCGTTTCTGGTTGCATCAACACATCTTAGTCAATGGTAAGTACAAGGATTATTTTGAGTTTATTGGCTGCTACTATTAATACATATTCTGACCAATTAATCAGCATGAAGTTTCAATGCTAAAAACATTTGTTTTTAACATTGTATAATGGAGAACTACGAAGTTGTTTGATAAATGGTAGAACTAAAGGATAGCATTACTCATAACAACCATGAGAAATAGAGACTGTACATATTAGAGTATCAGGATATCATCCCCACTGCATGTAAAGGTGAATATCTAAACAACCAGTATTGCTGTTAGAATGACATTTTCTGCTGATTAGCGGCATCATTTGCTTGGCAAACACTAACCACATAATTGAGTTTATATCTTTCAGATATGAATCTGATTATGTAAGATATATTGTCTGAACTCACTCTCCAGACAAGTACGAAGTGGTGATACTCCTGCACCCATTTGGGTAGGTATTCGGTGGGGTCGATCATCCTACATGGGCCTGTCTCTACCATAGCCATGTGAATGTGAGGATCAGAACAACAGTCTGGATTACGACCCACATCAATCACTGCTCCAGTTGCCACCTACGAGCAAAGTCATCATACATTTCTACAGCAGCAAGGAAAGGAACATAACATGTGGGAAAAGTTCAACAAGAATTATTAAATTAAATAGCATTTCTCCTCAGCTTTTTATTTAAATATTAATTTCTTAAATGAAGTATTTTATCACTGATACATATTGACACTATGTCAAGATAATGACAAAATGTGAGATAAAAATAGGTTCTGAAACACCTCAAATGTTACACAAGTTTGGTCAAAACATGATACACCAAACATTGCAATACAGGAGATGGAGTGATAACTAGAATAAAATATACAATACACACTTTAGTTGATTAGTTGTATCCAACTTGCCTGTTTTTTCTACCACATTCAGTACACATTTTAGATTGATTAGTTGTAAGGGTCATCCATGTGAAGTATCCAACAATACTCAATACACATTTTAGTTGATTAGTTGTAAGGGTCATCCATGTGAAGTATCCAACAACATTCAATACACATTTTAGTTGATTAGTTGTAAGGGTAACCCATGGGAAGTATCCAACTTCTCTGTTTGTCTACCACATTCAGTACACACTTTAGGTGATTAGCTGTAAGGGTCATCCATGGGAACTATCCAACTTGCCTGTTTTTCTACCACGTTCAGCTCAACATTGTTAATAATAACATCCCATTCTTCATGTTGCTCACAGAAATGGTGACTTGTTGAGATCCAGCCATACTCAGATGTCTGCCATCAGGAGCAATCTACAATATACAACATAGTCAACGTAGCCTACTACATGACATATCTTGCCATCAAATTCTAAGCTTCTGGAAGCTTACCAGCTGAGGGCTTGAGGTAATGTTATCACATGACCAAACAAGGTAATTAAGGACGAATGAACATATTATATTTAGTGGCAGATCTTCATTTTCTAATAGAATTTGAGTATTGCCATATACATGACGCGTAAATATGTCATAACATGTAAACATCAGTGCTCTATGTGCACACCCCTGCCAAGCTGCCGTGAAAACGCTTATCAATACCTACGTGACACCTTGAATTCACGTGGAGATGCTGGGTAAGGGTAATATGGACAGCAATAATCATAAAAGCAGGACAAAAGTGACTTCCAGCATGATTACTTTGTGGCTGTAATGACCATTTTCCGTCTATTTCCCAGACACCAACACCACATGATGTCTACTACAGCAGTTTCTTTGGGAACTTTTCATTCACCTTTAGCCCAAAGATCTCTTCAAGCAGTGCCTGTGCCGTATTGTATCTATTGCATGTGAACATAAACATAATATGTCTTATACCATGATGTATCGCTAGGTATTATCTCAATGGATAGTTAACGGATTGTATATTGATTAATGTGAGCCTGGTTTAGTGGGTGAAAAAAATTACAATAGGGAACCCGAAGGTGCCAGTGCTTTGCTCGTCTATGGCTTATAAACAATGTCAACGACACACACGACACAAGGACACAGGTTAGACAGGTCTGCATTGTTCAGGCATTAGTAAGGGGAGGGATTAACAATATGTTGTTAGGCTGCAAAGAATGTAATTTCAACAGAAATATAGTGGGAGATTTGTTCTCCTGAGCAGGACAACTGGAGATTTGATAGTCTCACAGCAATTGTGGGAGACAAGCTCCATCCTCAGTTTGATTTTTCTCTCGCCTCATTTCAAAATTATTTTGCAAAAAATCTAACCTATCTAGTATCCACTATGACATGCTAGCTCATTTGTGCAAATGTGTCATTTTGTTTTTATAAAGACATCGGACAAGCTACTAGATTATATTCAACTGGACCCACGTGGAAAAGGTCAAACGTGGCTCCAACTCTACATACTACGACATAAACCTATTCACAACAGATTTAATGTTCAAAGTCAATTCTTTCAATAATTTCAAAAAAATATATACATTAAGCTGACTGTACATACCTTTAAACAATTCATACACTCTACAGATATGAACATCAATGGCCCTGATTCACAATGGGCTAAATTATTTGAGGAGGGAGAAAGAAAACAGAAACTTGCTGGCTGACTAGATCAAGTGACTTCCCAGTTAAAAATCACTGACATTGGCTGTAGCTACAACCATCTAAAGTACAGCAGGCGGTATTATTGTGGTCTGACCCTTAAACAGCAAAACAAATTCCAATACAGACCCGGACACACTGGTACGCCAAGTTTGTTTGATGTTCTTGACTGTCTGCATGAAGAAGTCGTACGCATGTAGGAATGGTGCAAGCAGCTTTTTGAGGTAAACAACAGTGCAGCAGGTTCCTCCATCTGAACCTTCTTGATCTCGGCTGGGCTGCTTTCTTCGTGCTTGTTTACAACCACAAGAAGCAAGTAGATTTTCGTAGTTGACTACAGCACATAGCAAGGAAATATTGGTGCTTGCCAACACCACATAGCAAGAAGACATTGGTGCTTGTCGACAGCACATACCAAGGAGACATTGGTGCTTGTCGACAGCACATACCAAGGAGACATTGGTGCTTGCCAACAGCACATAGCAAGGATCTAAAAGATGTATATTTATAAATAAAATAGTAAATATAGGGCATAAAAAATATATGATTTGATGTGAAGACACTAACACTTGTATACAACAAGAGATCAGCAGGGAGATGTTGGTGCTTGGCTACAGCACATTGCAAGGAGACATTAGTGCTTGCTGACAGCACATAGCAAGGAGACATTGGTGCTTGCCAACAGCACACAGCAAGGAGACATTGGTGCTTGCTGACAGCACATAGCAAGGAAACATCGGTGCTTGTTGACAGCACATACCAAGGAGACATTGCTGCTTGCCAACAGCACATACCAAGGAGAAGTAGGTGCTTGCCTACAGCACATACCAAGGAGACATTGGTACTTGCCTATAGAACATAGTAAGGAGACATTGGTACTTGTCTACAGCACATAGCAAAGAGACATTGGTACTTGCCTACAACACATAGCAAGGAGACATTGGTACTTGCCAACAGCACATATCTAGGAGACATTGGTACTTGCCTACAGGCACATAACATACAATATTGTAATAAAAAAAATTCAAACTTTAGCATCATATTCACCAAGTGCTTTATGGCGCTTTACATTATGTTATTACTCAAAGTAGAGATCTATCTAAAAGATGCATATTTATAAATAAAACAGTAAATGTAGGGCATAAAATATATGATTTTATAAAATGTTCAGCGGGGAACATATAAAACATGATAAAACACTATAAAAACAACAGTACCAGTTCGATAAAGTTAAAAAGGCCCTTTCAACTTTCAAAGCAGTTCTGCATTATTCTTGTTTATACAAAATAGCATGGAAACATTCATTGGTGCATCAACACTTGTATACAATAAGAGATCAGGAGGAAGGTGAAGACATCAACACTTGTATACAACAAGAGATCAGGAGGTGAAGACATCAACACTTGTATACAACAAGAGATCAGGAGGAAGGTGAAGACATCAACACTTGTATACAACAAGAGATCAGGAGGAAGGTGAAGACATCAACACTTGTATACAACAAGAGATCAGGAGGAAGGTGAAAACATCAACACTTGTATACAACAAGAGATCAGGAGGAAGGTGAAATAGAGACACTCACAGATATTTACAGCAACAAAACTAGGAAAAGATTGTTTTCACAAAACCTGGATATAGATAATGTATACTTACTAGGTCAACTCCTGTGAATCTTTTGGCAACATCATCATCCACTGACTACCTATTCCACTTTGTTCGTGATAGACTGCTTGACCCTTTTCACATGTTCCCAAATATCGATCAATTCATTTTTGATAGCAAACCAATATGGGTGGTTATCAGCAATGCCATATCGTTTATGAAAACATGCAAATGTCTAAATATATATATTTGTGTATAGTTTCATGGTTAGGCATCAAAAACTTAATTCGGCCTTTTAATCAAATAAGTTGCTTATTTCCTTGTAATTCTGCATTACAGTTAATTTCACTGGTCATCAATAAGGCAAACTGTAACGATTTAAAAATATGTATGTGCTACATGCAGTATTTGTAGCAACATTTCATGCAGGAAACCTTTTAAATAATTTGGGGGGAGCAATATTTACACATCACATGCAGCATAAATCTGGCTCAAACATATACCACATTTTGCAGATACCTGTAAGTGGAAAATTTCATTTCTTGTTTATGTGGCATACAAGATATTTTTTAATATGAAATAAGACAATGTGCTGCTTTAATGTTTTAGGTTTGCAGTACTGTAGATAGAAAGGTAACAGTAATAACTGCTAATCGATCGCCTTTCGCCAATGGCGAAGCGAATCAGTATTTTGCGAACGGAAAATTGGACTGCTTCGCCAATTTGGCGAAAACGTACGAATAACAATAATGGGAGTTAACGGATTTGACGAATTGACATGGGAAACAATATTTAGCACATTCTGTTGAGTTATAAAAATGTTTTCTTCGTAATACGGGTGCAGCCACATTGAATGTTTATAGAGCCAAGTTGGCATTTGTAACATAGATGCCTACTGGACGACTCGTTTTTAATAATGTCAGTATCTTGTCGTCATTGGGGAAGGCTTGATGATTGTAACCAGTTCGAAAATGTGTTAAGGATATTACGCCAATTAACTTTGTACCGTTAATACTGAGGTGGACAATCTGATTGGCAATACAGTGTGTCAAGACATTCTGATTAATGTGATATTTGACTGTGAAAATGAACTTTGAAAAGCTTCGATTTGGAGTGAATCGAGAACGGCACCAATTTTAGCAAAGTGGCAGCACAGTGGCCAGTGGGCACATAACACATTTTAGTGTTATTGTTTTAGCCATACCTTGAATCATGCCTTGAACGGGTTTGGGACAGGGAGCCTACTGGCTCATATATAGCCCCTTAATCAGTGGTCCTGACAGTAATTTTTATATTTTGCTTTGAAATTGTTTACTGTTAGTGCATTGATACAGTCGTTTGGTAGGCTTGGTTACTCACTGTGAAAAGAACTTGTGGCGTGCATCTAGTCGGCTGTGGTGTCGTGCTATATCTGCTGGAGCAGGTAATTGAGTTAAGGCATATGATTTTGATGATGACAGGGCAGGGTGAGAAAGAAGAGAGCAGAGGTGGTGAGAATGATGAGAGCAGAGGTGGTGAGACCGAGGAGAGCAGAGGTGGTGAGAGCAAGGAGAGCAGAGGCGGTGAGAACGAGGAGAGCAGAGGTAGTGAAAATGAGAACAGAGGTGGTGAGAACAAGGAGAGCAGTGGCAATGTGAGGGAGAAAGCTGGTAAGAAGAAGAAAGATGGAAAAAGGAAGAATGTGCAACAAAAGGAAGATAACCGAGTGAGTGAATAGGGATTGTCAGGTGGCAGGATGGTCGAGGATATCAAGAGCAGAGAAAAGGAGAAGACTGTGGATCAGAAGAAGAAAGATGATAGGAGGCAGAGTATGCAACAAAAGAGAGGTAAGCAGGTGAGTGGAGAGGGATTGCCAGGTGGTAAGACGGTAAAGGTTGATGATAGGAGATAAAGGGTGCATACTAGTAGTGTGCAACAGGAAAGGAGCTTTGCTGATGTAGTATCACAGGGGAAAGCGAGGAAAGCCCGGGTATTTATGGGGGATTCCATCATTAGGAAAGTGGATAAAATTGTAAATAGAGGAGATGACATAACAGTATGCCTACCAGGGGCAAAACTAGAGGATATAGCAGAGAAGGCAAGACAAGTCATGGGTGGTGGCACGGGAGTTGCTGTTCTCGTGCATGTGGGAACGAACAATGCCGAGAAGGAGGGAACGTCAGCCATCGTTGGTAAGTACAAGAGGTTGATCAAGACACTTAAAGAGGCACGTGTTGGACAGATTGTATTGTCGGGGATATTACCAATAATGGGACGCAGGGGTGAGGAATATAGCAACTGTAGGAGGATGACGATCAATACACCGCTCCAGAAGGTATGTATGGAGGAGGGAGTAGACTTCGTAGACATGTGGTTAAACTTTGTGGGAAGAGATGACTTTTTCATGAGAGATGGACTTCATCTGACAGGGAAGGGCACTGCAGTTCTTGGGTGTGAGTTTGTCAGAGTTATCGACAAGGGCACAGGTACCATAAATTATTTAAACTAGATGCGCAGGAGGAACTGACAGAGAAAACTCAAAGGAGTACTACTACAAATACACATCCAAAGAAATGTTCACCAATAATTTCGGACAATGAACTTAAATGTACAGATAAACAAAGTTTACAGGATGATCTATTTAAAAGGTCTGAAAAATGGCCAATGTTATTCAATTTTGGGAAGCGTAAATGCATACACATAGGACATGAAACATGGACGAAGAATATAAAATGGAGGATGATGTACTAAGTAGAACAACACAAGAAAAGGACTTAGGAGTAACATTTAGTGATGATATGAAAGTTTCAGAGAAATGTCGGATTGCTGATTCGAAAGGAAATCAAATTCTAGGGTTAATTAGGAGATCGATCACGTATAAGGAGAAACAGCTAATTGTACCCCTGTACAAAGCAATAGTTAGAACACATTTGGAATATTGTATTCAAGCATGGAGGCCGTATCGTAAAAGGATACAGACAAGCTAGAAAGAATACAACGAAGAGCAACTAAAATGTTTCTAGGATTGAGAGACCTTAGTTATGAAAGCCGCTTATTCAAATGTGGTTTGACAACACTACAGACCAGAAGACTAAGAGGAGACCAAATAAAAGTGTTTAAAATAGTGAATGGTTATGAGGATGTTGATAGGATTATGTTCTTCAAACTTAAAGAAGGCAGTAGAACCAGAGGACACAAAGTAGCATTAGATAAGGAGCAGGGTAGGTTGGACATGAGAAAGTACTATTTCTGGTGATAAACGAATGGAACAAACTGCCAAATGATTGTGTTAATGCTAGTAGTGTATGTTTAAAAATAGAGTTGACAGATATCTGATAAGGGCAGGCTACACATAGATAAGAACATTGTTGGACTCTCAATAAGCCAATGGCTTCCTTGTCCACTTGCCATCTGGAACTTGTTTGGGATGGCAATCTTGTTAAATCTTGTGAAACACTTAATATATTGGGCGAATAAAGCCTTTATTGTTAAGTTGAAATGTTATGATATTAATTGTTAGTAAAGTAAGGATGAAATAATCCTTGTAATGAATCTAGTTGTATAATTTGTTCGGTAAGTTCACTGAAGCTGAATAAGACTACAACAACTGTCATGTTAGATCAATGCCAATATGTTATTTGATTCAGGTCCACTCAAAGTAGCAGTAGGATCTTCCAGCATAAAACAAACTGGTTACCTTCAGAATGTTGTTTGTCTTCTCAATCTTGAGGTACAGCTTCGTGTGGACAACACTCAATATGTTGGCTTCTTTCAGAAGATTCACATTGTCTTTTTTTACTGAAAATTAACAAAATACACATGTGCATGTTGCCGAAATATATATAATAAGATTTAAGCAAATTTCTATCCAAAGCAACAGACAAAGTGCAGAGGGATAAGGAATCACTAAACAGTTTTATCAATGTGTGGACAGTCTTGACAGATATCTGTCAAATTTGTTTCTAGAAATATTATTGATACTGTTGGAACTTCCACAATCAGATCATTTGTTTAATTAATTTATTGTCATCTATGATATCCAAAGGGAACATTGAGATATTAACAAGTGTCTACTGGAGTGAAATGATTAATAAATTAAGTTTGCTGTAAAATCACTCACTGAAGTCCTGTTCAAACATGTTGAAGCTGGCCGTCCACTCGTTGAGGCCAATGATCAGTTCCAGGTTACAGATGTTATATCTGACGTAGGCGGTCAACGTGTGTTGGTAGATGAACAACTTAAGGTCAACACAACAACTGATGCTGGTGCAAGTCTTGTCAAAGCGACACAGGATGTTCTTGCCAATTCGACTCCCAATGTAAAAACATTCTGTCAAAGTTAAGTACATGTTACTGCCTTGTAACTTTCTAAAGAACTGAACTGATGTATGAACCCCTATACTAAACACTTCAGTTAAGCTCTGATAACAAAAGGTAACATCAGTATAATGTGTTCAACATAACTGTGTTGGGAGCAATAATAAAAATATATTAAACTACATGAAAGTAACAATAGTGACAAATATTCCATCATATGTGACCTGTATGAGATATGATGGAATATTTGTCACTATTGTTACTTTCATGTGACCTGTATGAGATATGGCAATACCATTCTACTTACGTGGGTCAGACTTGAGATAACAATCAATGAGGGATTGATGGGCCCCCGGACTCTCTTCTCCATCCACAGTTTATTTCTCCTTTCTTCTGTCTTCCTGATACCTCTCCACACAGCCTGTCGCCAGTTGTTGCAGTCTGCTGTAGCAGATTCCCAGGACTCAATGCTGATCTGAACAGATTCAATATTTCGTTTGCAAGCATTTCTGAACTGGAGCATCTATGCCACTCCTCCCAATAAGAATGGTCCGAACACTCCTGGTCAGATCATGTATATCAAAATGCTAGACTTCATGTGGAAACATTAGACATAATGACAGCAGCTATGCTGGTCATAAATTAGCTGTTTGCACCAGAAATCAATATTTCATGAAATTATTCATAAGAATACTTTCCTGAAGTACTAAGCCAGCACATTAATATTATATAAATAATAAGCCACCACTAAAAATAAACATTGTCCAACCTCAATTTCTTCCACAGTTTCAAGATGCTTGTCTTGACCTTTGACAAGCCGACCTTATGAGCAATTTGTTCAGCCTGATGGAGTTAATTTTGAAGTTGAAAACATCTTTCAACTTTGAGAGATCAGAAAGGCCTAAACTCTTGGCAGTCTAAAAATAAAAATTATAAATACAAGTTATATGAATCGTTTCTGGTTGCATCAACATATCTTAGTCAATGGTAAGTACAAGGAGTATTTTGAGTTTATTGGCTGCTACTATTAATACATATTCTGACCAATTAATCAGCATGAAGTTTCAATGCTAAAAACATTTGTTTTTAACATTGTATAATGGAGGACTACGAAGTTGTTTGATAAATGGTAGAACTAATAACAACCATGAGAAATAGAGACTGTACATATTAGAGTATCAGGATATCATTCCCACTGCATGTAAAGGTGAATATCTAAACAACCAGTATTGCTGTTTGAATGACATTTTCTCCTGATTAGCGGAATAATTTGCTTGGCAAACACTAACCACATAATTGAGTTTATATCTTTCAGATATGAATCTGATTATGTAAGATATATTGTCTGAACTCACTCTCCAGACAATACGAAGTGGTCATACTCCTGCACCCATTTGGGAGGCGGCACCTTTCAGTTACGAAGGTATTCAGTGGGGTCGATCATCCTACTTGGGCCTGTCTCTACGATAGCCATGTGAATGTGAGGATCAGAGCAACAGTCTGGCTTACGAACCACATCAATCACTGCTCCAGTTGCCACCTATGAGCAAAGTCATCGTAAATATCTACAGCAGCAAGGAAAGGAACATAACATGTGGGAAAAGTTCCACAAGAATTATTAAATTAAATAGCATTTTTCCTCAGCTTTTTATTTAAATATTAATTTCTTAAATGAAGTATTTTGTCACTAATACATACTGACACTATGTCACTATGTAAAGGTAATGACAAAATGTGAGATAAAATAGGTTCTGAAACATCTCAAATGTTACACAAGTTTGGTCAAAACACGGTACAACAAACATACCATTGCAATACAGGAGATGGAGTGATAACTAGAATAAAATATTCAATACACACTTTAGTTGATTAGTTGTATCTAACTTGCCTGTTTTTTCTACCACATTCAGTACACATTTTAGATTGATTAGTTGTAAGGGTCATCCATGGGAAGTATCCAACAACATTCAATACACATTTTAGTTGATTAGGTGTAAGGGTAACCTATGGGAAGTATCCAACTTCTCTGTTTGTCTACTATATTCAGTACACATTTTAGGTGATTAGTTGTAAGGGTCATCCATGGAAATTATCCAACTTGCCTGTTTTTCTACCATGTTCAGCTCAACATTGTTAATGAAACATCCACATTCTTCATGTTGCTCACAGAAATTGTGACTTGTTGAGATCCAGCCACACTCAGATGTCTGCTATCAGGAGCAATCTACAATATACAACATAGTCAATGTAGCCTACTACATGACATATCTTGCCATCAAATTCTAAGCTTCTGGAAGCTTACCAGCTCAGGGCTTGAGGCAATATTATCACATGACAAAACGAGGTAATTAAGGACGAATGAACATATTATATTTAGTGGTAGATCTTTATTTTCTAGTAGAATTCGAGTCTTGCCATATACATGACTCGTAAATATGTCATAATATGTAAACATCAGTGCTCTATGTGTACACCCCTGCCAAGCTGCAGTGAAAACGCTTATCAATACTTACATGACAACTTGAATGAGAGATGCTGGGTAAGTGTAATATGGACAGCAATAATCATAAAAGCTGGAAATTACATGTTTCTGTTACATTCCTCTACTTTTCCATAGAAAAACATTTGAATAAATATAAGGCAACTGTTTAATTTGAATGGAATTGTTTCTGTCAAGGTGGCCTAGTGACACCTACATATAAAACATTACTGACTTTTTTATGGGGACTAATAACATCTTAGCACACTACATGTCCACAAGACATTTCTACATGTGACGATTACATAACTGTTGATAGTCATGTCACACTGTAGTGGGGCTTTGATAATGTGTAATGAACAAGAAATATATTTACCTCCTGTCCAACAGTGACTTTCAGCATGATTACTTTGTGGCTGTAATGACCATTTTCCGTCTATTTCCCAGACACCAACACCACATGATGTCTACTACAGCAGTTTCTTTGGGAACTTTTCATTCACCTTTAGCCCAAAGATCTCTTCAAGCAGTGCCTGTGCCGTATTGTATCTATTGCACGTGAACATAAACATAATATGTCTTATACCATGATGTATCGATAGGTATTATCTCAATGGATAGTTAACCGATTGTACACTGATTAATGTGAGCCTGGGTTACAGTGGGTGACAAGTTGACATTAGGGAACCCGAAGGTGCCAGTGCTTTGCTCGTCTATGGCTTATAAACAATGTCAACGACACACAAGACACAAGGACACAGGTTAGACAGGTCTGCATTGTTCAGGCATTAGTAAGGGGAGGGATTAACAATATGTTGTTAGGCTGCAAAGAATGTTATTTCAACAGAAATATGGTGGGAGATTTGTTCTCCTGAGCAGGAGAACTGGAGATTTGATAGTCTTATAGCAATTGTGGGAGACAAGCTCCATCCTCAATTTGATTTTTCTCTTGCTTCATTTCAAAATCATTTTGGAGAAAAATCTAACCTATCTAGTATCCACCATGACATGCTAGCTCATTTGTGCAAATGTGTCATTTAGTTTTTATAAATACATCGGACAACCTACTAGATATATTCAACTGGACCCATGTGGAATTCACTGGAAAAGGTCAAACATGGCTCCAACCAACTACATACTATGACATAAACCTATTCACACTTTCAAAGTTACCCGATTTAATGTTCAAAGTCAATTCTTTCAATAATTTTTTTTAAATATATACATTAAGCTGACTGTTCATACCTTTAAACAATTCATACACTCTACAGATATGAACACCAATGGCCCTGATTCACAATGGGTTAAATTAATTGAGGAGGGAGAAAGAAAACAGAAACTTGCTGGCTGACTAGATCAAGTGACATCCCAGTTAAAAATCACTGAAATTGGCTGTAGCTACAACCATCTAAAGTACAGCAGGCAGTATTATTGTGGTCTGACCCTTAAACAGCAAAACAAATTCAAATACAGACTCAGACACACTGGTATGCCAAGTTTGTTTGATGTTCTTGACTGTCTGCATGAAGAAGTCGTACGCATGTAGGAATGGTGCAAGCAGGTTTTTGAGGTAAACAACATTGCAGCAAGTTCCTCCATCTGAACCTTCTTGATCTCGGCTGGGCTGCTTTCTTTGTGCTTGCCTACAACCACAAGAAGCAAGGAGATTTTGGTAGTTGACTACAGCACATAGCAAGGAGACATTGGTGCTTGCCAACAGCACATAGCAAGAAGACATTGGTGCTTGTCGACAGCACATACCAAGGAGACATTGGTGCTTGCCAACAGCACATAGCAGGGAGATGTTGGTGCTTGGATACAACACATAGCAAGGAGACATTGGTGCTTGCTGACAGTACATAGGAAGGAGACATTGGTGCTTGCTGACAGCACATAGCAAGGAGACATCGGTGCTTGTCGACAGCACATACCAAGGAGACATTGGTGCTTGCCAACAGCACATAGCAAGGATCTAAAAGATGTATATTTATAAATAAAATAGTAAATATAGGGCATAAAAAATATATGATTTGATGTGAAGACACTAACACTTGTATACAACAAGAGATCAGCAGGAAGGTGAAGACATCAACACTTTAAAACAAGGATTTAACAAGACTGCATCCCGAACAACAAGTTCCAGATGGCAAGTGGACAAGGAAGCCATTGGCTTATTGAGAGTCCAACAATTTTCTCATCTATGTGTAGCCCGCCCTGATCAAATATCTGTCAATTCTATTTCTAAACATATTCACAATACTAGCATTAACACAATCATTTGGCAGTTTGTTCCATTCATTTATCACCCTTTGTGAGAAAGAGGACTTTCTCATGTCCAACCTACACTGCTCCTTAACTAATGCTGCTTTGAGTCCTCTGGTTCTACTGCCTTCTTTAAGTTTGAAGAACATACATGTATTCCTGTCAACATTCTCATAACCATTCACTATATTAAACACTTCTATTTGGTCTCCTCTTAGTCTCCTGGTCTCTAGGGTTGTCAAACCACATTGTAATAAGCGACTTTCGCAACTAAGGTCTCTCAATTCTGGAATCATTTTAGTTGCTCTTCGTTGTATTCTTTCTAGCTAGTCTGTCCTTTTTACGATATGGCCTCCATGCTTGAATAAAATATTCCAAATTTGGTCTAACTATTGCTCTGTACAGGGGTACAATTAGCTGTTTCTCGTTATACATGATAGTTCACCTAATTAGCCCTAGGATTTGATTTCCTTTCGAAGCAGCAATCCCACATTGCTCTGAAACTTTCATGTCAGCACTAAATGTTACTCCTAGGATCTTTTCTTGTGTAGTTCTACCTAGTACAGCATCCCCCATTTTATATTCTTCTTCCATGTTTCCATGTCCTATGTGTATACATTTACAATTCCCGAAATTGAATAACATCTGCCATTTTTCTGACCATTTAACTAATTTATCTAGATCATCCTGTAAACTTTTGTTTAGAAGATCACTACAAGACGTGCGTGTGAAGAGAGGTGCTGACGTTGCGTCTGATCACCACCTAGTAACAGCCAGGCTAAAACTCAAGCTAAGAAGAAATGGAGTAGAACAAGAAAGACAAAAGGCAAGATATAATGTGGATTTCCTGAAGGACCCAAGCACAGCAGAAGAATATAAAGTTGCATTAGCTAATAGATTCAAAGTCCTGCAAGAACTGTATGATGAAGATGAGGGAGTAGACATCAACAGCCAATGGAGTCACATCAAAGATGCAGTAAACACCACATGCGAAGAGATAATTGGAAGAAGGAAACCCCAACAGAAAGACTGGATTTCAGTAGAAACAATGAGGAAAATACAGACCAGAAGAGACAAGAAGGAAGCAGTCAACAGCAGCCGCACAAGGGCGGCAAAGGTAACAGCTCAGAAAGAGCACACTGCAGCAAATAGAGAGGTGAAGAAAAGTGTCAAAACAGACAAAAGGAACTTCGTGGAGGGACTTGCACAAGAGGCAGAAAAGGCAGCAGCTAGCAGGAACATGAAGCAACTTTACGATACAACAAGGAAGTTAGCTGGAAAGTTTAAGAAATCAGAGCGGCCAATCAGAGACAAAAAGGGGATCGTCCTGATGGGGGCAGACAAACAGCTTAACAGATGGGCAGAGCATTTTGAAGAGCTGCTCAACAGACCAGTACCGCAGAATCAACCAGACATCCAACCAGCTGAGACAGATCTCCCAATAGACTGTAATAAACCCACTAGAGAAGAGATAAAAAAGGCAATCGCACATATGAAAAATGGGAAAGTAGCAGGCCCTGATGGTATCCCTGCAGAAGCACTAAAGGCAGATGTAAATACTTCAGTAGAAATGCTGTACAGTCTTTTTGAGATCTGGGAAAAAGAAGAAATTCCAGCAGAATGGAAGGAAGGTTACCTTATCAAGATTCCCAAGAGAGGAGACCTGAGCCGCTGTGATAACTACAGAGGAATCACGTTGTTGTCAGTACCTGGGAAGATTCTAAACAGAATAATCCTAGAGAGAATGAAAGGCAAAGTGGACCAAACTCTGCGTGAACAGCAAGCAGGCTTCAGGCAGGACAGATCGTGTACTGACCAGATTGCAACACTGCGAATCATAGTGGAACAATCCATCGAATGGAACTCATCCCTATACATCAACTTTGTTGATTACGAGAAAGCCTTTGACAGTGTGGACAGGGAGACACTCTGGAAAGTGCTAAGACACTATGGGGTGCCCAAGAAACTAGTCAACATGATCAAAAACTCCTATGAAGGAATGTCATGCAGTCATTCATGAAGGTCAACTTACAAAGAACTTTGAGGTTAGGACGGGGGTGAGACAGGGATGCTTACTGTCACCATTCCTCTTCATTCTAGTCATAGACTGGGTCATGAAAACAGCAACCAAGGAGAAACGAAATGGAATCCAGTGGACGATGCTGACCCAACTTGATGACCTGGACTTTGCGGATGACCTTGCACTCCTGTCTCACAGCCATAGGCAGATGCAAGACAAAACAACAGAACTGGCATTGATTTCAGAGCGGGTTGGGTTGAAAATCAACAAAAGGAAAACAAAGATCCTGAGAACAAATGCTACTTGCGAAACACCAATCATGCTTGAGGGAGAGACACTGGACGAGGTCAAAGACTTCAGATATCTAGGCAGCATAGTGGATACGCATGGAGGGACAGAGGCTGACGTAAAGAAAAGGATCAGCAAAGCAAGGGTAGCTTTCCACCTGTTGAGAAATGTGTGGAAGTCAAAGGTAATTGGAGAAACCACAAAAATACGCTTGTTTAACACAAATGTAAAGTCGGTGTTGCTGTACGGAGCAGAAACATGCCGAATAAACAAGACCACACTGATAAGGATCCAGACATTTGTCAACCATTGCCTGAGAAGAATTCTCCGAATACACTGGATGGACAGGGTGAGCAACAAAGACCTCTGGGATAGAACACACCAAGCCCAAATAGAGATAGAGATCCTTAAGAGGAGATGGGGATGGCTTGGCCACACCTTGAGAAAGCCAAGCACAAACATAACCAGACAGGTCCTGACATGGAACCCCCAAGGCAAGAGAAAGAGGGGGAGACCAAAAAACACCTGGCGGCGTGACCTCGAGGCAGACATCAAGCAAACAGGGAAGGGCTGGCAACAACTGGAGAGGATTGCCCAAGACAGGAGGCGCTGGAGAAATGTGGATGGCCTATGCTCCAGGAGGAGTTAAGGGCCTAAGTAAGTAAGTATCCTGTAAACTTTGTTTATCTGTATCATTAGTAACCTTTCTGAATACTTTTGTGTAATCTGCCAATTTGAGTACTTTGCTAGATATGTCATCTTCCAAATCATTTATATATATATATAATTATATATAGATATATATTAAAAATGGTATAGGGCCTAATACTGATCCCTGTGGTACCCCACTCAAAACAGATTTCCAGTTTGAAATCTCACCATCTACTATTACTCTCTGTCTTCTGTGTGTAAGCCACTTTTCTATCCAATTGATTACCTATACCATGGGCTTTTAGTTTAAGCAACAATCTTTGATGTGGCACTTTATCGAAAGCTTTCTCAAAATCTAAGTAGACAACATCCACCGTCATCTACCCACTTTGTAATTTCTTACAAAAAAACATAAAAGATTGGTTAGACATTACCTTGCTTTTTAACTAATTTTCTAGATCATGCTGTAAACTTTGTTTATCTGTATCATTAGTAACTTTTCTGAATATTTTTGTTTTATCAGCAAATTTGAATACTTTGCTAGATATGTCATCCTCCAAATCATTTATATATATTTTTAGGCGACAGATGCCAGCACAAGAGTTGATCTGTTCCGTCCTTTCTTCTTTAGCCAATAAGGATGGAACTCAAAGTTAGAATCTGCAATTAACTGGCTCCTATGTATAAATTCCCTACATTGCCCTACCTTTGTGTAAACTAATATTTATGTCAAACATAGCCAGGATACTAAATGCATGACATATCAAACACGTCTTGAATCATGCTCTGGTCTGTTTTAATTAATTCACCATATTTATTATATAAATCATCTAATTGACCATACTCTAAAAAAGTCAATAATAATGTGATTCTCTGATGATCAGTTAGAATACCACAATGTGTGAATTAATTACTGATGACTGGTGCTGTGACAGTTCCAGGTCCAGAAGGACCCTATACCCGCAGTACCTACTGGGACCCACAGTTTTGGTTCTAATCGCAACATCAACTTCAGTTCAGCCCAACTCTTCTTTGTTCGATTAACTTTGAACATAGGCGTTTTTATTAGTGGCTATAAAAAATGCCCCATTTTGGTGCCGTTTTTAGGTTCAGTGCCAATAATCTAAAAAACGTATTTACGTCTTTAAAAAAAGTACTTCAATTCTTAAACTTTTTCACAATTCAATTTATCATAGCTACCACCATCTCATAAAAAGATCTGCAATTTGAAATTTTCAGTGACATCCTTATTTTTGGTGGCACCAATTTGTGACATTTGCGACGTTCTTCGAACCAAATTCCTACCGCTAGCTAATTCTACCTACACTCCAGTAAGTCTAAATATAGGCAGAAACACCTGCATTGTATTAAATAAGAATACTGTTAGGCCAGTAATTTTGCTGCAACACATTCACCCTTACCCTCGCTGCCTCTGGCGGCGATGCCCAAACTCAAAGACGCTAATCGTAGTCGTGGAAAAACGTGGCCACTGTAAAACGGTGGCCGAATATCGTAAACATGTTTGATAAATGTTTTAGTAAGTATGTTTTAAAACGTAACGTTTCTGAAATGACGCTATATACCGCTGACCGTCGTAATATTTCACAATAACGAGCAAGTCCGAAAGATAAATGAATATTCCGTTACTCCGTCACACATGTCTATCCGAAAGATGGCGGACTCTTAAGCCCAAATTCCCCACCTGTGGAGCCACTAACCATTTCAATAGCCTCGATTAATCAGGCTGCGGGATGTGACGCCACCGTTTGTCGCAGTCACTACACTTTCGTCAAGAATCACCCGTATATAATTCCGTCCTGGAATATCAAGCAACAAATGTTGTTGTGGGCAATATTGTTTTTAGATAATTGAAAGTTCGTAGAATTTTTGACACCTGTAAAACTTTGCGTTAGTGTATATTCACCCATTACAGACGGCTTTGACGACCGTCATCACGGCGGTCGATGTTCCTCCCACCTTGGGCAGATCTACAGAATTAATAGTTGTAAACATCCTTATAATAATAATAATTACCAATGCTATATATTTCAATCTACAATTAACTTTTGTCTACTACGAAACAATGGTAAACAATTGTTCCATACTTTAGTCATGATAACTATCATAACAATGTTTTTTTTTAGGAAAGTTATATTTTTTCATGAGGGCGTGACCCAATAAAATATTTGAAATTTGTATGAACGGTCGTAATTTAAGACCACTTGTATTATTTGGGCTGTTTGCTTTATAAGACATTATTAATTTTATGATAACGGAAAGACACGGTTTACGTACTGAGCTCCGTATTTCCCTTCTCCAAGGTTTTCTTGCTTCTGTGATAGTTGGTTTGTAGCTATGAAATAAACAAATGTCAAGATCAGTGTTGTCATATCTTTTAGATTAGCATTAAAAAAACAACAATGTACTCGTCAGTGTTTGTACTGTAAAGAGTAGTAGGGCGCAATCGACAAAAATTTGAAACAGAATCAGCCGTGTTTTTCTGGGATGACTTCTGGAAAATGTTACAGTTAAAAAAAATTTGCTCAACAGTTTCAAACCCCACCCCCAAAGAAATGTGTTTGTGTGTGTGTGTGTGTGTGTGTGTGTGTGTGTGTGTGTGTGTGTGTGTGTGTGTGTGTGTGTGTGTGTGTGTGTGTGTGTGTGTGTGTGTGTGTGTGTGTGTGTGTGTGTGTGTGTGTGTGTGTGTGTGTGTGTGTGTGTGTGTGTGTGTGTGTGTGTGTGTGTGTGTGTGTGTGTGTGTGTGTGTGTGTGTGTGTGTGTGTGTGTGTGTGTGTGTGTGTGTGTGTGTGTGTGTGTGTGTGTGTGTGTGTGTGTGTGTGTGTGTGTGTGTGTGTGTGTGTGTGTGATTCCACGATTCCACCGCACCTATCACCACACTTATCACAACACATATCACCACAGCGCTCATCAGACGTCATGCTTTTGCGCGTTATTTTTTTTAGTATGCAGGCCTGATGTAGCAGAAGCATTCAAAGCAATGATAGGCGGGAAATTTGCACCACTAATTATTCTGGATGACAAATATACCGACGTGAACTTGCTGACCAATACCTTCAACAAAATAGTGACCGACACAGCCAGCGAGATCCTTGGAAAACACCGTCGGACAAAGAAACCATGGGTCAGAGCAGACATCCTAGATCTCTGTGACAAAAGAAGGAAATTGAAAATGAGAAAATGTGATCCTGAAGGTGCAGCAAAATACAGAGAAGTAAACAGAAAGATCAAACTAGATATGAGAAGAGCAAAAGATAACTGGATAGCAGAACAATGCTGTAAAATTGAAGACAGCTTGAGCAAGAACAACAGCAAGAAGGCTTATCAAATAGTGAAAGACCTGACATCAGTGAAGAAAGGGATAACTACCACTATCCAAGACAAATCAGGGAAATGCCTGACAGAAGAACAGCAGATCCTCAATCGATGGACAGAATACTGCTCAGAATTGTACAGCCACAACACCAACGGAGACCCAGTAGTACTAAATTGTCCACAGACTACTGAAGAGGACGACTGCCCCATTCTTCGTGAGGAAGTGAAGGCTGCAGTAAAGTCTCTGAAAAAAGGAAAGTCAGCTGGAATTGATAACATACCAGCAGAACTGGTTCAAGCTGGGGGAGAAACCTTGATTATCACAGTTACAACAATCTGCAATAAGATCTGGCAGACAGGAAAATGGGTCACTCCATAGACTCAGCCACTGATCATCACACTTCCCATGGAAGGCAACCTACAGATGTGCCAAAATTACAGAACAATCAGCCTCATCAACCACCCGAGCAAAGTCATGTTGGAGATACTACTCAATAGACACAAACCCCAGGCAGAAGAGATCATCGCTGAAGAACAAGCGAGTTTTCGAGCAGGCCATAGCACCAGTGAACATATCTTCAACCTTAGAATCCTTTACGAGAAACACCTTCAACATCAGCAAAGCCTGTATCATGTCTTCATAGATTTCAAGAAGGCCTTTGATAAAGTATGGCATGCGGCCTTATGGGCAATCATGAGGAAGTACAACATTGGCTCCAAGCTTGTCAGAACCATTCAACACCTATATGACAATGCCACCAGTGCAGTAATCTTCAACAACAGCATAGAATACTGGTTTCGAACAACAGTCGGAGTTCGACAAGGATGCCTACTATCACCAACGCTCTTCAACATTTTTCTGGAAAGGATCGTGACTAATGCTTTAGAAAACCATCAAGGCACTATCAGCATTGGAGGCAGGACAATCAACAATCTTCGTTTTGCTGACGACATCGACGGCTTAGCAGGAGATGAACAAGAACTAGTCAATTTGGTGGAGCGCCTCGAGAAAACATCTACATCATACGGCATGGAGATCAGTGCCGAAAAGACCAAACTGATGAAGAACAACACACAAGGCATCAGCACAGAGGTCTAAGTTAATGAACAGAGACTTGAGACAGTAACAAGCTTCAGGTACTTGGGATTAATTATCACAGATGAGGGTTCCAAACCGGAGATACTTGTTAGGATTGCACAAACAACAGCAGCACTAACAAGGTTGCAACCCTTATGGAACGACAGAAACATCACTGTCAGTTCGAAAATAAGGCTGATGCGCTCCCTTGTCATGTCCATCTTTCTGTACGCTTCTTAAACATGGACACTCTCAGCAGATCTACAGAAAATGATAAAAGCCATAGAAATGAGATGCTTTCGGAAGATCTTGCGCATATCATACAAAGACCATGTTACTAACGAAGCTGTCCGCAACAAAATCAAACAAGCCATCGGACCATATGACGACCTTCTTACAACAGTTATGTCAATATTTGGATGTAAAAAAGTCCATTGGTGATTGCTAACATATTGTTATCTCGTACATCAGTCATTTCATGAGCAGTACACCCAATGGCACGTCGTCAAATTGTATATATATATATATATATATATATATATATATATATATATATATATATATATATATATATATATATATATATATATATATATATATATATATATATATATATATGTATAATATCATATAGCATTTAGGGCATCCATTTGATATTGGCGTCCTGCCATAAATTGTTATCATATATTATAATTGTCTGTTTTAAATATGTCAAATAAAGACCAGTATAGTTTTACTGTTGTTGTTATCCCTGTCAGGCAAAGTCAGATCAACGTTAACCTTCTTTAACAATCCTCAATACTTGACAATTTACACATCAGACATTAAGCCCTCAACACATCTGACGCAACCGTTACTTATTTCCTCCATTTGGTGCAAACTCTTGTATATACGGCTATATGCAATGAATATAATGCGAGGAATAGAGACTACTCTGCTTTCCAAAGTCTGAAGGTTGTTGCACAAACGGTTCATTACAATCTGTGATGCCCCTAATTATTTTGTATTGCCCGAAACACTTCGGCAGATTTTTTATTGGTACTTAATGTATTGGAAATTAATATTATGCTATTTACTAACTTTAAAAAAGCCAGTACTAAAGTAAAAATCAATGATATTGAAATGGTATGTGTAAGTAAGTTTCTAAGTGTTATAATATTACGATAAATTTGGAGCTGTCGAAAGCTGTTTCAGTTATGCGCAATAGTGCAACATATTTACTAGACAAAAATTCTTCCTTAAAACTATACTATTATTATTATTATCATTATTTTTATTATTATATCGGAATTTATATAGCGCCCGAATCCAATTAAGACAAAATGCTCTCTGACGCTTTATATGAAACTGACAAAAAATAATAAAACTATACAATACATACTTTACATAAAACTGCATAAATTAAATAAAACTATAAATTACATAAAATACATACTTTATATAAAACTGCATCAATTAAATAAAACTATAAATTATAGATTATTTAAAAAGTAGATAGTGTAAATGAACTGATCTAAACATAAAAAATAAATAAACACAAATATTACACTTATAGTACACACATGAATAAAACAGTACGAATAAGTAATTGGTATACAGCAATGTCATTAAAACGAGAGCGTGACTCAATCACGTCAGTCGTATGCCAGTTTAAAAAGATGTGTTAAGAAGCGTAAACTGAAGTGGTACGGTCATGTATCATGATCATCTGGCCTTGCAAAGACTCTCTTGCAAGGTACTGTAAGAGAGGGGTGGGGACGAAGAGGTAGACAGAAACAGAATTGGGAAGATAACATCAAAGAGTGGACAGGAATGGAGTTCGCTGACTCCCAGAGGGCTGTCGAGAACAGGGAAACGTGGAGAGAGCTGGTTAGAAAGTCATCAATGCTGCCCCATTACGGCTTATGGGAAAAGACAAGAAGAGATGCAGGCCTATGGTACGTTATGATAGTACCTTCATAAATTGTTACTGAGAATCTTTTATGCATTTTTCACACTAAATTAATATGTCTCTATCTTTCTCTCTCTTCTGGGAAGAATTTGATAGCATGGCCCATATTTGGAATACCCAGGTTATCAAACCATTGCAAAAGCAAGGGTCTCCAATTGGAAAGCCAATAGTTATGTATCACCTACCGCATATTTACGGTTTTCAGAACGAACTCAGGGAAGTTAACCAGCAACGTATGGCCACCTGCTAATAATAGTAAAAATATCTATAGCGCCTGTGTCCTCCGGAAGCTGAGCTCAGAGGCGCAAACTACCAGAATAATTAAGCATTATCACGAATAGGGACGCACAAAGATCATCATCTCGTGCTACGACTGGTTGTGATGAGAGCACAGTAATTGGTTAATGGATGAGATGGGGGTCTCAAAAAGGCATAACATAGCTTACTTTATGGATAGCGTGTAACTATAACGTCTGAGCACGGACGTCATTGTAAAACGCTACGTAACGTTCGCACGTGGACGTCATGGTAAAACGTTCTGAAACGTCCACGCATGGACGTCAGTGTAAAGTGATGACGTCAAATAAACGAAGACAACTTTTATATTAATATGAAGAACATCATATAACCTTATAACCTTTCCAGTGAACAAGCGTTAATTATGGCGTTTTCAATATCTCACAAAATATAGGGAAGCCAAAGTGGGCAAGCTTTGTCACCCATTAGTTTACCATGCTACCGTGTGGTGGAGCAACATGTGACAATGGCAAAAACGAAATGTTTAAGCCAAGAGGGGTCATGGCCGAATGTCCCCTTAAATATGCGAATTTAGGAACTTGGGCCCAGTAAATTGAACGTTTAGAGTTTTGGAATTTCGACTTATTAAGTCGAACTTTTGATATATTTTTTTCTTTCTACACATGGCAGCAATATGCTTCCGTGTGTAAAACATTGAACTTCTGAGATAAGCTTAGTTGATCAGGTTTGTATTCTTTTCAGCTTGTCAATGTTCTTATAAATTTTCCTTTATGTTTGTGTTCAGCAGTCTTATGAAAACATTCTCTTCAAAATGTCAGTAACTATGGCAGCATCTATAGTGACTTAGTTAAGCTAGTCAACTCGCCTGGGGCTGTGGGCTTGTCATTTGAAACACTTTCAGAAGTGTGTGATTCAAATGCTTAATTAAGTCATGACATCATCATCTTCCAAAGATAGTTTTGTACCAGGATAACCCAAGGCTGCCACCTTCTCCGTGTGGCTGTCGGAACAAGTTTGTTCTTGGCGACCTCAAGTTTGAAAGCTTTATTTCCACGAGCCATTTTTTTAGCAAAGATGGCTGAGTACGGAACTTAAACGAAATGCATTTTACTCTATGTTTGACTAACGTTTGCATCACAAAGTAGAACATTAATTAACTAAGTTATCTTTAACGACTTTGATTCATTCCTATGATATGGCAAACTTCTTGTTTCTTTGACTTATATAATCCTAACGTTATCACCATTTTAATTAGGAAATTCAGGTGTAGAATTGGTAACTTGATATGTGCACATCATAAGTGCAGCCAATAACTGCAATTTAAGTAATACTTAGAAACATTGTACATTAATGATTTTTATTATAATTAAATGGTACAGTAAAAAATAATAATTCATGATAGTAAATAGGTTTAATTTTAAAACACAATACATGGAATAATAATAATCGTAATAAAGCAATAAAGCGATATTCACATTACATTTACATTGTCACGATCATAGAATGTAGTTTACAGCAACAAATAAATACATTTTGTGACCGTGAGGCAACATGTGTAAGTCAGTCTTGCTCAGCGCCATCAAATTAAAACATTCGTAGTTCGATAGCGTAACAAGTTAATCCCTTTGTGAGTGTAACTAATTCACACGTTGACAGTGTTAAATGACGTTACCTAGCGTTACAGTAGGCAACAAGATAATTCGGCATTTGCGAATCAAAGTTTGTGCTCTTCTTTCTTACCAATCCCACTGCGAGAGAGACGATGAAAGTTTTAGTTACGCTACCTTAACGCAATACATTAGGCGACGGCCTGCAGACCACAAATAGACAACCTCGGGCATTATGCAAGCACGTGCAAGCGGAGACCTAGAAGCACATGTCTAGCTTAGTGTGGATTTGACGAATTTTCATATTTTGGTCTTTCACCAGAATGTGTCCGCTGTATAACCAGCAGTCAGAATTTTTCACCGGCTTTCTTTAGCTTTCTCAGTCAGTATAACAGCTCCGAGCTTAGCTTGGTTAAATCTTAATTTTCAAAAATACGATTTGAAACCAAAGTTATACTGTTTGTCTTCAAGTTGCCCCAATATTTGTAGATAGCGTCACGGCGACGATCACACTTGAGTCGGACAATAACCATGCGGGGGGCGTCCATCGGCGACTTGGCGGCCGATTTTGGTGAACGCGCTCAATTTCCTGAGCTTCCTGGGGGTCATTTTCATCTGGTCATTTATGATGCAGATCAGTTTATTTTCAATCTCCGCAGCCCCCACCGCCTCTGATATTTCTTCAAACCTAAGGTTAGGTCTACGAATGTATTGTTCTAGTTTAGCATTGTCAGACTTCGGCGACTATAAGGATCAATGCGCTGTACATGGTATAAAATACTATTCACATTGTGTAAAATACTACTTAAATATAAACAAACATGTGTAAACACTGAATAAATAAATAAAATTACTTTAGAAATAAATAAATAAAATAATTTAGAAAACCTTAAAATCTGGTGAGAATCCTAATGCAAAATTAATGTATATCACAAATAGTCCACCCATAGTGTCCATCACATAATATTCTCTTCATATTTGAAGTGACTAGTAAAAAGGTGAGTCTTTAAAGACTTCCTAAAAATTGTTAGCGTCTTGGAATTACGAATGTCTGCGGGCAATGAATTCCATAGTCGAGGCGCTGTTGTTCCAAATGCAGATTCACCAATGCTCTTCTTAGTGATGCATTGGTGCAGTGTTGGCGCATAGTCCTTGCGTAGACGCCCATCAGGAGTTCGTATGTGTAAAAGTTCGACTAAATAAGTCGGCGCCAAACCATTGACGCATCGGTACGCCAGCACTAGCACCTTGAAATGTATTCGACTTGCTACCAGCAGCCAGTGTAAGCCCCTTAAGACTGGTATTATGTGGTCGTGCCTACTGGTGCGCGTAATTAGTCTAGCAGCATTGTTCTGTACTCGTTGCAGTCGAAGTATCTGTGATGCCGAATGGTTTACCAAAAGCGAATTACAGAAATCTAAGCGAGAGGTCACAAGTGCATTTACAACACTACCATCGTGGCTTCTGTTGTGAGATAGTGACGTATTGATGATAGTCTGTATAGATGATAATTACAAGCAGCATACACAGCTGTCACATGATGTGTCGTCGTCAGATGTTGATCCATATGAACTCCCAAATTTCGTACGCAGTCTACTGGTGAAATGATGTCAGCTCCAATGGTCATACAGCAAACTCCATATAACTTGAGATTATGTTTTAATATAAAAGTAATCATCTCAGTTTTGTCATCATTTAACTTTAGCATACGAAGAGTCATCCATTGTCCAACTTCCCTAATACAGTCTGTGAGTTGCCTCACTGTTTCCGCTTGGTCGCCCAGCACAGCTGGATTGTAGGATGCATATAGTTGAATGTCATCCGCATATTTGTGGTAGTGTACTCCATGTCTTCTGAATAAGCGCTGCATTGGCGTAGTGTACAGAGTAAACATAACTGGCCCAATGACCGCCCAAGTTATTCGATTTATTTTCTTTCTATGACTTTTTGTAACTGTTCAACGATCCAATTGGCAGTCGAGACCTCCATGTTACCATGACGATGGTCGAGGGGCATGTGGTAGGAACTACCTAGACGGCCACTCCTTTCCACCCCAAGGTTCATAGATTGTGACATGAGAGTGGGCGTAATGTCTTGGCTTTCTGTATAGAGGATTTGGAGCAGAGTTGTCATAGTGTTAGCATCCAAGTATACAGTCCATTGTTTCTCTTCCATAAAGAGTTTGTGACTCTGTCTGCCTGTCTGTCTGTAAGTGTCGTCATATCTCCGTCAGTCTCGCATGACTGGTGCTGAACTTTTGTAGGCCATGCGCGGGGGTCCACGGGGATGGTTCGTACGTTAAGCAAATCTAAAATTGATTGTGTACACCCGATGCCCCTTTACAAAACCCCGAGGACGGGTCTGCCACTGAAATATGTTTTATTCAACCACAATCTTTGTATCGTTACATGTTTATAAATATCGATCTGGCCATTCGACATGCCCTGTAAACATGGTATTCAGGGCGAAACATTCACATTCGCTAAACGAAGCAGCTGCTTTGCCAAGAAACCAATTTTGTTTGTTTTTGAACATCCGTGTTTTGAAATCCTCCCTCAATTGTAATCTATATTGATGCCATTACAACTTAACTATTGTAATTTTAATATTTTTTTATTCTGGGTGTAACTGACATTGATGTAAAAAGGGTGTGCTTGTTATGGGGTCCCTGGTTAACAATAAATATGCCTTTTCCAGTAATCTGGGATGCCAATGCATGTATAAGAATATCTGACAATTCAGCGAAATAATTCATAAGTTGTCACGCTAAATTGAAATCCGCCGAAATGTGCAAACATTTTCTCCATTTCCCGCGTTTCTACACGCCTTTTCCCAATTCCCACGCGTTTCTACCAACTTGGCGCTTTCGCAATTTTGCTGCGTTTCTACATCCATTCCCGCGTTTGTACATGTCATGTGATTACGTGAATGTGTTGGCGTGAATGTGGTCGTCAAAGATAAACGTAAAAGCATTTGTACATAATAATAATATAATATATAAAATAGCTTCTCTTAGCTTCGCTTGATTAAACATATCATATACACACGGTGTTTTTGTGGTGGTTATATAGTAGTTATCTATGGATCATGCTTGACCAATACTCTTAAGACGCTTGACCTTGTCTTAAGACGCATGACTAATGTCCTAAGATGTATGATCAATACTCTTAAGACGCTTGACCATGTCTCAAGACGCCTGAATAATGTCCTAAGACGTATGATCAATACTGTTAACACGCTTGACCATATCTCAAGACGCCTGACTAACGTCCTAAAACGTATGATCAATACTCTTAAGACGTTTGAGACTCTTACGACGGTGATGATGCCGATACCAGACGCCTCTTCATTTGAGGAAAGGCCTTGTCAATATACTGCTGAAGTATTTTATATATTATAATTATCATGTATACATGCTTTTACGTTTATCTATGACATTCACATTCACGTCACGTCATCAGATTCACATCATCACATTCACGTCATCACAGTCATGTCTTCATATTCACGTCACCACATTCATGTCTTCACATTCACGTCATCAAATGCACGTCTTCATATTCACGTCATCACATTAACATCATCACATTCACGTCATTACATTCACGTTATAACATTCACGTCTTCACATTCATGTCATCACATTAAAGTAATCATATTCTCGTCATCATATTCACGTCATCCCATTCACGCCTTCACATTCACGCCTTCACATTTACGTCGTCAAATTAACGTCTTCCTGTTAAATGTGCATCCACTGACGTGAGAGTTTCTTCTCATACAACTCCTTCCTCGATTAAATTTACCCGTCGTTAATAAGGTGAATAATAAATCGGGTAACTTGTGAAAGTATCATTATCCTGATATCATATCACGAAAAAACGAAGATACTTTTTCTCCGAATTTCCACTTGGCCTAGTTTAAAATAAATTAATATTTTGGCCGACAATTTAAGCAAAACTAAATAACACATATGAACAACAGGGACAGCACTTCGTAGTGAATGGCAGATGTGTTTGTTTTCTCAGGATCTACGTAAACACTGCACAAACAGACAACCCGTCGTCCGTTCAAAACCTTATTCGCGCATATGCACACTACCAACACAACACTTGTTTTACATATCGTTGCATTTTATGTGAAAATTACTTTCGACAATTTGCACGATTTCTTCCTTAATTATATGTACTTGAAACGTTCGTATAGCTTCATGAATCTTGTTCATTTGTATACACTCTATACACAACAGAACCAATGCAAGAAGTTCCATGAAACAGCAGCAGCAGCAACAACAAAATAATATTAACAACAAGTATATTTTTCTAGCAAACAAATGAGTTGTAAACAGGTTATGCATTAATACATATGTTCGGTGTTTTGTTTAGCAAATATATTCGAAATTATAATAAATTACAACGATTTAGACGCATGTGTTCGCGTCATAAAGGAACCAACCTTGAAGTATGAATTTAGACGTCACGTTCATGGGAAACGTATCCATGCAACTTGTCAGTCGCACAATACTTAACAACGGAAGTCGACAACGGCAATACATCTACCGAACACGACACGACTACATGATCATTTAGGCAGTAACACAGTTAATTAATAGTTAATTAAACGACACAAGACATCAGAATCCGATAACGGCGATGTGTTCAACTAACACGACAACAACACATTAGTTAATTAAATTACCAGTTGAACACGAAATGGTTTATCCCCGCTGTTATCGTCACCGACTTCTGTACGGATTTGCCTTCAGCCACAACAACACGACTCTTACAAACCGGTGAACATGAGCCTAAGTGTTTTGTCGAATCGAGTGGTGAAGAACCATGTATAGAAAACTATTCATGAACGAATTGTAGCGGACCAACCAAAATGCCAAAAAACTAAACACAACTTTTCATCGTGTAAGATGTAAAGAATAATCATATGCACAAAAAATAGCACTGAAAGATCCAGAGCTACAAAAATCCAGAGCTACAAAGTTCATGAGGACGTTTCTGGAAGAGCGAATTGCCTTAAGATTCACCGTTCCTGAATCTTCGGCGCCTCCGCTGATCGACTGCACCTACAACGAGACTTGTATGTGAGCTCGGACGACAATGAGGAACATTATTCGCACAATCGCGTAGGTGAGAACAAGTTCCGGACAAACTAACGAGACTAGGTACAACACTAACACCAACGCAGAAACGCTTCTGTTGCCTGCCTCGAATGTAAACCAGCAAACGTCTGTATTCCACGACGGGCTAAGAAGTAACCTTGAAGCAGCAACAGCGGCGCCGAAGATCCACGTGGAGACAATGATTCCGTGGCAGCGATTTCTAGAGAGCTCGTACCTAAGCTGCTTCGATACCGATACCATCTTAGAGAAGGCCACCCAAGCCTGGCTTTGCATCGAAGCGAAGCCGAATATCGACAGGCATACCATGTTTATCTTGGGAAGGTATTGTGTCAAATATTGCATTCTTGATATAACTCTTGAGCAGAATACAGCACCGATTGGTAAAACCGTAAGTCCACTGCGTAAGTCCACTGCGTCTGCCAGAGAGAGCGATATCTTGAAGAGAACGGTGCGGTCTTCACGTAGTTCTGCATATTTCACGAGAACAGCGATTAGTAGATAGTTCATGGTGATATGCAAGACGATCATTGCAACGATTACGCTTGTTTTGACGGCGCTGTATGTCACCCCGCGTCCGCACTCTGCAATATAAATACGTCTGTATGTCCGATACAGTGACTACAAAGTCGAGGTTACGAATTGAACGTTGAATTTTAAATAAAAACCGCAAATCATTGAATTCCATTCAATATTATTAACGTCAACATGTTAATCTTTCATGCTATAAACTTAATCCAACACAACTCACAGTGCCTAGCTTACAGAAGTAGACGTCTTCGTTGACAACCTCTGTCCACCAGCAAGATTTCATTGTTAGTAATGACCACGAGAAAACTGTTCGAATCGCGTTACCAGCGATAATGATATAACCAGTTTAATAACGTTATGTCAAAGCTATCGGAAATGCTATTCTGTGCCAATGGCCTCAACGTGTCAATATTTGGATGTAAAAAAGTCCATTGGTGATTGCTAACATATTGTTATCTCGTACATCAGTCATTTCATGAGCAGTACACCCAATGGCACGTCGTCAAATTATATATATATATATATATATATATATATATATATATATATATATATATGTATAATATCATATGGCATTTAGGGCATCCATTTGATATTGGCGTCCTGCCATAAATTGTTATCATATATTATAATTGTCTGTTTTAAATATGTCAAATAAAGACCAATTACAATCCAGTATAGTTTTACTGTTGTTGTTATCCCTGTCAGGCAAAGTCAGATCAACGTTAACCTTCTTTAACAATCCTCAATACTTGACAATTTACACATCAGACATTAAGCCCTCAACGCATCTGACGCAACCGTTACTTATTTCCTCCATTTGGTGCAAACTCTTGTATATACGGCTATATGCAATGAATATAATGCGAGGAATAGAGACTACTCTGCTTTCCAAAGTCTGAAGGTTGTTGCACAAACGGTTCATTACAATCTGTGATGCCCCTAATTATTTTGTATTGCCCGAAACACTTCGACAGATTTTTTATTGGTACTTAATGTATTGGAAATTAATATTATGCTATTTACTAACTTTAAAAAAACCAGTACTAAAGTAAAAATCAATGATATTGAAATGGTATGTGTAAGTAAGTTTCTAAGTGTTATAATATTACGATAAATTTGGAGCTGTCGAAAGCTGTTTCAGTTATGCGCAATAGTGCAACATATTTACTAGACAAAAATTCTTCCTTAAAACTATACTATTATTATTATTATCATTATTTTTATTATTATATCGGAATTTATATAGCGCCCGAATCCAATTAAGACAAAATGCTCTCTGACGCTTTATATGAAACTGACAAAAAATAATAAAACTATACAATACATACTTTACATAAAACTGCATAAATTAAATAAAACTATAAATTACATAAAATACATACTTTATATAAAACTGCATCAATTAAATAAAACTATAAATTATAGATTATTTAAAAAGTAGATAGTGTAAATGAACTGATCTAAACATAAAAAATAAATAAACACAAATATTACACTTATAGTACACACATGAATAAAACAGTACGAATAAGTAATTGGTATACAGCAATGTCATTAAAACGAGAGCGTGACTCAATCACGTCAGTCGTATGCCAGTTTAAAAAGATGTGTTTAAGTGTCTCTTGAAAGAGTTGAGAGTGTTCAGTTGTTTAATGTTCTCAGGCAAGTCGTTCCACAGTATGGCCACGTGTCGGCTGAAACAACGTTCGCCATAAGTTGCAGTCCGTAGCACAGGTACGACGAGAAGTGACTTCTCCGTTGATCTTAAACTACGCGTTGGTTGATGTTTCTGCACAATGTCACTCGTGTATGCCGGTGCCAATCCGTTGAGCACTTTATACGTGAAGGTGTTAACCTTAAAGCGGAGCCGGTATTTCACTGGAAGCCAAAGTAGCTCACGTAACACAGGCGTTATGTGTTTACTCTTGCGTGACCCGGTGATTAGGCGAGCAGCGTAATTCTGTATACGTTGCAATCGTTCAATTAGCACCTGAGGCAAACCTTGCAGTAGCGCGTTTCCATAGTCCAGACGGGTTGTTACCAGTGCCTGGACTAGAATCTTACAGGCGTCATTTGTGATGTATTGCCTGACTTTGCCAATATTTCGGATGTGGTAGAAACAGGACTTGGAGATCGCATTCACCTGTTTCTGCATTGTCAAGCTGCTGTCAATAATATCTCCAAGATATATCACGGATTGCATAGTATGTAATAGTCTGCCTCCGCTCGTGAGGGACAAGTCGTTCACTCGACGAATTCGGTGTTTGGACGAAAACACAATGAGTTCGCTTTTTCTTGGGTCAGTGTTAGCATATTTCTATTCATCCACCCGCCAACATCCGCCACACAGGCTTCAGTGGCTGACCTTTCACTGGCCCAGTTCTCATCAGGCTTGATGGACAAGTATATTTGTGTGTCTAACAAGGTTTAACAAGGTTCCGTCCCAAACAACAAGTTCCTGGTGGCAAGTGGACAAGGAAGTCATTGGCTTATCGAGCGACCAACAATTTTCTCATTTATGTGTAGCCCGCCCTTATCAAATATCTGTCAATTCTATTTTTTTAAATGTTCACACATTAACACAATCATTTGGCAGTTTGTTTCAATCATTTATCACACTCTGTGAGAAAGAGTACTTTCTCATGTCCAACCTACACTGCTCCTTAACTAATGCTGCTTTATGTCCTCTGGTTATACTGCCTTCTTTAAGTTTGAAGAACATATTCCTGTCAACATCCTCATAACCATTCACTATTTTAAACACTTCTATTTGGTCTCCTCTTAGTCTCCTGGTCTCTAGTTTTGTCAAACCACATTGTAATAAGCGACTTTCGTAAGTAAGGTCTCTCAATTCTGGAATAATTTTAGTTGCACTTCGTTGTATTCTTTCTAACTTGTCTATGTCCTTTTTACGATATAGCCTCCATGCATGAATACAATATTACAAATGCGGTATAACTATTGATTTGTACAGGGGTACAATTAACTGTTTTTCCTTATACATGACATTTCTCATAATTAGCCCTAGAATTTGATTTCCTTTCGAAGCAGCAATACCACATTGCTCTGAAACGTTCATGTCAGCACTAAAGGTTACTCCTAAGTCCTGTTGTTGTGTGGTTATACCTAGTACAGCACCTCCCATTTTATATTCTTCGTCCATGTCCTATGTGTATACATTTACACTTCCCAAAATTTAATATCATTTGCCATTTTTCTGATCATTTAACTAATTTATCTAGATCATCCTGTAAACTTTGTTTATCTGTATCATTAGAAACCTTTCTGAATACTTTTGTGTCATCTGCAAATTTGAGTACTTTGCTAGATATGTCATCTTCCAAATCATTTATATATATTAAAAACAGTATAGGGCCTAATACTGATCCCTGTGGTACCCCACTCAAAACAGATTTCCAGTTTGAAACTTAAGTATTACTCTGTGTTTTCTGTGTGTAAGCCACTTTTCTATCCAGTTGGTTACATGAATACCTATGCCATGGGCTTTTAGTTTAAGGAACAGTCTTTGATGTGGCACTTTATCGAAAACCTTCTGAAAATATAAGTAGTCAACATCCACTGGTGACACGTCATGTACTCACTTTGTAACTTCTTCAAAAAAATATAAGAGATTAGTTAGACATGACCTTGCTTTTAGGAACCGATGTTGAGATATGTTTATTAATTTATGTTTTACAAGAAATTCCACCATGTGGTATGTAATTAATGTTTCGAGTAATCTACATGCAACTGATGTTAAACTGACTGGTCTGTAATTTTCTGGCTTGTTCCTCGATCCCTTCTTAAATAGCAGCGTAATGTTTGCCTCTTTCCATTCTGAAGGAACTATTCCTTTTTCTAGTGACAAGTTAAAAGAATTTTGCAAGTGGTGTACTAATTTGTTCAACAATTTCCTTAAGCAGTTTTGGTGGTATCCCATCAACTCCAGGTGATTTATTATCTTTCATCTGCTTAATTTTCTTTGCTATCATTTCAGGAGTTACAAATAACTGCCCTAAATGTTCTGATGTATTGCTCTCAAATTTAGTAAATGGAACTGGAAGTGAGCTGATATCTTCTGTGGTAACAACTGAGCTGAAATACTCATATAGGACCTCTGCCCTTTGAAACCCGTCTGAAATTAGGTTTCCCCTGTTGTTTTCCAGTGGTCCGACCTTATCTCGAACTTTCTGTTTACTCCTTACATAAGCATAGACACTCTTGCTCTCATTTTGATATTACCTGTAAATTTTCAAAGGTTCTTTTATATTTTCTAATTTCAGTTGTAGCTAGGTTAAGAGCCTCTTTGTAATTTGCTTAGTCTTCATCCTTTCTGGTACGCCTATAAACCCTCCACATAGTTTGCTTACACTATTTTTCTAATAGCTTCTTTTGACAAGTGTTTCTTTCTACACTGTTTTCCTTGTTTTTTCAAGGGAACAAATTTATCGATGATACCCTCAATTTCATATTTTAGAATATTCCAACATTCAATTGCGGTCTTATTCATCAGCATGTTATTCCAATCTAGCTTTGCTAAGTATTTTCTCATATCTTTATAGTTACCTTTGTGGAAATTTCTCCTATACGTTTTTTTATTTTTACTTTCTGATTTTACATTGATGTCAAAATGTTTTTTATTGGGGTCACTGTTACCCAATGGTTCATGTATTTTTACATTGTCCACTAATTCTTGTTGTGATGATAAAACTATATCTAATACATTTTATCCCCTGGTTGGTTCTAGCACGTGCTGAGTAAGGAAGCTCTCCTGAATTAAAAATAGAAATTGTTGGTCCTTACCCCCTGTACGCTCTAGATATTTCCATTGTATATGTCCATGGTTAAAATATCCTATTACGATATATTCCCCTTTACTAACTTCCTTTATAGCATTTTGTATTTTTGTGTTATCCTCTTCGATTATTTTTGGACTTCGGTAAACTAATCCAATACTTAATTTTGAATTTCCTGAAACAATTTTGCACCAAGCAACTTTAACGTAATCTGCTTCGCTTTCTAATTTATTTTATCAGCCTAAATAGATTCTTTAACTTGGTGCTATGCTTGGTGGATTTGTACTTTCACGTTTGTCTTGGTGCTATGCTTGGTGGATTTGTACTTTCACGTTTGTCTTGGTGCTATGCCTGGTGGATTTGTACTTTCACGTTTGTCTTGGTGCTATGCTTGGTGGATTTATACTTTCACGTTTGTCTTGGTGCTATGCTTGGTGGATTTGTACTTTCACGTTTGTCTTCGTGCTATGCTTGGTGGATTTGTACTTTCACGTTTGTCTTGGTGCTATGCTTGGTGGATTTGTACTTTCACGTTTGTCTTCGTGCTATGCTTGGTGGATTTGTACTTTCACGTTTGTCTTGGTGCTATGCTTGGTTTATTTGTACTTTCACGTTTGTCTTGGTGCTATGCTTGGTGGATTTGTACTTTCACGTTTGTCTTCGTGCTATGCCTGGTGGATTTGTACTTTCACGTTTGTCTTGGTGCTATGCCTGGTGGATTTGTACTTTCACGTTTGTCTTCGTGCTATGCCTGGTGGATTTGTACTTTCACGTTTGTCTTGGTGCTATGCCTGGTGGATTTGTACTTTCACGTTTGTCTTCGTGCTATGCCTGGTGGATTTGTACTTTCACGTTTGTCTTCGTGCTATGCCTGGTGGATTTGTACTTTCACGTTTGTCTTCGTGCTATGCTTGGTGGATTTCGATAATTGTTTGAGTGTTACAAATGCGCATCTTGCCAAATATAGCCTTCTCTTAATGTCATCCTGATTCCTCCGTGTTTAGGTAGCACCGCTCCTAGGTATGTGAAAACTTCTACGTCTTCTAAGTTCTCTTCATCTATGCTGGCTGTGTTGTTGTCTCTTTTACTTAATTACATTGTTTATACGTATTACTTAATTACATTGTTTATACGTATTACTTAATTACATTGTTTATACGTATTACTTAATTACATTGTTTATACGTATTACTTAATTACATTGTTTATACGTATTACTTAATTACATTGTTTATACGTATTACTTAATTACATTGTTTATACGTATTACTTAATTACATTGTTTATACGTATTACTTAATTACATTGATGTATCTTGCCTCCTGTTTCAACTTAATTGAGCACTGCGTGAACTGTACTAAATAACTACTACAATATGTCCTGAACGCGATAACAAGCAGCACAAACATTGCAGGTGTGTCGAGGGTATACAATTTACACTGTAGCCCACCGTTATAGCGCATTTGTTGACATAGATGTCCATGACTTGTGAAGCCAATGTAACCCATGCATCAGCGCAGCTGCCGTTTATGTCATGTTAGTTGACCGCAACACACTGCCTTCGGTGGTGGGTCATCCCTCCTTTTAGGGACCTGTCCAGTAATTCACATTCAAGACAAGGTGATGACAGCGTCTACACATAACATCCCCGTTGATAATGTGTTATGCTTCCAGTAAACGCTGAGTGCATGTCGCAGATACCGCAAGTGTACCCACAAGAGCGCTGTAGATACATATATTGTTCCAAACTGAGACATTCCACACAGTGCGTTTTCATAGTGAAGACAACATAACCGTTGTACATTGGCTGCGTGGAACCAGGAGAGACAAACGTTTCCATTTCCAAGCGTACATAAAACATCCATTGATTCATGTTAGATTTCCTGCGATTACACCACGAACACAGAAAGATAATGCCAAACCTGGTCATCTTAACATTTCAGCCAATTCCCAGAGGCGGTCAATGAGTTCACTACACAGTGTACCAGATTACACTAATTGCAATATCTTCACAGCACCAATGACAGATTAAAATAGAATATTAATACAGTTCGTCTTGTTTACATTGCTGTGAAATTCCTTGTCGCTGCCAAGCGCACGGCGTGAACTGTGCGGAACGATCGCAGTAACATGTCATGAACGCTGAGGCGATAACAATGGAACAAACATTCCAACAAGGAGGATGTATGATCTACGTAGCAACCCGTCGTCATAACGTATTTCTTGACATGGACACCCGTTACTGGTAATGCCACTGTAACCTATCGTTATACCAGCAAAGAGGGTGTACGATCAACACTGTAGTCCATCGTCATAGCGTATTTTTTAATGAACACACGCGACATGTGTCACTCCAAAGTGAGACATTAGATTTCAACGCAAAAATGTCATTTCCATTTCCACTAGTGCAGTTGAGTCATGTTGGGTTTTCGTGCGAATACATCACCACCAGAAAGGTGCTGTCAAACTTGATAACCTTCACATTTCACCCAATCACCAGGTACAATCAATATTTTCACTACACTCACTACACATTCTGCCAGCCATAACGTACTGCGTTAATTTCACGCACTAATGACAGGTTAAAACTGGACCAGGAACTAAGTTCTCCAAAATGCCTGAATATATGTCATTACAGAGTCATATTCGTGCTCAGTCAATAGTTATATAGGTGATGAGGGGTTGAAACTGGAGAGTAGCTTCGGTCGGCGGAAATTGCATTCGTCACAGGCAAAGTAGCGGCAGTGACGCCTCCAGTAGTCACTACAGATCACAGTCGGGATTTATCTGCCATTACCCACGTAATTCAACCACCATTACCGCCATAAAGACAGCCTGTGAAAATGTGGATTGTGCATTTTGTGTGAATTTCTGAGACCACTCGTGAATGAAACGTATGTTTTTGCGCAACGTGGCATCATTGCAGCAGTTTATGGCACTTGTCAGTCGGTCAATATACACTGTGCGCAGTAGGTTTAAGAAAAGACTGCATCTTTTTTTTATTAAAAATCTTACGGCACAATTTTGACCGGATCCGATAAAATATTATTTAATGGTTTGTTCGATGATTTCATCAAAATAAAAACACTAAATTGCACAAACGAGGTAGCGTGTAGCTTGACTTGGACTTGCATGCTGACGACTTGGGACTTGACTCCTTGGTATGGATAAAGACTTGACATGGACTTGCATGCTGATGACTTGGGACTTGACTCATTGGTATGGATAAAGACTTGACATGGACTTGCATGCTGACGACTTGGGACTTGACTCCTTGGTATGGATAAAGACTTGACATGGACTTGCATGCTGATGACTTGGGACTTGACTCCTTGGTATGGATAAAAAACTTGACATGGACTTGCATGCTGACGACTTGGGACTTGACTCCTTGGTATGGATAAAGACTTGACATGGACTTGCATGCTGATGACTTGGGACTTGACTCCTTGGTATGGATAAAGACATGACATGGACTTGCATGCTGACGACTTGGGACTTGACTCCTTGGTATGGATAAAGACTTGACATGGACTTGCATGCTGACGACTTGGGACTTGACTCCTTGGTATGGATAAAGACTTGACATGGACTTGCATGCTGATGACTTGGGACTTGACTCCTTGGTATGGCTAAAGACTTGACATGGACTTGCATGCTGACGACTTGGGACTTGACTCCTTGGTATGGATAAAGACTTGACATGGACTTGCATGCTGACGACTTGGGACTTGACTCCTTGGTATGGATAAAGACTTGACATGGACTTGCATGCTGATGACTTGGGACTTGACTCCTTGGTATGGATAAAGACTTGACATGGACTTGCATGGTGACGACTTGGGACTTGACTCCTTTGTATGGATAAAGACTTGACATGGACTTGCATGGTGACGACTTGGGACTTGACTCCTTGGTATGGATAAAGACTTGACATGGACTTGCATGGTGACGACTTGGGACTTGACTCCTTGGTATGGATAAAGACTTGACATGGACTTGCATGGTGACGACTTGGGACTTGACTCCTTGGTATAGATAAAGACTTGACATGGACTTGCATGGTGACGACTTGGGACTTTACTCCTTGGTATGGATAAAGACTTGACATGGACTTGCATGCTGATGACTTCGGACTTGACTCCTTTGTGTAGATTCGCGAAAAAACAATGGTCCGTGACAAAAAGACCCGTTTTATGATAATACAAACACCTTTTTCAACGCCATAATAAATATCACGTTATTTAAAAAAAAAAAAATGTTGTGATTTCCCCAAAACCCGTTGTGACTTCCCAAAGACCCGTTGCAATATCGGGACAACAGGTCCCTGGCTAAGGGCCTGCCGGTAAGTAATGTTACGTACGGTTTAGATAAGGAAATTAAGTTGCGAATATAACAAAACTATACAAGGTAAAAAGGTACCCTAAAATAAGAGTAAACAATCTTATATCGGGTTCTTGTAACGCCGAAAACTGGTATGTGACCCCAGGTTCTCGTGAGAGCGACAAAAGGTGACGTCACACTAAGGAACCTGGAACCTATATACACAATATTGACAAATGACTCCGGCAGAGGCGCCAAAGTTAATAAGATTATTTTGCGTTGTGTGATGTTTAATTCATAAAACTATGAATTATGCAGCATCAAAAGGTCAAACGGACATAAATAATGCTATAAAATTGTCCCCTTTTTAATCTCACTGTTTATTCTGAAGCAACGTAATTAGAGTGTAGATTAAAAATAATACGTGAAATAAATAATCACAAAACAATTTCAAATGGGTACCATGAACATTGATAATATGATATTCATGGGAGTATTATCTCGTAGATTCCCACAGACGCGCAGTGTGCGTGTACAAAGGCTTGGTTGCGCGTCTATTCGTTTCAAGACAAAAGTGGCTCAATTAAAGGTCCCTCCTCAATTCGATATTTTTGCTCGTCTCATTTCAAATTCATTTTGCGTAAAGTCAAACCTAGTATCCACTACAACATGCTAGCTTGTTTGTGCAACTTGTGTATGTAGTTTTTTTTGTGTGAAATCGTGAGACAAACTATTAAATTATGTAATGCTTGATCCAGAATTTATTGAAGTGAAAATGGAAACGCTGAAAATTGTCATAACTTTGTTATGTGATCGGTGAGAAGTCACACCCATGATCAGCCTTGTTTTACCGTTTTGGATATCCACTATTTTGAGCTTTACCAGATCTAACGACTAAAGTCAAATCTTTAGATGATTTGAACAAAGATACGCACTTTTTTTTAGCAAACCTACTGCAGACATTACTTCAACTATTCAGACACTACAGATTAAGACATAAACGAACATAATTCGAGAAAGGCTAAATCAGTTGAGGCTGGAGTCACGTTCATGCAATTCTACCCAAGGCAACACTTAGCAAGACACAGATTCGGCACATCTAGCCTACCAAACCGACCGACCCTCAATCGGTACAGATAAGAACACTCGAGGGAGACTGCTATTTCTTTCGTCGTTGTGTTTTTGGTACAAAAATCGCCGCTAAAAATTCAAACCTGCACGCTTCACCAACATCACCGACGAGCAAATTCGAACACCGTGCTAAATATTAATTCCATTTTATTTTAATGTGTCGGTCGCTATAATCAATGCTTAAAGTTGGTTCGAATGTTTCGTAAAAGCTTACTCATATTTAATGAGCTAACTTGAGGGTCATTTCAATGTTTACCCAGATTCGAGGTAACCAATCGTCACAATGGAAAGTGCACATTGATTCCAGGCGCTTAGCGTTAGCCTCGATTATCCAGTCTCCGTGTGTGGCGCCACCGTTTGTCACACACATCATCGCCTGGATGCAAAGTATACTTTTAATTGTGACGGAAATTATGTATGCAACCAGATTCTAATTAGCCAATTACGGTGTCATCCGAGCATTTGGCTAATTCATAAAATAAGAGTGAACTTTTATCAGTTTATACGATGCAATTCGAAGTAACTTTAAACTTCGATTATATTGACACAACTGTCAGACTGAAAAGTTAAATCAAGCAAAACAATGTTTAGTGTAGAATCTCGACAATGACGCTGATTGGCTGCTGGCGCTTCATGGGAACGCCTACACAAAATGGAGTGGTGACAGTGGGTGACAACGAGACCACATCTCTGAAGCCAGAATCTCTTCTCGACGAATTCACGAAGGCGAGCGAGAGTCGGATAAGCGAGATTAGGCGCTTGTATGTCACAAATGGTGGCGCCACATCACGGAGCTAATTGAGACTAGTCCTAGTAACATCTAGTGGAAGCTGCCACCAGCGATAGCAAAGCGCATGTAAAAGCGCATACGTTTAACATCACGTTTAACAAATGTCTGGAAGTTTCCGTTCATCCTCCAGCTATATTCTTTTGGGTGTGCGCGCGATGAAGAACAAGTAAACAACGTCATAAATATTATATTTAACCACTCACCAAAAGTATCGACCAAAGACAAGAAAACAACATAAATCGAACATGGGAAAAAACTCATTGAGTAGCCTAGTTGTGCTGTAGGTATTATATTGAGTAGCCTGGTTGTGCTGTAGGTATTATATTGAGTAGCCTGGTTGTGCTGTAGGTATTATATTGAGTAGCCTGGTTGTGCTGTAGGTATTATATTGAGTAGCCTGGTTGTGCTGTAGGTATTATATTGAGTAGCCTGGTTGTGCTGTATGTATTATATTGAGTAGCCTGGTTGTGCTGTAGGTATTATATTGAGCAGCCTGGTTGTGCTGTAGGTATTATATTGAGTAGCCTGGTTGTGCTGTAGGTATTATATTGAGTAGCCTGGTTGTGCTGTAGGTATTATATTGAGTAGCCTTTTTGTGCTGTAGGTATTATATTGAGCAGCCTGGTTGTGCTGTAGGTATTATATCTAGTAGCCTGGTTGTGCTGTAGGTATTATATTGAGTAGCCTGGTTGTGCTGTAGGTATTATATTGAGTAGCCTGGTTGTGCTGTAGGTATTATATTGAGTAGCCTGGTTGTGCTGTAGGTATTATATTGAGTAGCCTGGTTGTGCTGTAGGTATTATATCTAGTAGCCTGGTTGTGCTGTAGGTATTATATTGAGTAGCCTGGTTGTGCTGTAGGTATTATATTGAGTAGCCTGGTTGTGCTGTAGGTATTATATTGAGTAGCCTGGTTGTGCTGTAGGTATTATATTGAGTAGCCTGGTTGTGCTGTAGGTATTATATTGAGTAGCCTGGTTGTGCTGTAGGTATTATATTGAGCAGCCTGGTTGTGCTGTAGGTATTATATCTAGTAGCCTGGTTGTGCTGTAGGTATTATATTGAGTAGCCTGGTTGTGCTGTAGGTATTATATTGAGTAGCCTGGTTGTGCTGTAGGTATTATATTGAGTAGCCTGGTTGTGCTGTAGGTATTATATTGAGTAGCCTGGTTGTGCTGTAGGTATTATATTGAGTAGCCTGGTTGTGCTGTAGGTATTATATTGAGTAGCCTGGTTGTGTTGTAGGTATTATATTGAGTAGCCTGGTTGTTCTGTAAGTATTATATTGAATAGCCTGGTTGTGTTGTAAGTATTATATTGAGTAACCTGGTTGTGCTGTATTATATTGAATAGCCTGGTTGTGCTGTAGGTATTATATTGAGTAGCCTGGTTGTGCTGTAGGTATTATATTGAGTAGCCTGGTTGTGCTGTATTATATTTGTGACATAGTCACTTGTCGGTTCGAGTAGTTTAGTTACCCACCACATGATGGCAGCACCCAGGGTAATGTAATGTAATTTAGAGAATATAGTTAGTGAACTATTATTGCTATGTTTATTTGTCCTGTAATTAGTTGTATTTACTGTGTAGGTAGTTGGTCTTATTTCTAATAATTCAGTTGTTTAAACATAAATTTTACCCTAGAGACAGGGGTCACGTGTGGTCAGTGGAAGGGGCCCTGCCCCAGTGGGCCAGGCGTGATTCTACAGTTAATGACAACTATGTTTTGGTAAGTCCCTAAATGATGTTTTCTACCTTATTAAGCAATGTTTTCAATTTATAATTGTATCATACTGTGTGATAGAGAATTGTCCATCTGTTTATGTCAAGGCATTTACTTTATCAGTTATAATTACTTAGTGGTGACTTTGATTACTAATGTGTGGAAGATCAGGAATAAGTGGTCATTGGACCTTAGGGAAGAATGCCCAACAGGGCTTAATGAGATTTTGACCACTTCCAGTCAGTAGCTTGTAAATGTACAGATCCCTTTAGAAAGTTAAGTTTTGATCATGTTTAGTGGTGCCACTGTTATAGTTAATAATATTATGTTATAAGATGTGATAGACATGGTGCAAGCATAAATTGTGCATGTATATAGGTATTATGTAACTGTCCCTACAGTTAAGCCAGGATCAGTCTGGTGCCCTCTCTCCCTTTGAAGTTACATTGATTAATTGCTCTAGGAGGTGGCTGGGAGAGGGCTGATCTTGAGTATTCCCTAGAGACATGTAAGTTGAGCAGTGTCCAAGACTTGCTTGTAAACAACAGTGGAATGACAGCTATGCTAGTCAGGGCATGCACATGTGAAATTGACAACATTGTTGACTGTTGAATTTATTATATTAAGGGTGTTTTACATGTAGAGTACTAGTATTACATTAATACCGACAAGTATGATTATATATTAGTACTGAATAAGATAACAGGTATTTTACATACAATATTGTGAACAACACCAATGTGTTGGAACTATGGTATTTAACAGATGTTGATGTGTCATCTTACACTGGACACTATGATATGCAAATAGCTTACTGGTTTGGTTTGTATTTGTACAGGCGAACGCAAGTCCTGGTCCACTCCTGATTGTGGCCAGTCGTCTTTTAAGACATCTTTTAAGTCGTCTTTTGGGTCGTCTTTGTTATTGTGTTCAATGTCATCTGTTCTTTCACCTTTTATTGTTGTTCTTAACGCTCTTGCTTTTGGTTGTATTTTGAACTTTTGGTTGACATTTTATACTTTGACGAGGTACCGAAGTTAGATCAGTAGTGCAAATTGTGCAAGGACTGAGAAACTTGGTTTTGTATAATTTTAGTAGTTAAACTGTAATAAACGCAATCTTATCTTCAAATTTGCCTTACAGTGATCTATTCTTAATTTAGGCATAAGCTTACCACCCACAGCCTACATATTGAATAGCCTGGTTGTGCTGTAGGTATTATTTTGAGTAGCCTGGTTGTGCTGTAGGTATTATATTGAGTAGCCTGGTTGTGCTGTAGGTATTATATTGAGTAGCCTGGTTGTGCTGTAGGTATTATATTGAGTAGCCTGGTTGTGTTGTAGGTATTATATTGAGTAGCCTGGTTGTGTTGTATTATATTGAGTAGCCTGGTTGTGCTGTAGGTATTATATCGAGTAGCCTGGTTGTGTTGTAGGTATTATATTGAGTAGCCTGGTTGTGTCGTAAGTATTATATTGAGTAGTCTGGTTGTGTTGTATTATATTGAGTAGCCTGGTTGTGTTGTATTATATTAAGTAGCCTAGTTGTGCTGTAGGTATTATATTGAGTAGCCTGGTTGTGTTGTATTATATTAAGTAGCCTAGTTGTGCTGTAGGTATTATATTGAGTAGCCTGGTTGTGTTGTAGGTATTATATTGAGTAGCCTGGTTGTGCTGTAGGTATTATATTGAGTAGTCTGGTTGTGTTGTATTATATCGAGTAGCCTGGTTGTGTTGTATTATATTAAGTAGCCTAGTTGTGCTGTAGGTATTATATTGAGTAGCCTGGTTGTGTTGTAAGTATTATATTGAGTAGCCTCGTTGTGCTGTAGGTATTATATTGAGTAGCCTGGTTGTGTTGTAAGTATTATACTGAGTAGCCTAGTTGTGCTGTAGGTATTATATTGAGTAGCCTGGTTGTGCAGTAATTATTATATTGAGTAGCCTGGTTGTGTTGTAATTATTATATTGAGTAGACAGGTTGAGCTGTAATGACTATATTGAGTAGTTTGGTTGTGCTGTAATTATTATATTGAGTAGCCTGGTTGTGTTGTATTTATTATAATAAAGGTGACTCTTTAATTCAGTTGTTTGTATACTACTTATTTCCTATTCACACACAACATATTTAAAAATAAAGATATTATTAAATGAAACTGTGCAATTCAAATTCTAAATTGTTCCGTCAATGTGTATTTTAAAAGGAATATAAATATTTAGACATCTTTATTTTATTAGATTCTTTAATAGTTAAGTACTTGATGAATGATGATGAAATTATAATTATCAAAACTTCATAGACATAGAACTGCGGCGGGCAAACTTTAATGTGTCGTTGTATCTACTGGAGCTTGTCATTTAGTGACTGTCCGTACTTGTTCAAATGAACTGCAGACAATGAATAAAATAACACAAGACAGGTAAATATGCAGATAAGAAAATGTATTTTTCGTGGCCGTAATATAAGATGGAGTACAAACCGGTATGTCACGGCAATGCAATGTCTAGGCACCACCCCTCTCCATCATTATCACTAGTGTTACCATGGCTGGTGTTATTTCATACAACAACAGTTCCACAAAACCATTTCAAACCAACGCTACAGTACTGAGAAGATTTTTGCCGGGCGTCAACCGTCAATGTCAACGAAAACCAGGCCGATGTGTTCGCTTACACATTCCGTTGGTGGAAAAAACCGAACTCAAGTCCCAGCGATTCCATCACAAGTGTGCTCACAAACGTCGTGTGGTTTCGATGCACAACGGCCGCTTCGTCCAGCGACAAAGTGCGATTATTACTATTCATACGATTACAGCAAGAGCAGCACCAGCAGCAGTTATGAAGTGAGTATTCCAAGATGGCTACACTTTGGAGCAGGCATTAATCATGAATAAACTTGACAGACACACAAAGCTAACTTACAACTGACCTCGCTACATTGTCTCGCAGAGACCACTGGACCGTGGCTGACCACTGGAACACCTGGGTCATTAGGTTGCCTCAGACATTCACTTCTTGACCAGCAGATAGACAGTGCTCGTCCAACCGTTGAATGATTACTGGCCAGCCAACTTAGGTCTCAGTAGACACAAATGCTAAAGCAAACACATCCGTTTGGCTTAGCTACTCTCTGTTTCTCCGTCATTTGCCGAATGGTGTAACTATGCTAATTGCTATGCCCAAATAACGCCATCCTCTTACAAATGACGACTACCAACGTCGACCGACACTATTCAACACCGATAGTTCACGTGACTGGCTCCAGTCAAATATGATTTCGTAGGATCGCAACAGAACATAATCTCTGTCATCTTATGTAACAACGCAATGAATGCTACCTTTGATCGACAATTCCCAATTTCCTTTCTGCATCACTGTGATCTTTCCTCTCAAATGCATCTTTAAAATAATGTGAAAATATCATTGGTACTACCAGAAACGTAAAACACGGCATGACAGTCATGTTTCATTTGGAGACACATTACAACAGTAATCACTTGCCACTGTACGCATCTTGTAATGTTACAACAGTAATCACTTGCCACTGTACGCATCTTGTAATGTTACAACAGTAATCACTTGCCACTGTACGCATCTTGTAATGTTTCAATAAATAAACTAAGACATTTATTTAAATTAGCTTAATAAACTTAAAATGTCCTTTTTCAGATCTAGTTTTTCACATCCAACAAGTGAATGAACAGAGCAATATCATACTGTTCCCCATATCAATGCACAAGACTGTAACCAGAGCTAAAGTATAGATCTATGGATATTTTTGGATAATATTTTAGGGAATAACAGAAAGTGCTCAAATTAACTAGCCATCAACCATGGTTGCACCAGAACAATTTATCTCGCTGGCCATTTGGAAATGACAACACAATATTGTGACGGAAGGCATCTTACCAAATCAAACTAGTGACGAATGTGAGCACCAGTGGCTCCACCAAGTGACTGCTAGACGGCACTCTTCAAATAAATCCAGCAATCTTTCAAATTGATAACAGTCACAAAACAACATCAGGGAGTTTAAATCAGCGTGCACCACGGCATAGATAATTTATTAAAAATGTCAGCAGACCGTTAAAGTGACAACATCTGTAATTAGAACACTTAGCTATAAAAGTAGAATTTAATTGCCGGAATATAATCAAAGAAAATGTTGCAATCATTCGACCTCATCTCATAGTGGCAAGACACCGACTCCTCATTAAGACAACTGCCGTATGCCCAGAGTGTAAGGAACTGTGTACTGACCTGACATACAAGTACAATCATGCACGCACGCACGCATGCATGCACTCAACATACAGATATATACACATCACATGAAAAAATACATCTACAGTTTCTATTCTTTATGTGCGTCTGCAGTGACATTTCAAGGCATGTCAATGTGCCTCGTTGGGACAACCACATGGGTGGTTTTACACACGGCTAAACGCGTTTCAACAGTCGTAGGATGGGCTTCAATTTAGCAACGAACAGGTAAATATGTTTGGGATATCTGCAAGTACTGTTAACAAACGCAGGAATAAGAAAAACCAATAACTCCAGGTGATGAGAAAATTTAGAAAACTTGACGGGTGTGGGGCTTCGAGAAGTTGACTTAAATGGTAGCAGAAGTAGGCTGACGGGGACAGGACAAAGAAACAACACTGACAAACAACTGCACACAGTTCACTTCGGATAACATTCACAAACCATTGGACTCCGGGTAACGGCAGACAACCAGCTTTCACAGTTAACAAGGCAATTCTCTATGAGTAGATATAAATATTATGTTACAGTGATGTATGTTTTCTATTATCAACAGGTTTTTTTCTACCGGTTTTCTTCAAACGTTGCCAAAAGTTCTAGTCTGAATTTTTAAGTCTTGTTATTAACTTCTTAAAAAGGCAATGCACAGGGGGCGTTTCGGCAAAATTTTTATTTATGTTTTATAACACTATTGGGCAATGCAGAAACATCTTAATGAGAAGCAGCGTTTCCATAACAAAGGGATGCCAGTGACGACCAAGGATGAAACACTCTGTCAACTCTACCACTCGTTAATCCATCATGTGATCTGGCTTTGGCGGGAACCCCCAGGGAGAGCCAGTGTTGCCCCCACGACTGGTGGCGCTGCCACACGTCGGATTCCAAATGCTTCCCATAGTGCTGAACGGGTTGAACCCGCCGACGTCACTAGGTGGTGATGGTGTGGCACGTATCTCTGGTGATGGCTCCATACTGTTGCGACCTCCAGCGCCAGTGTCGATGTACGGCAGTGTGTCAGTCACTGACGTAGCGCCATTGCCCCAGATGGAGGGGGGAAGGGCAGCCCAGGTGGGAGTGACACTGGCAGTGACCCCCAGGGCCTCCCAGCTACTGGTGGCAGGCTGAAAACACACAGGGAAAAGGGACATAGAAAGATTGGTGATTTACATGTAATATTGTTCCTATTGATCAATTTTGTTGATGACTGGTTGGTTTATGCTTCCGATCAATTAATCGATTACAATTTTGTGTGATCGATCATTTTCAATCATATAAAAATTCATGCCAAATTTCATTCTCGTCCCCGGGTTATCTCTGAACTTGATGGTGACACTTCCTGCTCTACTGTCACTGTGGTGACAGTTACTGCTCTACAGTCAGTGTGGTGACAATTACCGCTCTACATTCAGTGTGGTGACAGTTACCGCTCTACAATCAGTGTGGTGACAGTTACTGTTCTACAGTCAGTGTGGTGACAGTTACCACTCTACAATCAGTGTGGTGACAGTTACTGTTCTGCAGTCAGTGTGGTGACAATTACTATATACACTCGGTTTGGTGACAGTTACCTATCTACAGTCAGTGTGGTAACAGTTGCAACTGCTCTGTTACAGCAGTGACACTCCTAACATAACCATCACTGCAGCTACAGTGTTATCTAATGCTACTGTATGTAAGCCATACCTTGGGGGGGACCGGAGACACCATCTCTGCCTGGACCGACCAGGGGTCATTGTGACACATGGAGCTGTCCCACAGACTGTCCGCGGGAAGAGGGGCCATCCCGAAACCTGGCCAGTCTTCACCTGTAAACAATTTATTTATGATAATAATAATATATGAATTTTACTTAACGGAACAGATGTCAAGACATTTAGAGTATTGAAGTAATATTGACAATAAATAAATAAAAACATAAAAAGTGAATATTAAATGTTTGTGTCATTAAAGTAAAAATGGCATGAGTGCACAACTGCACACAAATGGGATTTAAAGAGAAAACGCACGTTTAAAATGAAGTCTTGAGCTGCTGCCTTATCATATATAAGACCTGGCGAAGGCAAATCCTACTACGGATATCAGTATAGGTAGCAAATGTTCACCAGAACATACAAGAAGAAGATACAAGAACATATACAGAAGTCAAGAATGATGCTGCCCAACCCAGGTAAACAAAGAAGCAGACAGTGATTATACCCCTCCGCTTCAATTAATTAATTAATTAATTAAACCCCCCGCCTCAATTCATTCAGCCCATCAGGAATTAACTGATGCTCAAATCTACACTGTGTGAATAGTTTAAGTAATATGTGCAATCGCCTGAATAAAAGACTGCAGACTTATTAAATCATTGAAAGAATTGACTTTGATTAGATCAGATAAGGCCAGAAAATAGCTGGTTCGAACATCATAGCAACATGTTGGCAACAAGACCACAGCCCAAGGCCTATGGCTATGCCTGGAAATAGTCCGTGTATATTTAATTTTGAAAATGTCATGACTATGAAAATCACGTCTTTTAAGATTTTTAACAAACAAGATTTAACAAGATTGCCATCCCAAACAACAAGTTCCAGATGGCAAGTGGACAAGGAAGCCATTGGCTCATCGAGAGTCCAACAATTTTCTCATCTATGTGTAGCCCTCCCTTATCAAATATCTGTCAATTCTATTTTTAAACATATTCACACTACTAGCACTAACACAATCATTTGGCAGTTTGTTCCATTCATTTATCACCCTCTGTGAGAAAGAGTACTTTCTCATGTCCAACCTACACTGCTCCTTAACTAATGCTGCTTTGTGTCCTCTTGTTCTACTGCCTTCTTTAAGTTTGAAGAACATATTCCTATCAACATCCTCATAACCATTCACTATTTTAAATACTTCTATTTGTTCTCCTCTTAGTCTCCTGGTCTCTAGTGTTGTCAAACCACATTGTAATAAGCAACTTTCGTAACTAAGGTCTCTCAATTCTGGAATCATTTTGGTTGCTCTTCGTTGTATTCTTTCTAGCTTGTCTATATCCTTTTTACGATACGGCCTCCATGCTTGAATACAATATTCTAAATGTGGTCTAACTATTGCTTTGTACAGGGGTACAATTAGCTGTTTCTCCTTATACATGATAGTTCTCCTAATTAGCCCTAGAATTTGATTTCCTTTTGAAGCAGCAATCCCACATTGCTCTGAAACTTTCATGACAGCACTAAATGTTACTCCTAAGTCCTTTTCTTGTGTGGTTCTATCTAGTACAGCATCCCCCATTTTATATTCTTCGTCCATGTTTCCATGTCCTATGTGTATACATTTACACTTCCCAAAATTGAATAACATTTGCCATTTTTCTGACCATTTAACTAATTTATCTAGATCATCCTGTAAACTGTGTTTATCTGTATCATTTGTAACCTTTCTGAATACTTTTGTGTCGTCTGCAAATTTGAGTACTTTGCTAGATATGTCATCTTCTAGATCATTTATATATATTAAAAATAGTATAGGGCCTAATACTGATCCCTGTGGTACCCCACTCAAAACCGATTTCCAGTTTGAAATCTCATCGTCTACTATTACTCTCTGTCTTCTGTGTGTAAGCCACTTTTCTATCCAGTTGATTACATCATTACCCATACCATGGGCTTTTAGTTTAAGTATCAATCTTTGGTGTGGCTCTTTATCGAAAGCTTTCTGAAAATCTAAGTAGACAACATCCACTGGTGATCCGTCATGACCTTGCTTTTAGGAACCCATGTTGAGATGTATTTATTAAATTATGTTTTACAAGGAATTCCACCATGTGGTCTCTAATTAATGTTTCGAGTAATTTACATACAACTGATGTTAAACTCACTGGTCTGTAATTTTCTGGCTTGTTCCTCGATCCCTTCTTAAATAGTGGCGTAATGTTTGCTTCTTTCCATTCTGAAGGAACTATTCCTTCTTCTAGTGACAAATTAAACACTTTTGCAAGTGGTGTACTAATTTGCTCAACAATTTCCTTAAGCAGTTTTGGTGGTATCCCATCAACTCCAGGTGATTTATTATCTTTCATCTTCTTAATTTTGTTTGCTATCATTACAGGAGTTACAAATAACTGCCCTAAATGTTCTGATTTGTTTCCCTCAAATTTAGTAAATGGAACTGGAAGTGAGCTGATATCTTCTGTGGTAAATACTGAGCTGAAATACTCATTCAGGACCTCTGCCATTTGAAACCCTCTGAAATTATGTTTACCCGTTGTTTTCGAGTGGTCCGACCTTATCTCGAACTTTCTGTTTACTCCTTACATAAGCACAGAAACTCTTGCTGTAATTTTTTATATTACCTGCCAATTTTTTTTCAAAAGTTCTTTCAGATTTTCTAATTTCAGTTGTAGCTAGGTCAAGTGCCTCTTTGTATAGACTTCATCCTTTCTGGTACGCCTATAAACCCTCCACATAGCTTGCTTAAACACTATTTTTCTAATAGCTTTTTTTGACAAGCGTTTCTTTCTAGACCGTTTTCCTTGGTTTTTACAGAACATTATTCACAAAAACTTTTGTACGAGACTGATCATTTGTATAAACAGTTGGAGAATAATGAGTTGTCTGCGTAGTAATGCGGTTCAACACTACCGTGAAAGGCGTTCCCTGGCATTGTGAATATATTTTCAGTGTCACAATGCTTCTCTGGCTCTGCCATTCGATTTTTGTGAACAGTTCGTTTTTCCAACATTAGATTTGTTTTAAAATAGATTATTTGCCAAAAAAAATTGTTGCGTGAGAATGTCGGCGGGATAAAAAAATAAACCGCTTTTAATTTTTTTCAATTCCCCAAATTGTGGTTGGCGGATCCGTAAACCGAAAAAATTAAACTTCGCCTAACTTGTGAAAGTGAATAGCCTCAATGAGAAAAATTAAACTTCGCCTAACTTGTGAAAGTGAATAGCCTCAATGAGAAAAAAATGTGGTCACCTTCATTTCGGCTGAGTCGAACTAAAAACTAATTTAATAGTTTGTCCTAAAAATTCACAAATGAGGTAGCATGTCGCTGCCGAAACTAGATATGTTTTTCACGAACTGAGTCCGGATACGAGACAAGCAAAAAGTCAAATCGAGGAGGGACCGCTAAAGAGCAGGAAAACACACAAACCTTTAATGAGGTTATTCTGATACTGAACCCGTCTCTGACGTCTCTCCAGCTGCAGTTTCTGCATCATGGTCATTTCTTTGTGGTCGGCGCCAGCCGCAGCAAAGCCAAACTGACCGAGTCCTGCAGTATGATCATCTTATTATAATCGACCTTGAGTATGTATGTATGTATGTATGTATGTATGTATGTATGTTTGTATGTATGTATGTATGTATGTATGTATGTTTGTATGTATGTATGTTTGTATGTATGTATGTATGTATGTATGTATGTATGTATGTATGTATGTTTGTATGTATGTATGTATGTATGTATGTATGTATGTATGTATATATGTATGTTTGTATGTTTGTTTGTATGTTACGCTACTCCTCCTAGACACTTTGTATCTTGGACAAACTTTCAGGGGTTCATCTACGGTGGTCAGTTTAATTTCTTTTGAAATTCACCCCTTTATTACCTTTACTATGAACAATTAAATTAAAATTACCCTTTGTGGTTATCACATACACTTATCTGTAATGCTACGTGAACAATTACATACAACTACCTGTTCTATGATTGTTCAAAGTTACGTAATACAAGGGCCAGGCATATGTTAGTATAACCAATATATAGCCAATATTACGTAGCAATTTTGAGAGTATGATTCCAAGAGACATCAAGATACTGACTGGCCACACCAAGTACCAAGGCATTTCTTTAATATTGTTATCATTACAGTCACTTCTGTATTATCAAGTTGTCCCGTCTGGAAGATGGGTATTTTTGTTAGTAATAATAATGAACCTTCTATAGCGTGTAGCGCCTAAATCTTCAGAAAACAGAGGTCATAGGTGCATGCAAACAAACGAGTTACAGAGATGCCAACTTCTAACCATAAGTCAGAGTAATGACTGTCACAAGAGTGACTGTCACAAAAGTGTCAAGAGTAACTGTCACAAGAATTACTGTCACAAAAGTGACTGTCACAAGAGTTACTGTCACTTACTGTCACAAAAGTGACTGTCACAAAAGTGACTGTCAAAAAAGTGACTGTCACAAGAGTGAACCTTGATGTTCTTCACTCACCATTCTGCAGTCCGTTGAACACCAAATTTGGAGCATTTCCAATGTAAGCGCTGTTGCAGCTTGGTTCGACATTTGGCTGCATGGTGGCAGCACTAACAGCTGGAGTGACATTCTCTTTGACTGGCTGAAGACTGTTATTGAACCTGCAATAGGTAAAGAAATGATCGAGTTAACAAGCTCCATATATTCTGTGTCTTGGATCAAGGACTTTGACATGTAAAAAGCGGATGTGTAAAACACTACACTACAGAGGCTCTCTCTATAGAAATGTTTTAAAATACATTAATACCGCAGATAATTTGTTCCAATAATTTATCATCCTAGGTGCGAAAGAATATTTTCTTATAACAAATCCACAATGTTCATTTACATAAGACACTTCATGCTGTCGAGTCCTACCCTGAAAGTCTGAAATATTTTTATTTATATTAGTATTTTCAAAGCCTTTAACTAAGAAAATTCTATGCTCTAGCTAATTACATAATCAAGACAACGTCCATAGCAAAGTTGTACGCAAAAAGACAACTGTACTTATGTTGACATTCTCTTGCAAACGGAAATCAAAAGTCAGTCCTATTCAATTTGTATAATCTGATACATGTGTTGGGAAGAGCCTCAGCAAGGAGGCAGCAGGCAATGTACTTACATGAGGGAATCTGGGGTGACGGGAGAGCCTGGGTTGGGGTTCCACGGGTTGGTGCGTCGCAGGGAGCCAATCACAGGGCTGGTTGGTTTGACGACACCACATGCCTTCGTACCGATGGTGCCTGCAGTCACCAACACATCATCAGACACTTACAACCATCTTCTGTGGCCCTACACTTCAGTTGCTGAATCCTTAGTATCATTGCAGGTTTTTGGGCACTGATAGGCACACCGGAACCAACTGATACAGACAGCCTTATTTTAGTACCTGACAGCAGCGGAATACCCCAACTGACACGGGAAAGTCGTGACAATCTAGGCTTGTGTCACAAATGCAGCAGCAACAAATTCAATTTACCAGATTTTGAAGATATTGCAGTTTTCTGTGTGGGCCTTCCTCCAAGTGTAAGTGTTAACAAGTACAGTGAACACATGACAGTGTATAACAGTATATGAACACATGATGGTGCGCAAGCTGACAAATTACCCACAAACTTGATTTAACATGACTGCCATCAAACAAACTCCAAATGCAGTGCCGACAAAGAAGCCATTAGTTCTATCAAGGATCCTCAATTCATTTCATCCTTCACAGTGTTCTAAATATAGCTTAATTATATATACAAGGCTGTGTCCCTATTCTTGAAAGACTTACAAATTCATTGCTCAAGTTTTCCATAAATACGGTAGCAAAGTCTAGAAAAATTATCCAATATGTTAATTACTGAATAGGTCTGATGAAGTATTACATAATGCATGTGGAATCTCAGCCAAGACTGGAAGAGTTGCATTTATAATCTTTAATTCGTCATGTTATTTTGGTGTCAAATATTCCATGAATGACCCCAGGTTCAGCTTTGCTGCCATATCTATAAAAAACTTGAGTTGTGAATCCATAATTCTTTCGAGAATATGTGCTATGACATGTAACACGTTACTGACCTGGGTGTTTGAGTTCGTTGGACATGAGCGAGACCCTTGGGGCAACTGCGTTGCTTGCGGTTGGTCTTGGGAATGCAAATGTTTGTCCGATGTTGCCGACCGTGTCTGTAGTTGACGTCAGACGGGCATTGCCTGCAGTCTTCAAGCCTCCTCCAGTCACACAGGTGGGAGTCACGTCGTCGTTGACAATGCTGCTATAGCTTCCTCCGCACTGACTCACATCGGCGAGACCACTGGTACTGCCAACTACTGGAACCGAGGTTGACAAAGGCGCCATCTTGCTGAGCTTCTTGGAGAACTGTTCGGTTTGGAGAGCGAGTTCACTCAGATCACCTACATCAAATCATGCATGATTCAACATTGTTCAACTGTAGCTCCAGCACATGTTATTTGCAATCAAAATATTGATATATTTAGTTCTCTTAATATATTTTGGCACTTATTTATCTTCTTTCTATTCTGCACTAATCAAAAATAAAAATGGCATGCATGTTTGATACAAAATGATCTTGCGTATCATTTAAACAAAGAGTGAACACATTTTGCAAAAATTTTTGTTGTATCACCTTCTTACAATCAGATGTTAAAGCAAAGATTACAGTACCAGTCACTGAGATTTGGCATGATTTGATGCAAACCACGCAACAAAATTATTTCTAATTGAATGTGTTAAATACAGCAGGCAAATAAATGTAGGCAAATTGGTCTTGGTGTTAACATATTACATATGCAGTAATTTATTGTGTGCATATATACATTTAATAACATTTAAAGACAAACTATTATAAAATGCATATTGTAGAACAGTGCCATACACTATTATGTTACTACAAATCTAACGAAAAGACAATAACAAATGAATATTTAATAGGCAGTTACTTATTATCAGAAATATTACAGTTGAATATTTAACTTCAAGATTACGACAACCTTCTAACTACTACAAGACTAAATACAATACTTGTGTACAGAAACATGACTGGAAATCGGCCTCACAACCAAAAGCAACAGATGCACAAATTCACCATGTTTGAAACAAGAACCTTATGCCAAGTTTAAACAACTTGCATTTCAGTGAAAAACTTTAGAAAAAAAAAAGTTGTGGACTGAAGCCAAACAGGTGGCCAAAGACAGGGTAAGCTAGAGAGAACACTGCAGCCTTATGGGCCACCAGGCCCGAAAGGGATAGGCACGTAGCATTTCAGCTAGCTGGCCAGCCACCAAGTGAACTAGGTAACGACGGTGTGCAAGGTCTTCCCAAGATGGACTCATGATGAACACAGGAATTGCCAAACAAAATTAATTTCACCACAGCAATTGCAAAAGGGTTCTGTGAAAGCAGGCCACAGCAGTAAAGCACTGACTGATAGTCCTAAACTGACAATCTATCTGCATTTTATGAGCACAAAACAGGTCTCTGCAATGTCAGTTTTAGTACAAAAGTGCATCTTCCTAAAGCTGAATTCAGAATGTGCTTTATTTCCTATGTGAATATCATGTCTAATCACCATTCTATACTTAAGGTAGCTGGGGTGGCTATTATATGCTTGTCTTGAATTGATTAGTTTCAGAAGTTTTAAAGATAAATTAACCATTTCTTCACAGACTGTAGTTGAAATACTATATAATAATATACCAGATTAAAAAAATAATTTTTTTCATTTATTTAGATATGTTACAAGGTTTTTAAAACATTTTTGTAAATGTGAAAAGATAGCCACTAAAACAAAGTTTAATCGTTTTGAGACAATCCCCAAAGAAATAAATGACATACATATAAGCATGACGGTGTAACTGATCATTTTATGGCAGATGTTGGTTAACATAAACCAATTATGTCTGCTACACCACTGTGAATGAATTAAGCAAAAGTTGAATGATAGCCTAAAGTGGCAGTGTATTTTTGACACAAACCCTTCACCAATCGTATTTTACTGCTGTATGACTTTGCGTGCACGTAAGACGTGTTCATATGCAAACTTGCAACGTCGTGAGTGTTGCAGTTTTTCTCAAACAATACTTTAAACATTTCCTGGTTATTAATGAAAACACAATCTCAACAAATGCTTGTTTATGTGTTGAAATTTACGGTTTTTCACTGGCGCTTTATGTATTGTTGACAAAACATAATGGCCGTTTGTAATATTGACATGTCCCCTTAATTTGCCGCCATAATAGTCCTTGAATATGTACTTGCAATGTTTTGTCATCTGTGGTATCAGGTTACGCCAGCCATCTAACAAACACGTGGCAGGGTGTGTGTATGGTTATTTTGATTGGCCCGTTATCCCACGGGGTCACCAGGTCACATATGCACCGTCATTTCCGTTCATGTCAAAGGCATGATAAACTACGTTAACACTAACTGAACGCTGATGTTTGCTGGTTTAAGTACATGATTGAGTTAGATAGATATAATACTGATGTGTACTAGCATTACAGTAACCAGACGATGTGGTCTGCTTTCACGACGAACGAATATAGCTGGTTCGAACACTGTAGTGCATGCGATCATTACTATGGAAGCATTGTCGCTTTTCCGGGAACCCAAGAGGATTTCCAAAAGGACTTATTTTTAAAGGATGGATTGGCGAAATATGATGCTAGTGCCCAGGTGATTTTTTTGTGGTATCGACGTTTAGTTCAGTATATTCTAGCATGAGAGGCATGAAAACAGGATTAACAAAGGCATTGAACACGCCCGACATCACATGACTTGTGACCTGTCATTGACATTTTGGCAGATCAGTCAAAGTGCGTGTTGCCATTTGCATTCTGGGGGTTTCTGAGGTCTGCTGCAAAAATACCAGGTTTTCTAACATGGGTGTTTAATACTTTTTATTAATTATATGCAGTCTTCTACAAAGTACAGCTAAATGCCACAATGAAATGCAATATTTTAATGGAAAATATATACAGAACGATTACAAACTACGGTAGATGATGCATATACTGTGAACACTAGCTGATCGCTATCTCCCAGAATATCATTTGTGACATGCGCACAACACGTAACCTGCCATCCGCTAAAAAGTCCAAGCAGCAGGCGTACATTACCAGACGGTAAAACATTATTGCACACTCAATCATTACCGACTTCATTGCATTTGCATGTTAATATAAAACCTGGTGCAAAATAATAAAATGACAATTACAGAAAATCCATTGTAAGTAGATTATTTTTTTGTCTCGTATTTCATTAAATTTTACCATTTTTCTTTGTTACGTTTCGGCAGCTTTCAGCTGTTTCCGCCAGACTGACTACCACTAGATGGCGCATCATGATTACTGTGCTGCCATATAGCAGCAGTCAGTCTGATGAACACAGCTGAAACTTACCAAACCACACATGTACACAAAAACGTGCGCACACACGCATGCACGCACAAGAAAAAGATCAAACTTACTGTGAAATACAAGAAAAAGATTAATACATTGCAACTACCCGTCTGATGAATCTCTTTACGATAATTCCCGCGCATTATTGACATAAAATCGAACAAGTGGCTCCCTCTGCTGTGAACTTGACAGTAGCAGGACACAGAAGAAAGCGGTGTATTTACAACATGCGTGACCACCTAGAAAGGCAACCAGCAGTAAAGCAGTGAAGTGCATGCACAAAGCAGGCCCATGCAGGCACGTGTGGTGTGCATGCATGCAGGAGGAAGAACATGTCTGACCAGGCTGGGGAGTGGGAGAGTCCCACAGCGGTGGTGGAGAGTCGGAGCTGCGATGGTCGTCGATGGTGACGTCGGGCAACGCCACCGGGGGTTGCCATGGCAATACGCCTATATAAGGACAACAGGTGCAAGACTCAACTGGCTGTTACCTGGTCGATGCAACAATGGCGCCGCGGCACCACGGGAGCTGGCACCACTGCACCACCTTTGGGCTAACACTGACGCTTCTTATAGACTGTCAAGGATTCACACAACTATGCAATATACACAACCATGCTGCACACACTGGCGTACGTCACATAAGCTTTGTTTTTAGTAATACACGGTTTTCTCTTAAATGTGGCATTAACAACGTTACAACAAATAAAATAGTTTTGTCTTACATACTTGGCACATATGGTGCTAAAACATACTGTGAAAGGTAACATCTGATGTAAACAATTGCTTCTAAGCTGGATTCAGTTTATCTGGAAGACCACAAAGTCTTCCAGCTGTGAATTCAGGCTCGAAAGTGCCCATAATAATGGTCTGAATTATATGCTTGTAAGAAACATGAATCGGTTGTATCTCTGCACTCTCGAAGGTTCAGTTGAGCCAGCCATTGGCTGTAAGAAACACAGATCAATCCATGCATCGAAAAAAGCTGTATTTACAGATACAAATTTAAACATCCATCCTCAGTTAGACGTTTTCCTCATTTCGTCTTAGACTCATTTTACACAAAATGGAACCTGTCTACTATCCACTAGGACATGCTAGCTGGTCTACACAAACATTTTACACAAAATGGAACCTGTCTACTATCCACAGGGACGTGCTAGCTGGTCTACACAAACATTTAACACAAAATGGAACCTGTCTACTATCCACTAGGACGTGCTAGCTGGTCTACACAAACATTTCACACAAAATGGAACCTGTCTACTATCCACTAGGACATGCTAGCTGGTCTACACAAACATTTTACACAAAATGGAACCTGTCTACTATCCACAGGGACGTGCTAGCTGGTCTACACAAACATTTTACACAAAATGGAACCTGTCTACTATCCACTAGGACGTGCTAGCTGGTCTACACAAACATTTCACACAAAATGGACAAACTATCAAATTATCTTTGAAAATTTGGCCAAAAAATAACAAAAGTTGTCCAACTCTATATGCTATAGTATACGGCTATTCAACCTTTCGCAAGTTATCCGACCTATTGATCGAAGTAAATTCTTTTGATGACTTTAACAAAAGTACGCATTCTTTTAATAAACTGACTACATATATTCACGCAATAACACCATAAACATCAACGAACCTACGTCTTACTGAGCTCAATGAACTAAGGATGGAGTTTTCAATTGTCTGAATCTGCCGTTTACAAACAACACTGGCTAACGACGTCACATGCACACACGCACACAGGAAATGCGTACACGCAGCATGCAGTGAGCACACGCCAACAACGCACGTACCCTTGGTGGCTGTGACTGGTGCGACCTTGATCTTCTTAGTCTTTGCCTGCTTGCGGAGGCCAGCGTCGGCAGCGAGAGAGTTGGACGACACGGCGTCCTTGTTCTGCTCATCCCGCGCTGCGGCGGCTGCAGCCTCCACCTCCAACTTGGTCGTGTAGGGCAACTCCAGGGTGCTGTACACATGGAGGTGAATTGTCAGAGTTCGGGGGAGACAACACTTGGGGTGCACACAATACTGGGGCGCAGACAATCAAACTCAGTGGCAGGTATGAACATTGATAACATTTTGTGCCTTCTTTTCTGTAGTCCTACTGGGCACGTTCATGTGAGTTACAAACTGGAAAGTTTTCAAGAATACGGGCCTTGACATACACATCTTCATGGCATTTTGAAAACACTGCTTATTAGCAATTCTTTTAGACCTTCGTAGACTCATAAGCCTAGCCATATACGTCTATATGAAAGTACAGCAATACGTTATGGTCTAAAAAAAGCAAATTTACAGTAAGCTACAATATTAATCAACCAGCGTTTGATAACATCTTGACAATACTGTTTATGAACAACTCTTTCAAATTGTATTATGCTCAGCAAAATAAATCTATGAGAAAATACAGCATGAGAGACTGTAGAAAACATCTACATCTGTAAGACATTTTCCATAGGATAGGCCACTGTCATAAGTAGATCACAGTTATACTTCAATAATACAATTACTATTACTGCAGGAGCTGAGGGAGGAAGTTGAAAGAGAGGTTTAGGAGGAGGCTGGTGAGGACCCGGTTAAAGTGGGCTGGACATGGGGAAATAATGGTAGGGAATAGTTAACAAAGATAGAGAGTGCACTTGGAGTGGAGGGTAGAAGGAAGAGACGGAGACAATGACTGTGTGAAGAGAGATTTGATGGGACCGGAGGGAAGTGGTGGGCGAGAGATGGGGGAGTGGAGACGGGTGGTGGAAATAGTGGAAGGAAAAAAAATCGAGGACCAGTATCGATGTCAGCCTCACCCGGGACTACAGTGATAAAGAGGAGAGCAACAACTTCAATGCAATAACTTAAACCACACAGACCTTGGTCTCAATATGTTTCCTCCAAACGCATTCTTCGGGTCAATTTTGATCTTCTTGTGTGCCTTCGACTTGGAGGTGATAATAAACTCATCCTCGTTGATGATTGTCCCGGGAACATCCTCTACGGTCAACTTCTTCTCTTTCTTGTTGCGTTTCTTCAGTTTCTGGGTCTTTGTCGGCTGTGGCTGGTCAGGGGTGAGATCTCGCACCGTGTAGTTCTATCACAATAACACAGTGTAAACCTTCACCATTCGAACTGATATTGATACACTAGGGGCAATTTTGGGAATACCCATATTATATGGGCTATATAAATAATAACCATTTACTATAAATAATAATGCCTTTTTCCCTTGTAACTTTGGAAAACCAATACAAATGATGCCCACTTACCATAAATAGTAATGCCTTTTTCATTTACAGTTACAGTTTAGCTACAGTTGTTTATTACAGCCTTTATAGGTAAATGTTTGTTACAAATTCATCCTAAAATATCTAGTAAAACATACTATAACTTTGTATTTGAGTATGCAAGTGTACCTTTTCATCTGGATCAACATACTATAACTTTGTATTTGAGTATGCAAGTGTACCTTTTCATCTGGATCAACATACTATAACTTTGTATTTGAGTATGCAAGTGTACCTTTTCATCTGGATCAACTCCTGACGATTCGGTTGTAGTGGACGATGTTTCCTCTTTCTCCAATTCAAGCAAACGTTCTCGTCGCTTGCGTTCATCATGCTTCTTCACTGAGTGTTTCTTCTTCGCTGCTGAAATGTCAAAGGTCACACACCACAATGAGGTCCCTATAATCAGGTAGTGCTATGCCAGGCGTACACTGTTAAACTGTTGTTGTGAGGCAAACGGACCAGTCGTGCAATGAATGCTGGTCTGCAACTCAACAAAACTCAAGTCATGTGTTGATTTGACCGGCACAACCATTCTTGAACCAATTCGAAAACTGAATCGGGCAACAAATGTTTCGTAATGTGCACCGGTCTCTGACGAGACATCGCGCGGAGTCAGGCAACGTATGCTGGTCCGCAACTCAACTAAATTCAGTCACGGCATCGGGCCAATCACAGCACATATTTATTGACAGTTGCAGAAAATGCCACTTGATGTGTGTCTGGTTCTCACCAGGCTACAACACTAGGTGGCACACACGAATGCAGTACCTGAAAATAACGCTACAATCATTGCGGTACATGCACGGGCTGCCACAACTTTTGTAGTATAATGTACGCTGACAAGTTGCATAGAGTCATGGAATGTGCACTGACCCAGGTGCGTGACCATGGAACGCAATATTGCTGCTGGTCGTACAATCGTGTGGTACCCAACAAAGGTTTAGCAATGTTACGCCTGGCATTACTCAACATAAAATAGATCGCTGACACAATAGTGCGATACACAACACCTGGCACATCAGTGTCTGAAGATAATACAAAAATGTCTATCGCACCTAATCCTCGAAAATCCAAGGTCATAGGTGCATCAAAATAAAAGGGCAATCTTGCAATCAATATACAATGTGAAAGTTGCCAACAGATGGATGGATACTTTAGTGACCCAGGAGGGAAAGAATGGCTAAAAAGAAGTCTTCAGATGACGGCGAAATTGTACTATGTTTCTTTCTGACCCAACACCAACAGTGAATTCCAAAGAGTTGGTGCAGCAACTGAGAATGTCCTAATTCCAATATTTGTTTCAACCTTGGAACATAAAGCAGATGAAAACTACAGCCTGTAGGTAGGTAGGTAGGTCTTGCAGGAGTAAGTAGTGAGTGTAAATATATGGTCAAACTTATACAATACAATACACTCAAGAAACTTCTACTGCACTAAAATCATCAGGAAACCCGAGCTCAGTTGTGCACCAAAACAAAAGGGTTATGCAGTCACTAGTCAATAAACAATTCCAGTCATACACAGTTGGATTGATATGCTGAGGAGCTATGGAGGATAAGCGAGTTTAAACAGGTGGATTTTTAACTGATGATGAAATGTTATTGTTTCCTGTTGACTTAACATTAATTGGGAGCGAGTTCTACAGAGTTAGTGCGGCAACCGAAAAAGCTCTAGTTCCAACATTTGTCTTTACACTGGGAATAAAAGGTGGATTAGAACTAGATGATCGAAGCTGTCTGGGCTGTCTTGCAGGAGTAAGCAATGAATGTAAATATGGATTTGTGACTGGATACAAACTGCCTAACATTAGCTGACCAATCAACAGCATTGTATTTCCTTTGCTGTGTAACAGGTAAATTATGCAACACTACTACCTCGAGCAATACAAACAGTATTTACTGCTTGCTGCTATCTTTACAATGCCACGAACACCGGGCTAATCCACACTTACCCTCTTTAGTCTTCTCTTCGTAGTCGTCAACGACATTCAAGAATGTCAGCTCGGTCAGAGTGCTGGGAACCTCGATCAGTTGGGGTGGATCAGCTTTCTTCACCGCCGCCAGCAATCTGGCCTTGTCGGTGGCCAGTCGACTCTGGCTGCTTGACTTGATTTCCTGCTCACTGAGTTTGCGTTTATTTATGTTGTTGTTGTTGTTAACGATGCGCTGTGGATGCTGGGGGGATGACTTGTCTAACTTGTCTGCTATGAGATCATCCTTTTTCACCACTGCCGGCTTGGCCATGGCTGCTGCTGCTTTATGTGACTGCTTCTTGCTGCCTGTGAACTGAAACAGACGTGGTATCTTCTCGGCAAACGACAGAGACGTTGTCATTGATGGCTCTTTGGCAACGCCACCTGCTGCTGTTGTCTTTGCTTCGTCTGATGGTCTAGCTGCTGCTGCTGCTGCTGCTGATTTCAGGTTGTTCCCTGAGTTGCTACTTTTAATATCAAATTGGGTGTTCTTTTGAATGCCGTTCGCCACCGACTGCGACTTTCTGGGCGACAGGGCAGTGAGAATTGATGACAGACCAGAATTCCAGAACTTCTTTTCGCTTTCGCCAGACGTCGGGGTGATGTGGCCGTTCCCGATCTCAGCCATGGTGTGTCGTATGGCTGCCTTGATGCTCGTCACCTCTGCTGTCCTCACGCCTGCGATCGTCTTCAGGTCGAATATTTTTGATTTATCGAAGCCCTGTGGGCCGCTGCTTACGCCCAGCTGTTTGAGTTGCCGCTTAACAATGTCTGCCGCTAAGATACGGTCAGCATCGAAGTAAACAGCGACAAGAACTCCAACCAAAAGGAAGACCATGGCACACACAGTGCTGTAATATACGAGAGGTTCCCACATCGGGCGAGGCAAAGCAGACGTGCATTTACTGAGCATGTGCACAGGAACGCTTGCCTGTAGTGTGAAGTTCATCACTGGCCCGAGGCTTGTTGACATTTTTAGCATCCGCAAAACGCGAGACATCGTGAAGTCTGGTGTGAAGCTGAAGCAACATAGACGGAACGATCTTTAATACTCATCAAAATAAGGCCATATATATATATGTAAGTGACCCCCACAATATGTGAAGAAATACCACCAAATTTCTTGAGAGATAAATAATGTCTAATATAGGAAATTTGTCATTCATAAAATAAAACAAACTTATCTTGTAACTTCAAATGTGCCTTCTTATCTTCCAGTTAATTTTTTTAATGATCCAAGATTTCTCATAACCCAAATATATTTACTTAAACATAGTGTGAATTTTATACATTGCAATTATAATTATTCAACATAGAATACTGAAAAAAAAAATTATTACATAATGATATACATATTAACATATAAATTATGATGCAACACATTACTACTATGTTAGCCCATGAATGAGCTGTGTTGAAAACACCCATGCAGGAAATAAATACCACGACAGAAATATCAGTTCGTACAAAACTTACGCAATGTCGATTTTCTTGCTAGAATTAGGGGCCAGCTCAAAACCGTGACACTCCAGTACTTTGAAGCCGTAGCCTTCGCAGGGAGAATCATTGATGCTGAAGCCATGCACATAGAATGGTAGCTGGCCAACATTGCGTGCTGTGAACGTCCCTCGCACAGTGAAGTTGGGGGGAATGCTTTTACTCTGTCTCTTTCCTGCAACGCCACGTAGAAATGTATTACAGTAGTCAACAATGCACTAAGTTACTCCCACAGCTGACATGTTACTATGACACGGCATCCATGGGCCCAACACATTATCACTGGGCACAGTGCCAAAATGTGTAAATCTTCAGCTGCATCAAACAACAGTAAACTCTCCATTCAAGTCTTGCTTTTGACACTTTATTTTTTCACTGTAAAGTCCTTTTTGTCATAGGCTAAAATGTCCATAAAGTTAGGAGAATAAATGATTATATTGATCCTGGGTTGTCCAGTCGTCGGGATCCCCCTCTCTGCCGCACTGGTGGACACCCAAGGAATGCAGGGCAGTAGATTTGGCACCAGCTCAGCTGGAGCTGCTGGAAGGAAGGCAAGGTTGACATCAAACCACCTTCGGGGCTCCAATCTGGATTTTCCCTTACGGTTTACTCCCATAGATCACTTGCCTATCAAGGCTAATGAGCAGGGTCTGCCCAGTACAATTTGTCAATAGATGGGGATTGAAATAGTAGAACATGGTACTTACTATCACAATATTTAAGGTGTTTCTCGGTCATGTCAAAGAGCAGAGGGGATACAGAGCTCGCCTTGCGGTTGCCAAAGCGCAGTTCCCCGCACCCACCCTGCCCCTGTATGACCACAGTCTCTACAATCGTCAGGTTGTTCCTGGAAAGATAAAACACAGTGAGCAACTCATTCATGTTCGGCGTCAACCAAATGCACTGACTATGAATCCCATCTTAAAAGTGCTGACTCTAGAAACAAAACCTCTGAAAAACTGCCGAACATAGCAACGATAAGCTGAGTTTACACTGGGCGATACCGTTGTGCGCAATGATTGCAGTTTGCTCCATGTAAACTCTATGATAAGCTCTTGCAGACGCTGCCTTTTCTCCCATGCATTGCTGGGTAACTTGGCCAGTATAAAATAAAACTTATCTTATTTTGAAGCAACGTCATATGCGATATGAAATGGCCTTGCCCTTGTCTAATGATAAAGTCACTGCCTTGTCATATTGCCCGATATAAATCCAGCTTTATAAACTGGCATTTGTCTTTATAACATACTACCTATGACTGTGCATTGACACAGCAAAAGGCAAAACCAAACAATACTCGACTACACCAATGCAAATTGTCTATGACATGTATAAAATCATCACTGCATAGAACAAATACACAGGTAATGAAACTTATCAATGAATCATAACTATAATGAAAGTTCTTGTGAACAGTTAACACAATGGAATGACGTGCTAGACACTAACACGAACCGATACATTTTAGCTTAAGACATTGGAAATACAAATGCACAAAGTTGTCGTCTGTCCACAAAGACAGACAGTTACTTGTAAGCTAAACAACTCACCGAATAATTATAAGTGATGAATGAAATTGTTCGTCCTTGGGCTGGAAGCCAACACGGATGCGAATCTTAGCACCGCCATCTAATATCATCGACATGCTGCGTCGATGCGGTGTCACACCCAATGTGTTCTCTATCCCCTTTCGAAGCTTCACCCCCGTATTAGATGACATCTGCAAGTCGACATTGCCCGTTCCCTTACAAAAGTTCAGGCAGTTTAAAAATGCTGGAACCAGTTTGGTATTACATTAAAAAAAAACATCATTATAAATGACATGATTACCTGAGACGTTTAAAATATTTCAGGTATGATTTTGGCAATTTATAAAGTCATCATCCTTGATAAATAATAGAACTTAAGAAATATTTTTTTATAAAAAGTAAAGGAATTCAAAGGATTTTTTTTACAAAAAGTAAAGGAATTTAAGAGAAATTTCTTGAGTTTTGAAAGGACTGCTCAAGGATCCAAAACGGAATATAAGTTGAACCTTTCTTAAATGAGTCTTAAATTTATGATTGACACTGCATCTGATCCACCATAGACTAGGGACAGGATCATTTGGATTCCTGGTCACTGTTTCTTATTGGAATCCCATTTCCAGGGTATTCAGTGGATCACACACAGATCCAACAGGCAAGCAAATGCCTAACAAAGTTATTTAACAACTGAACAACATTGTTATGCCATGCATCAACTCATATATTGCATACTTGTCTCGCTACAACTCACCTGAAGTTCACCGAGGTCAGGAAGCACAAAGACGTCCTGGTCATCTGTCTCAATGTCTTCAGCAACCTCATATGTTATACTGCAGCACAAGATTATGACATTATTACCTGAGTAAGTGAACTGGAAAAAACATTAATTTTGAACTGTATCCTACGGTTATTCACAGATAAACAATCTCTGTTTTTCTCTCCAAATCGATGCCTATGCCTATGTCTGTCTGCATCAAGGTAAAAAGGTATCTTACCTTGACCCTACAAGGTCAAGTAGCATCTGTGGATTGGGGTAGAGAGACAGGGGCAGAACCTGCACTATGACAGGCACATCCCCCGGGTTCTCAACCACAAACTCGGAAAACTGCAAAGCGAGCAAAGCGTCAGAATAAGAGCACAGGAAGATGGATTCATGGAAGCTTCCAATATGTTGTAACGTAATTTCTCCTTTCATCACAACTAACAGCTTGTGTAATGAATCAGGCCCATCCTCAGGGCTTTGAAAAGGGGGTTCAGGCGTACACAATCAACCGGGATTTCTGGGATGATATCTCAAAAATGTCACAGTAACAACAAACCCCCCCCAAAAAAAACCTTAATCCGATTTTCTGATTTGTACAACTAAACTTTGTTCTATGACAAGTGTGACTGCTTTTATAGCCATTTCATTAACATGAAAGGGAAAAACAACTGCCTAGTACTTTCCTATCATTATTTAAAAAAAAAAATGTATCTGCATTTTACAGGTATATTTATTCAAAGCTGCCTCTGCATTGCGACTTTATGGCTCGTCTCATTTCAAACAAATTTTTTTACAAAAATCTACCTAGTACCGATCAAAATAGGCTAGCTCGTTTGGGCAAATGTGTTATTTTGCTGTGATGGAATCATTGGACACACTATTAATTTAAGGGCAAAAGTGGCTATGTATAACTCATCTCTATATACTATGACGTGTGGTCACTTACACTTTCACAAGTTACCCAATCTAACGATCAAGGAAAATTCTTTCAACGATTTCAACAAAAGTAGCCTTTTATTAAACGGACTGACAATACTACTTAAACTATTCACAACTTATAGATAATTATGAACATCAATAAACCTGATTAATAATGTGCTAAATGAAGTGCGGAACTGGCTTTTCTAACTGGAATTTGTTACTTTGGATCGCGATTTTGCTTAAATCTTGTTAAATCCTTATTCCACAAGAGTAATTATAGTAAACTCCAGCTTTTGTTACTATGATATTTAGACTTATTGTGATACTACAGGGGTACTTACGGAGATGTTTCCAATCTGCGTGAGAGGAAACTTGATCTTACTACTCCTGCTGATAGACGGCCAGTGAAGATGTGTCTGGGCCGAGAATAAAAAACCTCGCACTTCGTTTGTGTCCAGTTGAATAGTCATGTTGACACTGTGTCAAACAAATAATAATAATAATACATTTATTTCCAACAAACAAATAATAATACATTTATTTAAAACAAACAATTAATAATACATTTATTTCCAACAGACAAATAATAATATATTTATTTCCAACAAACAAATAATAATACATTTATTTTCAACAAACAAATAATACATTTATTTCCAACAAATAATAATACCTTTATTTCCAACAAACAAATAATAATACATTTATTTCCAACAAACAAATAATAATACATTTATTTCCAACAAAGATGACATCAACAACAGAAAATTCTTTAAATGATTACCTGTTCACAGTAAACAACTTGCTGGCTAATCACCACCATGAACAACTGTTATGGGACACTGTGCTCCAAATAACTAGATGAGATAGATAATAGATATACCACATTCGACCTTTTTAATCAGCAGAATCCATAATTATTGTAATTTGATTAGTGTAGTGTAGAACAACTTAAAAGTGGTGCCATCTGGTGTTAAACAGTTGGCACCACTTTTCAGTTGTTCTACACTAGACACCAAATGACTTTAGTGTTAAACAGTTACCTTATTGTCTAGAAAAAAAATTGGTGTATGTTTATAAGAACAGATTCCTTGACATTTTTCCATGGCCCAATTTTTTTTTCTCAAGCGCACTGTATGCTTATCAGGTCGAATACAGCATACGCTAGATTTGTATGAATGAAATGGGTTAATATTATTATTATAATAATTATGCTATGGTGTTTTTTTTGCGCCATGCTTAACAGCATTTGGAACCTTTATTGGCCTTCATGAAAGAAACGTTTCCTAAAAAATTATTTAAACATTAGAGGGAAAATGCTGCCGATAGCGACCAATGGAAAAGGAGAAGAGCTGAAGCAGTGCAGGCAAGAACTAGTTGGCCTCATCCATTTAAAGGGACATATGAGGAAGAACAACATTATGATAACCAGGCAAATACATGAATCTATGTAGTGGTTGTGGGACTCACATAGTTTGCTCTGTCTGACTTAAATCGTCCCACTTTTGACGAAACCGCGTGTACAGATACTGGTCAATATCAGCGACATCTTTGTCCAGGGTGGCACCTAGTAACCAGTGATGACCTGCTGCAAACAGATACAAACTTATCCAGTTATGGGGTTGGTTAAGTGGACATTTCTACATTTATAACATTTTATTCGCACAATAATCATCCAGCATACAGACACAAAGGATAAATATAAATTATTTCACAGTTGCATTTCTTATATAATTATATACCAGTACCATTACTTCAGTCAAGTTTATTTTATACAAGTGACATGTAGTCATATACGTTACATCATTATTTCAGTCGTATTAATTTTACATAAGTAAAAATAAAATACCACACCGTCACATTAATAATTTGATGGCACATATCAACGAAACTTGTACAATGTTCGGGGAAAGAGAAAGCACTCACCAGGAATGGAGGTCGGCAGGCCAACGTAACAATCTTCCTCACATTCTTTCTTCATGTTAAAATAAATCTTGCCGATCTACAAGAAATAATCAGAGTCAACAGTTCGCCATGTTAAAGGCTGTGCTTAAATTAGACCAAGCCAAGTTTACTGACTTGAACTATTTCCATACAAGAGCAGCAATACATTAGTTGGACAGATCAACAGTTCAACATATTCTTTTATGCAATTTTGATTAAAAGTTTAAAATAAAATATCATCATCATCGTGTGGTGCCATCTCCTCTTTCAAGGTCGGCAATCTTGGGTCGCAACTCCTGCCTGTGTTGTGCTGTTCTGACTAGATCAACATGTTCCCCATCCGTGCCTTGACGTCGTCTGTCCGTGTGGCTCGTGGTCTTCCCTGCCTCTTTTACCCTCCAGTATTCCCTCCACCATACCCCTCCACCATTCCCTCCACCATACCCTGCACCATTCCCCTCCACCATTCCCTCCACCATACCCTCCACCATTCCCTACACTATTCCCTCCACCATACCCTGCACCATTCCCCTCCACCATACCCTCCACCATTCCCTCCACCATACCCTCCACCATACCCCTCCACCATACCCTCCACCATTCCCTCTACCATACCCTCCACCATACCCCTCCACCATACCCCTCCACCATTCCCTCCACCATACCCTCCACCATTCCCTCCAATAGTTCCCGCTGAATTCCTTCTTGTCTGATGATGTGACCAACAAATTTCAGTTAGTGTTTCTGTATTTTATTGAAGTCGTCTTTTTATTCCAGCCCTCAGTATAACTTAAAATATAGAGAACATCAAATGTACAGTCATTTAAAAGACAGCACACATGCACGCACACAACAAGCTTGACAAACACATCAAATAAGCCAAAAACATATTATGTTCACTGTTCTTGTAATTATCTAAAACTTCAGTAAAAGAAACGTGACTCACATGGTTAGTTTTCTGTGGCTGCAGAAAGACAGCCTTGGAGGCGGAGCGAGGAACATAGTAGAAGCGTGTATCATTGGGACTAAAGAGAATGTCCCGCACCTCGAGGAAGTGTTTGAAGGAACTATAGATGCGTAGATCATGCGAACAAATCTTCCCCTGTATGGACAAACAGAGGCATCACACATAGCCTAACACAGCTGGCCTAACATACATAGCCTAACGCAGCTGGCCTAACATACATAGTCTAACACAGCTGGCTTAACACACCTGGCATGACAGTCATGGCCTAACACATCTGTCCTAACACTCATGGTCTAACACACCTGGCCTAGCACACCTATCCCAACATACCTGGCCTAACCATCTTCTGCACCTTCAATAGATAGTTGACAACAACCCAATCAAACTAAATCTTACATTTCTAGTTTTAAGTTCTATATACTGGCATCTACACCTTCGAAGATACCCACAGAAAAAGTTATCACATATAAAAAGATTGTGTGACATTTCATGGTGGGTTCATCTCGTCTAATGTGCCACACGTTATCACACTTACCGGGAAGCATTTCATGGTGGGTTCATCTCGTCTAATGTGCCACACGTTATCACACTTACCGGGAAGCATTTCATGGTGGGTTCATCTCGTCTAATGTGCCACACGTTATCACACTTACCGGGAAGCATTTCATGGTGGGTTCATCTCGTCTAATGTGCCACACGTTATCACACTTACCGGGAAGCATTTCATGGTGGGTTCATCTCGTCTAATGTGCCACACGTTATCACACTTACCGGGAAGCATTTCATGGTGGGTTCATCTCGTCTAATGTGCCACACGTTATCACACTTACCGGGAAGCATTTCATGGTGGGTTCATCTCGTCTAATGTGCCACACGTTATCACACTTACCGGGAAGCATTTCATGGTGGGTTCATCTCGTCTAATGTGCCACACGTTATCACACTTACCGGGAAGCATTTCATGGTGGGTTCATCTCGTCTAATGTGCCACACGTTATCACACTTACCGGGAAGCATTTCATGGTGGGTTCATCTCGTCTAATGTGCCACACGTTATCACACTTACCGGGAAGCAATGCTCAAACAACAGCATTCCCGGGAGAGCGTTCAGGCTGCCTTCGACAGTTCGCAGTGTAATGGGAATGTAGACATTCTGTAGAAAATAGAAAAGTAGAACAATAGTAGAGTAGTAGAACAATATTTTTATTACAATTTAATAACATTGTCATTAAAAGCAGCAAGTAGCATATGGCAAATGGACAAGGAAACCATTGGCTAATCGACACTGAAATTTTTACGCACAATTCTTTATCATCTGCTGAGAGGATGTAATTTGTTTAGTTCCACAGTCCTTTTAATAAAGCTGCTTTGTGTATCTTGTAGATATTACACCTTTCTTAAACTTAAAGAAAAAATTGCATTAATATATTAATTTTTTTCTCCTCTTTAATCTTTTGGTTACCAGCATTGTCAGTCCACAGCAAGCTTCCGAACTTAAAACCGACAACTGATGATCATTATTTCCAGTACAAAAATAAGCATAGCACATTCACAAAGAACACAATATAACAGTTTTCTTAGAATGTGTGTGGTAGCAAGTATTACCATCTACGTAACGGCAGAGATGATAACATTTGTTATGCCTTGTCATTTTAAAAAGTAAAATTTTTCATGGCCTGAATGTACCCAACTAGTAGATGATATTGCTACTACAGTGCTAGAAGCCAATACCTGAAACTGCGTGACAATAACTATATCGGAGGCAAAGGCCCCCTCCGTGCTGGGTGAAATGAGATTCACCCTGAACACTGCAAAGTGATGTGGCTTTAATATCAGCTAAAAACAGAGAAACAAACATAATTACTGGCATGCATTGAGATTTGAGAGTGTAGGATAGTCTGCAGAACTAGTTTTCATTTTGTATCAGCATCTTGGTCAGTGTTGTAATGTCACATAACATAATAGACAGCACCTGGGCCCGTATTCTTGAAAAACTTACAAATTTATAAAAAAACTCAACATTTAAGTAAATATGATTCGCAAAACAGTCATGGGGGGTCAGTCGTGGAATATTTTGGGTAAATATTATCCTAAATACTGAATAGGTCTACTGAAGTATTACATAATCCAAGTTGAATCTCAGCCAAGACTGGAAGGCCCGTGTTACATTCTGAAATCTGCCATATTATTTTGGCATTAGATATCCTGCGAACGATTCCCATGGGGGCAACTTTGCTGCCATATTTATGGAAAATTTGAGTTACGAGTTTGTAAGTCTTGAAAATACGAGCCCCAAGGTGTGCTTGTTTAAATTATTACAGCATTGATTATGCTCCTACCCATTATACACATCTACTGCACGCACTACCATATAGTTCCTCACAAACGACCATTATAACGTTTCTTGTAATTGCAGAACAACTAAACCATCAAAAGTTATGAAACATCATGCACTGCCATGCTTAATTTGACTAACTTGCCATCACAAAGTTAACATATGTAACTCTTGTACAGGCCCTGTAATCATATTTCATAAATGGACACCATTAATTTAACTGTTTTGGCTAAATATAACTGCACTGTTTCAGTTAACAAAAACATACACATTTTAAATCTGCCTCATAATGCACAAAATCCCAGTCACAGTCACCTTTCCACAACATACAGGTCGCACAAATATTTGCAAAATGGAAGCAAGTCTTGGGAGTGTTGTTTAGCTTCTTCAGACACTTACCGGGTGCATATCTACACCAGAGGTGTTGTGTGAGCGCGCTAGTGTTGTCCCATTTCCCTTTTCAGACCCTAAAAACTGAACTTGTGTTCCGTTCAGGTTCACTCGAAACCGCTCTAGGAAAATCTGAAAATGTCAACAGTATCATTGTCATATTTCAGTTAGTAAGTTTTGCGGAAATTTTACAGTTTACAGTTTGACATCACTGAAATGCTATTTTGCACAAAAGCAAAATGCATGCACTTCAGCAACATAAATTAATTATAGCAATAAAGGTAAACATCAGTTTTTACACAGCATGGTATCCTGTCCTTGTGACTGTTCAATGTGCTTTACACAGACCTATTTCTTCCAACACCAATTCAACTTCTCTGGGAAGCTTTCAGCCACACTGCAATTACTGCGCAAAGACTATTCGTTCACATATATCCACCACTGTCTGGTGTGAACTGTTCAAGCTTTGGACCGGCAGCAAGAGGATTCTAACCCCAGTTCTAGCGACTGAGGATCCAATGTTCTACCCATCATGCTTCTGTGTTACTGTGCCCCACAATATAAATAACAAGTTCATAGTAAACATTACACCAACATACAAGTAGACAGTGATACTTTACCTGGGGCACCCCTTGTGTATAATATAACACTAATATAAATGTGAAATCATACGAGATTGTTGATGGAATTACAACGCATAATTCACACAAATCTTTTGCCGTGCACCGAAACAATTCTGTATCAGCGCATGCTCAATTGTGTTCAAATGTCAGATCAGCTGATTTTGGCGTTCTGATGCTAGCCTTCTGCTTTCTGTTAGATATCAGTAAGTGTTATTGTTAGTACGCTGTATTCTTTGGTGAAACAGTAATTCTTTAGCTATTTGCGTTCTTGTTGTTGTCGTGGATACAACACAGTTCCAACTCTCTAATTTAAAGTAAAAAATTGTGTGTTGTACTTCTGTCGACACTCGATCCTGCAATGCATTGCATTTATACATGCCCGCTGCCTAGCGATCAAAAACAACTATTCCAGGTACCGACTACTCATACGTAATCAGCTGCACATGTAAACTACAACACAGTATTTAAAACACACTTTCAAGATGTCTCACTCACTTCGACTGGGTTTTCATTTCTCAATGTAAAGGTCATGTTCCTGGTCTCGTGCATTCCCAGAGTTCCAAAGTCCAGCTGACCTTGGAAAATTTCAGGACGATGATGCACCACCTGGAGGGAAGAATGGCATAATTTCTTAAGAAATTGTTTCAGAATAATTAGCTTTTTAAAGGAACAAAATCTTATTGTTTTTATTATAAAATCATGTCTAAACTACCATATTTGACCTATTAAGCGTACATGCCCTAATTAGCGTACATCCCCTTTTTCAATCAGCAGGATCCAGAATTATTGCATTTTGACCAGTGTGGAACAACTGAAGTGTTGCCCTCTGGTGTTGAACAGTTGGCACCACTTTTCAGTTGTTCTACACTAGTCCCCAAATGACACAGTTACCTTATTGTCTAGAGAAATTTTGGTGTATGTTTATAAGAACAGATTCCTTGAAATTTGTTCATGGCCTGATTTGTTTCAAGCGTCCAGTACACTTATTTGGTCGAATACTGTACATCCAAGTTTCCTAGTGGCCAGATTGGCAAATACACAAAGCTATACAGTTGAGATACATTTTGAGTAATTTTGTCAGAAAATGCCGTTTCACCTGTGGTGTCTCACCTTAAAAAAACCAGATGAATTAACAACAACAACAACAACAAAATTACCTACTAAACACACCCGTGTGAAGATATATTTCTGATTAGAGTTAGATATTTCTGCAGGTAAAAAAGCATTGCTGCTTCACTCACCTTCAGATGGCCGTTATATACAAGCAATGGGATCTTGAAGAGGGACACGTTTGTGTGCAGAAAGAGAAATGTGCTGAAGTGGAGGCTCGAACGATTGGGGTGAAAGGTCAGGGTTAACACAGGCAGCGTCTGCTGCACTGGAATTGCTATTGGCTTGACAAACTTTCTGATCTGAAACACGAACAATCATCGCAGGTTGTTGGGGTAACTGATTCCGTGTATGAAGATCTGTGCAAACACAAACCTAATGATAATTTTATTTAGTTACAATCATGGAAGGAATTATTAATTTAATGAAATATTATAATTAAATGCGACTCAATAACCAGCATCACAGAACCCCAATAATTTAAGCAAGCTCCAACCCACTCAGTTCCAAGCAAACACAACTAAGCAGCAGTCACTCCATGCGCACACAACCCTGATCATTTGAATCCGTAGGAGTGTTGGCCAGTATTCTACACAAGACAAGACGATCCTGTAGAAATCTGTATTAAAAAAACCTAATTAGCTTCAATGTATGCAATAAGAAATATACTGACTTTATGATACTGAAAAATTACACACAACTATTTAGGTGCTGTATAATTGTACATAACATGTCCTTATGCCTGGTGTTAAACCTTAACAGCATTAATTATTTATAACATCATTTAAAAACAAAATTCTTTATTTTATAGCGTATCAGACAATTGTAATAGGGCAAGAGTGTTTGACAGAGTGAGGCTGACAACCATCAGTGAAGGACAACCCAGATTATACTGCCACTGCTTTCTAAATACAACCATCAGTGAAGGACAACCCAGATTATACTGCCACTGCTTTCTAAATACAACCATCAGTGAAGGACAACCCAGATTATACTGCCACTGCTTTCTAAATACAACCATCAGTGAAGGACAACCCAGATTATACTGCCAATGCTTTCTAAATACACACTCTACAAAACACCTGCTTCAAGTTTGATCACTCACAGAGAAGGAATGATGTGCATCAGCTGGCAGGGAGACATTGTAGATGACAACCGTGAAATTGAAGGTATTAGTGATGGGTAGCTGGTGTGTAACGTTATCAAAGATCGGCCATCCGGTGTAAAACATGGTTTTATTGCGCTCGTACACCAACGACCTAGACACAGAGACATGCAGCATACTTAGTCTGTCATGTTACAACATTGGCGAAGTAAACAATTTGAAAGACAAAGTAAAACCAGTTTTTCATGTTAGTGTTCAGTCAAATATAACTAAACTTATGTGTAAATTAAAGCGTCATAAATATAACAAGTGACAAACTATTTGACAAGATTTGAACCATCTGTCACATTAAATAGAAAAATACATATCAAACACTTTTTTAATTAAAGCTCGGTAACAGGAACACAAAACGTTTCAAAAACTCAAACTAAATTGTAGGGCAACCAACTTATTAAATCTATCATGGATCCTCAACTATTTTGATTAACATTGTAGGACTGACTTCAACAATCTGTTGTATGGAACAGTACTTACCCATGCAGGACGTTGGTCTGGTACGGTATACATATCTTGTATTCACTATGTTTGGACCGAATGATTATTTTTCCACTCCACTGCTTTGGATCGAGAGCCTTTGAAGCTGCACCAGACATAACAAGTTGTGTCAAACATCTACTTTATGATATATATGATGATACAGATGCACGTTTCGCAAAATGTTTCTAAGAAGACATTTAGTGGAAACGTAATAATAATTATGCTAATAGATCATCAGCGTAGTTTTACTCCACGCTATTGTTGCAGGATAAATTATAACTTATTATCAATAATAGTATCACCATATTAAGAATATGGGTGGCTCACGTGATAACGACCATTTTTGGTCTTAGTAGGAGTCTCCCGTCCCATAGTTAACAGTGAACATTGATTTGTAATGTTATTCTGCTCAATGTATTATTTAGTTTGTTTATCAATTGTTTTTGTTTTACACTTTTGAATATTTGTATAATCAAGGTTTCTGTATAAACTGTCTTGTTGTCGTTGGGACAAATACACTGTTCCTGGTATCAGATCTTAATGTATTAATCGTGTCTATTCACCACTTGTACACAAGTTTATCGTGTGTCTCTTACATGTGAAATGATGTGTATTTTAATGTATCTTCACCATCAACACAGGCAAAAAAAAATTATAATTTAGAATTATATCAGATTAAATTGTTCGGCTTATGTCATAATTGTAAATTGCTATGTACTAACCTATGTATTCTGCTGAAAATGTGTCTGTATATTGTTTTTATCTTTAGCTATATGTGTAATGCATGCAAGAAAGATGGCATGAACTCACCAGTGAAGGATATGAATGCAACAATGACAGGTTGCAATACATCAGGCTTTAGCTGAATAGGTCGGAAATCTATGCTAATGGCACTATTAGGAGGTGAAATGGTGACGTTCTGCAAAGAACACAATGTCAGTGTAAGAAAACTGTACAGTTTGGCTTTCACATCTACACTGCATACAGAACGAACCTTGTTTGTGCAATGTCTGCAATAGTATTTTCTTAAAAAACTTTGAATTACAACCAGTGCTGGATTAACCATGGCACAAGTGGTCCACACCAGGTCCCCCCAAAAAAGGATCCCCCCAAAATCATAATCCATATTTTCTTGCATTATTTTCTTGTATGTGATTGCATGTTGTAATTCTTATTTGTCATTGTCTGCTGCATATGTTTATTTGTCATCATAAGCTGCATTTTCTTGTACGCATCTTTGTATGCCGTCGTCGCCAACAATCTGTGAATGCCTATGCTTAAACATAGTTGAATAAATGTTAATATATGGGGTTACCTCCATAGATAATACCTTGCATCTCGATCTTCATCTTTTATGCACTCAGTAAAAGCCCCAACATAAAAGTTTGTAGCAGGCCCCCACACTGTTAAACCAGCACTGATTACAACCATTTTGCTGCTCACATAGATGTAATGCCAAGACAAACCAGAACAGTCCCAAGACCACTATTGTTTTTTCACTAAAACCAATGCTAAAAATCAATTATGCAATTCCGTGCTGTGTGCAAAATTAAGATGTTTCAAATAAAAGCTGTACACTTTGATGTTTGCATTGTCACCGACCTGTAGTGACATTTCGTCCTACAATTTTGTTTTCAAGAAACAACATGGAAGATGCTCCCTGTCATTTGTCGCCCAAATAAACGAGATTCTGTCTTCGTTCCCAGGGATCCTTCCATCACCGACACATGTGCATATGTTGCCAACTAGCAACTAGAAATTTAAGCTTATGTGTAGCCTGCAAATCTGCCCTCTTCCCTGTTCCCTAAAATTTTTTAGTGTAACAGGTACCATCTCTAAATCACTTGGACTTTTTTGCATGACATTAACCAAGAAGTAAATTAATGATCGGTCCCTGATTGTATATGAATATACACAGGACGACATGGCCAATGTAAACATTGCTCTTGTGTTACTTGGAACAAACCAGGTGTAACTGCCTGATCCAAGTCAACTTCTATAAAACATTGTTTGGCTGCTCGGTACAACAAGATTTGATTCCTGGCATGTCTACTCACAGTGATGTGTATGTGTCTGTTGCCAGAATTCATCAGTTTCAGCTGCAGCGTCTTTGGCTCGTCCAAAGTACGTAGCATGCCAAAGTCTAGCAGCTCTAGCGGTGAAAATAATCCTGGCGCTGTAAGCAACAAGAAGACCACAGGTGACGGAAAACCAGATTATCCAGGATCACTTCACACTGCATCACAATAGCCAAACCTACATGTTTTATTTCTAGAGTTATCCTTCAAAACCATTTTCAGCAAAAATTAAGAGATCTCCTAATTAACAACCACCTTCAACTTACTGAACATCTTGTCATGTGAAAATTAGTGAGTCCACAACAGGTTGTATATTTATACCATGTGCGATCTTTTATTTTCCCACTTTGACACCAGTTAGAAGGGTCCGACGCTCTGACCACAGAGCTGCTGCGTTCCATAGAATTCAGTGATGATATATATAATACTGTTATTTCTTGTGGCACTTGTAATACTTGTTTGTGGCTATCCAGTGACATCTATAAGCCCAGTTGGATGACTGTCCTTACCTGAAGTGACTTCCACCTCAACAGGCAGTACAAGTTTTTGATGGAGTTTTTCCTTGTTGGTACGAATGCGGATGAACACCGTATGGTTGCTCTCTAGTCGTGCTACAAAGCTTGCTTTCATGATCGGCTTTGTCTCATACGGTGGTATCTCCTGCAGCAAGTGAATTAACATACTATCAACACACTCACAATTAACTTAATTAATAAACACACCATCAAACCAGACTAAGAATTCACTGTTTGTCATGTCAACCCAATGGGTTTAGCATTACTGCAAGAAGTTTGACTGTTTCTTGGTTTTTAGTTCAAATTTGCCACAAAGTTAATCTCAATAGGATTATGTGAAATATTTTAACAAGATCATACTTGCAAATAATAATAATACATCACTTTTATATCACCAATTCAAATAAAAGTACTGCTCTTAGGCACTTTACATACATAATCCTAAAATGTAATAAAAGGTATATTTGTCAACCAGCATTATTTAATTATTCACGTATCCTGTAACCATGGGTGGTCGCTGGGGCGCCTTCTTATTTAATTATGAGCCCTAAAAGATTGGCATACAGGGTTCGAAATAAACCCAAACTTGTCCAACAGATAGGTTGGTCAAAATTTTGCTTGTCCTTAGCAAAAATAGTCCAGGAAGTGATAGATAATAAACCATTATGTCAATAGGAAATGTTATATTTTGTGAAACAGACTTCATGGACACCGTGTTACTTAGACAATTCAGCAATTTGTTGTGCTTTCACAGTCATTGCATAAGACACAGTGAAAAAGTTATCTTTTAATCTCGTAGTTGGTTGAGACCAGGTCCTAACTAAGTCTTAGTACTGTCTTCATTCTTCATATTCTGTTGCCCAGTATTGCGGAATTGCATATACACCTGTAGCATGAGACTGCAGTAATCAGTAGGGTCATTTAGAGACTTGGACACTCACCCACATATCTTTTGTGGCTTCCCTCTCTCCCGTGGGAAGTTCTAGGTGGAGATCGTCCCCACTTGTGTATATTTCTTCCACCTAAAACAGAAATGTCACACGATTATCACGGGCACAAACAACAACAATAAAGTGTCCATGTTAGGACAAAACATAGCCACACTAAGACATTGTACCAATAAACAGCATGTTCATATGTCACCTGGGCTGGGTTAAATTGTACTTCTAATTGTGTAATTAATTACAATTACAGTGTAATTGTAACTGATTTTACTTTGCATTATTGTAATTGAAAAGATTGTAACTGAAAATATACAATGCAGTAATTGAACAAGTGAGTTATAATTGATAATTGTAAGCATGAATTCATCTAAAACTCTGTCTAAAATTAAATGATACATATAATATTCCTTTATAAAACACTGTAGTTGTACCCAATCTATAACTATTCAACTGATCCTTTATATAACATTGTAAAAAAATTTTTTGTAGCAGTGTAACTGTATTTGATTTTTTTGAAGTGCTGTAATTGTAATGAGTTTTAGCAATGTAACTGTAATTGATTTTTAATGGTGTTGTATAATTGACGATTGTAATTCGACTAATCGCTGTGTGTCACAGATATTGATCTGAAAACAAGTTTTCCAACCACCTGTCAGCATTTAGTAGAATTTGCAGTACTAATACATAATGTACATGTCCACATTATAATGTTCATAGCTATGTAAATGTATTTGACTGATTAAATGGAATTTAAAAAAAAAAAATTCCCAGTTAAGTACTTGTGATCAATAAATGTTGTTAAGTTTTCACAGCAATGCCTTTTTCATACAGCATGCACCAACCATTGAAAAATCGATGCAAAACAATCGTGATCATAACGACATACAAGGCCATGTGTTATCAATTACAGTGTGTACAATACGGAATGGGGATGGTAATATGTATTTGTGCAGCAACATTCCAGTGACGCATAACTAAAGCTGTTGTGACAATGGCACCATGTCGGTTTTCATCATATCCTAACAGTCGGTGTAATTCATTAGTAATTACAGGTGTGTCGCTGTACAGGTGTGATGAAGCTGTATGTGGGCAATGGGTCTCCCTAATTAAATTCCATATCTAATGTCGCCAGAGCTCTTAATCCGCATCTCGACATGACGTGATGCGACGACAGCAGCTAATGCCACAGGTCAGCCATTATGATGCTGGATGCAACTCATCTGTCGGAGCAGACTACTTCAGCAGCGTGGCATAAACAGGATTAGGCACATTTCCTGCCTTGGCACACGAATACATGTGCCAGGAATATGAATACTGACTGCTACGATATTCATCCTGTTAACACATCTACAGTGCGTCTTATCAAAAACCTGCATCAGTTACTGCATAATTCATATAACTGCAATGAAAGTATTTGTGTGCAATCTATGGATTCTGTTAACATCACAACCACCGATCAGGGAAATTGAAGTACTGGGTGCAGGTAATATTGAGGTGATCAATTTTTTTTATAAATAAATCCCAAATAATAAAACTACCATATTTTTATGTAGATTTTTACTACTGTGATTTAGTACTTATTGGGAGGGGTTAACGAGGGGTAGGGAGAATGAGGGATGGGGAGTGGAGAAGGGTGGTGGAGACGGAAGCAAAACGGGATCAGTAATGAAAAAATCGGGGAGTAGTATCGATGCCAGCCTCATCCTGGACTTCAGGGACAAAGAGGAGCACAACATTGGAGTTTCCTAACTGGGGGTTGGGGACCCCTAGGGGTACACCATGTTCTGGGGGTCCTCAAATTATAACAGCTGCTTTAAGAAGTGTAGAATGTGGGGTATTTCCATCCAAATTAGGAGACTCACCTGCAGTGTGGAGCTGTGTGGGTTGTGTAGGTTTATGAGGGGAGAAAAACTGCTGTTGATAGGAACCTTCGCTCCCAGGAATGGACGCACCCGGTAAGGATTCGGTACGCCCACACCAAACACCTGCAAGGCACATATATAGGTCAAGGTGAAGGTCATGTGTATATTCAAGGTTGTATGTATGAAGGTCAAGGTGAAGGTCATGTTTGTGTTCAAGGTTGTAGATACATAAGTTAGTCATGTTTGTGTTCATGGCTGCAGATACAAACAAAGGTCAAGGGAAGGTTTTATTTGTGTTGAAGGCTGTAGACACAGACAGGGGTAAAGGTCATGCTTGTGTCTTAGACTGTAGGCACAGAGGTCAAGGTCATGTTTGTGTTCAAAGTTGTAGGCACAGGAGGTCAATGTGAAGGTCATGTTCGTGTTCAAGATTGTGTTGTATCAGAACTTGCCACTGTAAGTTTTCAAATGGACCATGCAACGATTTTCTTTGGTTAACTAATATGCAGCTAGTTCAGGGTTTCATATGATTAAAATGCACCAATTCTCTCAAAGTACATTTAAATTAACGATGTTAAGCGTAATGTTTGAGTTTTCATTGCTGTAGCCTACACTTACCATCAGACATTGAATAAAGTGGCAATTTGACAGACCAATAAATCATCATTGTTGCGCCACTGAGCTCGGATTTTCCGAGGATATTGGCGCTAAAGAAGTCCTTTTATTATTATTATTATTATTATCCCGTGAAAAGTATCACATTTCCATTAATGATGAAAAGGGTCACATTTCACCTTTAATGATGAAATTTTATTGGTGTGTTAATAACTGCCATAAAGCGATTTAATTCTAAATTCTAATACTTTAACCAACCGAGATGTTACAAATTCTAATACTTTAACCAACCGAGATGTTATAAATTCTAATAAATTCAGTGTTGCAAGACTCGTGATGTTAAGTAAAACAACCATTCAGTTCACCAATAATAATCACTCCATGTTCCTTTTAAGAACAAGTTCCAAAATTAATTTAAAGATGATGACGAAAGTCACAAACTTAGTCATAGTACTTACTTGTTTTAATAAAAAAAGTCATGCTATGAGAAAATATGCATGTCATGAACTACTATCTTAAAATAAATAATTTTTTTTAAGACTTTTCCATTGTTTCTGACATCTCTCATTGACACTTACCTGATATTTAAATGAACCTTGAGAGGTGTGAATGTATAATGTGTTTTCTACGTTGCCGTCTCGGCGAGCCAAGAAAACTACTTCAAAGGTTGTGTTGCTGCTTGGCGGAACAGCCTGAAAGACAAGAATCTTAAATATTGATAAATGCATAACTACATAACCTAACCCACCTTTTCACCATTTATTTAACCAATAATACTCAATAAAAACTGAAAAATAAAAGGTTATCTGAAAATATTTATATCGTATTTGAATTTAACCGTGTATTTGAAATTTAATACAGTGTGTATTTCTTCAAGTGTATTTGCATTTAAAATGTTTAAATAGAGCGTATTTGTAATTTTTAAATGCAACATATTTGTAATTGACCCACAAAAGGGTATTTCACCCAAACCCTGTTTGCTACTAGGCATATATACACTTATCCAAATCTTAGTAGCATGTGCTATGTGGCATTCTTGTTACTGAGCCATGCATTATTAAATTACAATAACATTCTATTATTTGAAGCAGCTCAACCTCAAGTTGCAACTTCAGCTCAACGCTGTAACAACTTAGCAAGCAGAACAAACACCTTCCGCTCAGTTCCCAGTACAATCAATTGTCCCATCAACATCAAAACCAATTTTCGGAAATGTGAAAGTTGGGTAAACAAAACTGAACAGACTTCTGACTAAGGCAAGCAGCCCTACACCCTAGTTCTAAACACTATATTACTAACTAAGGCAAGCAGCCCTACACCCTACTTCTAAACACTATATTATTACTAACTAAGGCAAGCAGCCCTACACCCTACTTCTAAACACTATATTATTACTAACTAAGGCAAGCAGCCCTACACCCTAGTTCTAAACACTATATTATTACTAACTAAGGCAAGCAGCCCTACACCCTACTTCTAAACACTATATTATTACTAACTAAGGCAAGCAGCCCTACACCCTAGTTCTAAACACTATATTACTAACTAAGGCAAGCAGCCCTACACCCTACTTCTAAACACTATATTATTACTAACTAAGGCAAGCAGCCCTACACCCTACTTCTAAACACTATATTATTACTAACTAAGGCAAGCAGCCCTACACCCTAGTTCTAAACATTATATTATTACTAAATAAGGCAAGCAGCACTTCACCCTACTTCTAAACACTATATTATTACTAACTAAGGCAAGCAGCCCTACACCCTACTTCTAAACACTATATTATTACTAACTAAGGCAAGCAGCACTACACCCTACTTCTAAACACTATATTATTACTAACTAAGGCAAGCAGCCCTACACCCTAGTTCTAAACATTATATTATTACTAAATAAGGCAAGCAGCACTTCACCCTACTTCTAAACACTATAATTATTATTACTAACTAAGGCAAGCAGCACTACACCCTAGTTCTAAACACTATATTATTACTAACTAAGGCAAGCAGCACTACACCCTACTTCTAAACACTATATTATTACTAACTAAGGCAAGCAGCCCTACACCCTAGTTCTAAACACTATATTATTACTAACTAAGGCAAGCAGCCCTACACCCTACTTCTAAACACTATATTATTACTAACTAAGGCAAGCAGCCCTACACCCTAGTTCTAAACACCATATTATTACTAACTAAGGCAAGCAGCCCTACACCCTAGTTCTAAACACTATATTACTAACTAAGGCAAGCAGCCCTACACCCTAGTTCTAAACACTATATTATTACTAACTAAGGCAAGCAGCCCTACACCCTAGTTCTAAACACTATATTACTGCAATATCAGGAAATAAAAATATAGGCTGAACAAAAAATTTCAGTACCTCTCTTATTTTTGTTGACAATAAAATTAATAGGTACTATCTACAGTAATGTCTCATTCGTCTGCACACTTTGGTTCTCAAGGATTTTGGCTGGATTAACGAAGCGTGCAGATCGTTGAAATATGGAATGAATGAGTAATAGTGTAATTGTTGTCATCATAGATCTTCTGTTAGTTTATTTAGCATAAACACATCTGGTTATCTACATTCAACGTACCTTGTGTTGGAAAAAGGAACAGTGGAAATGTAATGTGCTGCCAGATATTGAAAAAAGATGTAAACTGTTTTGTGTGTCGGGATTATGTACTGTCACTTGTTCCATGTGTGGCATCCCCACGAATCTACAACAGACACAGACATGTCATCACTCAGTGACACAGACACAGCCAGTGACACTGCCATAGACAGTGATAGTGACAGACACCAAGTGATACAAATGGTGATAATGACAGTAGACGGTGATAGTGAATGCTGTGGATAAGAGTGACAGTCAACGAGTGACATCGACACTGACAGTGAGTCAGTGACACACACACAGCAAATGACACTAACATGTCTGATGAGAATGGACACAACAGACAATGACGGTTTGACAGTGACACATGTGACATTGACACAGACAGTGAAATTGATAATGGTGACACAGGTAATAACAGTGACAGTTGACACCATGGACAACAATAATTGAATACTGACATAGACTGACACATATAGTTGATATAGTTGACAGCAATATTGACATAGACTTACACAGACAATGACATTGACACAGGTGACAGAATATGACAGTGCTGGTTCAATTAGGGATGCACTATATGGTTCTAAGTGGAGATGCAGTGTCAGATGTCACAGCTATTATTATTTCACCCAGCTGTGTCCCTGGAGAGATGCAGCTACAATAACTCCATTACTAATGTAGTGTGTACCACTTTCCAGTGTCATCAAATGATCAATAGAATAATGTCAAAGTGCTGGCTTGCGGGGTCACATTAGTTCACCTCTGGGAAATATGTTCACACATTTTCTCTGGGAAATGTGTTCGCACATTTTCCCCGGCACTTGACATTTCATCAGTCTAGAGAAAAGATAAACTATGCACTGAAAATGTTAATTTGAAAGAAATCCCTAGCTCAATCCTTCCAAAACATGATAATTAATGGTCATGCAGATATCTGGGACAACAAATTCAACATACAATGCACAATATATAGAGGAAGCAAAGATTGCATACAACAGTGAATGTGGTACAACATACAACAACAGTTTTTGGCAATGTGAGTTTCAGATATCTTTGTTCTTGCATTTAAATGTATTCATGTACACTGTATATGGAAATAACTACAAGGATATTTAAAACTCAATTACATTACCAAGAACTATTTGTTGTCTATACCAGTATGTAACCACCAAATTCACCTCTGTATGCAATACTTTTTTTCAGCTAGTGTACACATGGCAACCTTTGTCAACACCAACAGTTTAATTTAATCTACCTTTCATCAGTGCAAATGCGTCAAAATCTTATAATGACAAAACCTGAATAATTTTGCAAAATCTGCGATAATTCTTATTGACACAGACATGCAAAAACACCTGCGCAAACAGGTTTACCCATATATACATGCACCAAACGAAACCTGGTCAACCACAGACAAATATTGTCAAGTGTCAAATTGTCTTCCTTATCAGTATTCTCAACGAATACACAATGCAGGATATGCCACACAGGAGTGACAGAAACTACACTAAACACACCAACTAAGCTAACACAGACAGAAGGCGTGAGTTCATCAAGTAGGACTTACTGTTCTTGAAAATCCAGCATAGGTGGATCAAATCTGACAGGATTGAGTGGTAAAGTCCCATCTTGATGACTGTAAACAAAAGAAAACAGCATGGGTAAAGTGGGATGGGAACGCAACAAATAACTGACAGTCGAAAACAGAAATGTCACTGATGCGAGTCTAAAACGCCCTTTTCAATTGATTTAGCCTATAGCAAATGAGGTTTGTCGATGCTCAAATTTATATTGTATCAATAGTTCAAGTAATATATGCTGTCGGTTTAATTAAGAGCGAGTACTTTTGTTAAATTCATCGAAAGAATAGACTTTGATCGTTAGACTGGGTAACTTGCGAAAGTGTGAACAGCCTTATGCAATAGTATATACAGCTGGACTTCTTTTGTCATTTCTTTGTTGAATTTTGACCTGATCCAGGCCCAAAAAATTATTTAATAGTTTGTGAGTTGATTTCAACAAAACTAAATAATGCATTTGTCATATTGTAGCGGATGCTAGATACATTAAATTTTTCATGAAATGACTCTGAAACGAGATTGGGGAACAAATTGAATTATGGAAGAACCTTTAACTGGATCTATCAAAGGAAAAACTGTGAAGTTAGAGCAATTATCTAAAGACATGAAATAGTTTTATTAAAACTTGAACTAAACTTTGAAAGCCAATGGATTTATATATACTGGCCTATATTTGTCATTTCGACAAATCACACAATATATAACTGTGATAGCTATCAGATTATATACTACTTTTATGCATGGTGGCACATTTAGTTCATACATTACCTAAGTGCCACGTATTGGATTTTTTTATGATTAAAATTGAGGCATAGGCATATGTTGATTAAAGGTGTCAATACCTCAATATTTTCGGTCAAATCATTTCGCAGAAAATAAAACCTGTCTAGCATCTACTACAACATGCTGGCTTTCTTGTGCAAATGTATTATTTAGTAGTTTCAAAAATTATGAAATCATTGGATAAACTATTAAATTATCTTTGACAGGATATGGTGAAAATTCAACGAAAAAGAGCAAAAGGGCCTGCCCCTCCCTCCCCCCCTCTACATATATATATATATATATATATATGGCTATTACTTTTTAAGTCGTCCGACCTAACAATTGAAGTTAATTCTTTTGATGACTTCAACAAAACTAACTAAAACTATGCACTCTATCATTAAACCAACTACACATATCACTTAAACTACTACGCATATTACCAAAACTATTCACACATTACACATCTGAATATCAACCAACCTGATTTGTGATGGGCTAAATGAATTGGAGGGAGTTTTAATGGGTTGGATGGGATTGCCTTTCAGCGGGGCCACCAGTGTGATAAATGTAATGTCAATGTTAGAGGCTGCCACATAACACTATCACACAGCATCCAGTGGGGCAGCATCATTTCAGAACATTGTGTGGGTGGTGTATGCTATGTTACTGTAGCCAGGTGCACTATTCATGCCCAGTGTAAGAACACACACAAGGCCCAAGCCCATCTGCTCAGTCGGGGTGCAACGGATGTTCTACATGTTTTGCGTGATTCAGAGCAAGCTCAAGAACAAGCAAGGCATGCAGACAACAAACAAACTCAGGTCTAGGGAGGTGTTTGTAACCGCCAACGGATAGCTAACATTCTCAGAAAGACAACTCATAACATTCTCTCATGACATTAGAAACAGAAGTTATTGTTTTTATAACAACAAGTATTGTAATATTGAATGTATAAACATGCCACTTTTGTATTGCTACATCCCTACTTACAAATACAATAGGAATATGGGTAATTTCTAAATATTTTTGTTTTTTCTAGTACTGTTTGTTAGAATTTTTACATATTTTTATTCTGCACTGAAACATGTTTAACTACCTTACTGACCAGTACATAATATTCACTATCAAACTGAATAAAACTGAACTTTCAGTAAAAATGAACACAAGCCCATTCTGAATAGTGAACCCAATTTTAAAAGAGAAATTTTAACATAAAATAGACAAATAAAGTCACTTTCACAGGTTGCCATCAAAATAATGCTTAACATAACACTAATATTAACATAACACTAATATTAACATAACACTAATATTAACATAACACTAATATTAACATAACATTAATATTCAGCATACGGGGGCAACACTGATGGTTTACTGTACACATCACTATGATATGTCATTCTCCACTCATCTGATCTACATGTCTGTAGTCGCACCAAACATGGCACAAAATGGTGAAAACTATTCTTGGCAACATATACGTTTTCAGATTGTGATGTGTGTACCAGGTGAACTTCTGCACCAGAATCATCACAAGCAATAGGTCTATGAGGCAGTGAATAATTAATGGATTTGAAAAAGCCACAATGTTGTATGACAAAAGGGAGAAATTGTCAAATATGAAACATGGTGATAAACCACATGTACTCCAAACGTAAATGATGCTGGTAACTTGACAGTCCCAATAAAGCAAAATAATCAATCAACCAAATCACATGCTCATACATAACTTTTTTTAGATTGACAAACCATTAGATAACAGGAACGTCATTGCCACTGTTATAAATGAATGTTTGAATGGTATTATGTTTGGCCTATTTGATATGATTACCTTATTACTGTCTTGTTTTGGCAAAATCTTATTATGACAATCATGTCTCATTATCACTGCTTGTTGTGGACAGACCTCTAAACCTTTAAACTTACAAATAAAAATTTTATGAAATAGTAATTTGATATGTAATTAGTGTAAACAGAAAACCACATATTTTCATCGGATGTGGATTACTATATTGGTTTTGTATTCACAGTACTTGCATGTAATATACAATATAATACAGTATAAAACACTTCTTACTCGCTAAAATCCTTGGGAAACCCAAGCTCGGCAGTGCGCCAAAACAAAAGGAGTTAGGAAGCTTCTAACAATGAACAATTCCAGTTGTAAACAGTTAGATTGGTATGCCGAGGAGCTACGGAGGATAAGTGACTTTAAACAGGTGGGTTTTAATTGATGACGAAATGTTATTATATTTCCTGTCGACTTTATATTCATTGGGAGCGAGGTCCAGAGTTGGTGCTGCAACCATTCTAACATTTGTCTTTACACTGGGAATGAAAAGTGGATTAGGACTAGATGACTGAAGCTGTCTGGGCTGTCTTGCAGGAGTGAGCAATGAATGTAAATATGGATTTGTGACTGGATACAAAGTGCCTACGATTAGGGTTAGCTGACCAATCAACAGCATGTATTTGCTTTGGGAGTCTTCCCGTTGTGGCTACTTCCCGTTGCGGCTACTTTATTTTCTGGTTATGGCTACTGTTTGGAGGAGCAATCAGACTAGTCCAAAACTAGTCCCTTTACGGCTACTTTTTTAATTAGCCAATAATTAGCCAGCTGAGGAGGGGGAGCATTGATTTATTTGTATGTTGTTAAAAGCATAACTGGTTTTACCAAGATCAGTATTGTACATGGCTTCTTTGGAGCAGTGATTATATTACTTATAAGCTGAGACATTTTCACCATGAATCATTCTATGTTTAGCATCACTGAGAACAATGTATCTGTATCTACGTAATATTATTGAAGATGGATGTGGTCGAATTTGCAACAAGCAAATATGGGAAGCATTTTGCCATGTACAGAGGCTACAGGTTCTGGTGTAGGCGGACTGGGCCAAATGGCAACAAGTACTGGGTGTGTACCGGATATGACTTTAAATGCAACCCACAAGTTCACAAAACTTGTGGGTAAACATCACCCCAACATCTTGGAGTTTGTGGAGGCGATGAGGAAGGAGCAGGCAGCAACAGAGCTGAAGCCTGCACAACATGATGCAGCCCAACCACCACCACAGAAGAAGAGGAAGTACCGGATTGTGAACCAGCGTCTGGCTCAGTTCAAACAGGAGTATGTGACGAGGGAAATATCTGTACTGAGTTTTCTGCTTGCAGATGGACACTTACTTAAATTAGAGTGACATTCACTTGTGATTGATGACAGTTACTTGTTGATGTTATAATGACATGTACTTGTGATACACGACTTTCATGACTTCTGTTCAATGCATAATGTTGGGCATAATGTATGGAGTATCTTATACTGAGTACTCTGTACAATTAATGTCTTAATAAAACTGTAATGCATATACATAATGTATTTTTATGTTGTATACCATCTGAAATAATTGATTCTCCCTTGGCTCAAGAATAGAATAAAGGAAGTAGCTATAGCGGGACTAGTTTAAATTTCTAATTAGTTTCTCCCACAACAGTAGTCATAACAGGAAAAAAGTAGCCATAACGGGAAGTAGCCATAACGGGAAGTAGCCATAACGGGCCTAACTCTTCCTTTGCTGTGTAACTGGTAAATTATGCAACACTACCACTGTTCAAACAGGTGAGTTTTTAATTTTATATAGATCTTTATATAATATATAGGTCACATAATCTCTCCCATGCCACAGAAATCGTGGTTTTTGTGTCTATGCTATTTACACACATTTACAGCATATTAAGATCATGAAGAGAAACATGCATGCTCTAATCGATGTGTGACATTGGCTGGGACAAACATGTCGCAAGCTTAACACACAAAACACATCCCAATGTCATCAGTAGAGGGAGACGTCTACCAGTCAACTCAAACTGTTCTGTACAACAAAATACAACACAATCAACCGTCCATCTGGACCACATTCAACGAAGAACAATAATACAGCTGACACAGGTAAACTTTGACACCAATCTACCCTGTAATAACTACCCTACTTGTGTTGGTGTATTTCCATTGGATCCAGGTGCTACCCATAGGAGACTATCTCCTTGTATAAAGCCTGCCCTGGGGTGGTTTAATAAACAACTCCATATATGGCAAGTCAAAATGTTATCTTATGATACAGCAAAATCTGTGTTGCCAACTTGCCACACAGCAGGGTCAGGTCCAGCAGTACAGAAAACCTCCTAACTGGTCTGCTATCAGTAATCTGGAATGATATACAAAACTACAGGGTAACTGTACATTATAATTTCTGAATTTAAAATCACATTAACTAAAGTTGCCCTTTTATTTTCTGCAAATAAAGTCTTAACAAATGTCAAATAATATGATTTTCTTGTGAACCTTATGCAATGTTTGTTTTAATAGAACACACTATTACTTTTTTAACCAAGATTTCATCCAACACACTACACAAAAGAAGGCAGTCTACTTCCCATATCCTTAATTCTGTTTTCAGGCTAAACCAACATGTGTAATGTTCCCCTTATTTGGTACCCAAACAAACCACATTATATCTTCATGCACACCGCACAACCACCGCAAGTGACAAACATACCCACTTCCTTGTTCATAAATTAATCATCCAGGGTGCTAGAAATCCCCTGCTCATAATCATTGGTATTTTATTTGTATATCATGAACCAGAAGTAACATAGTGACCTGACCCCAACAGTCAGAGCAGGCAACAGGTCAGGTAGACACCACTGACTCAGTGGGCCTCTACATCAATACTCTGTCCTGTCAGAAACCTTGTTGACTGCCAAGGCCAATGACAGTGGATCACAAATGACCAATGACCATTAGTGACAACTGACCTTGCCAAAGCAGTATACTAGCCTTACCTGTCTTGTTGTTGACACTGACTCATCAATCAGGACTCACAGGACTGCATTACTAGCCTCTATGGGCTGGCCCAGAGGCAGAGGAAACTACTAGAGGTGACCACCTTGTTATATCTCTAGTGGTTTCTCTAGTTAACCCCTGATGGTATCCTGGGTTTGTATTTGAAAGCATTGCACATTTAGCGTTGATGGAGGAGACGAGATCACAGGAAAAGGGGAAGACTGCGTTAAGAGGGGTGTGAGAAAGGCATAGGAGGAGGACAAGTGGTGGGAAAAGGCTGCCGTTAGGGAGATGTGGAAGAGGACAACCGCCAAGGCAGTGCATAAGTACAAGAACCAGTCAGCCCCACCTGTTTACAAAGGGAACTACGAGGAAGAACATCTATCTGATTCATCTTTTTAATACGTATCCACTGTGACACATATCCACAGTTCAGATATAGCTTCCCTTCTTGCCTGCACATCTGAAGACTCTACTAGAAAAACCCTCCCTCTGTCTCTTCCTATCTCTCTCCCTTTTGTTCCCATCTCCTTCATTCCTTACTGCCAGCCTTGGGGAGACGTCCACAGACTCCACACACCTCCACTTGGTTTGCACCATAGTGATGGGTAGCCCAGTGGTAGAGAACCACCTCCTCACACAGGAGACCTGCTGTGCAAGACGTACTGACTTGAACTTACAGCTCTGCTTGGCATGTACTGCTCTTACTCTGCACAATGTCCTGCTATCCTCAACACCCAACTTCATGCATCTATGATATATGAATAAGTGCTTTCACATTAATGAAATTACCATATGTGCATATGGACTGAAGCGTGGCTGAACTGCTAAAAAATTCAATACTGCGTTTTAATCTAACAGCTTCACCACAGGTAAATAAAACACACAGTCCCTTTGACAGAGCACACTTGGATAGAGCATCTGCTAAATGCACTCATTTTTACCACATGTTATCAAATGCTTGGCTACTTTCTGGCTGCTATAACTGGTATTAATCCAGCATCAAACAACTGGTTCCTCATTAGTGCATTTTCAGTGCACTGCCCCAATTTCCTCCAATTTAAAATATTATAGTCTCCTGACTCCATGGGCACCTATATACAGTCATTGTCATGGCCAGGGTGGCCTGCTGTGGGTGCTTTAAGGTGACATGTGTTTCTCTGGATGATTATGCACCACTGCCAGAGAGAGGACCATCCAATTGAAGCATCGTCTGGCTTCATGTTGTGCACATAAACCATGGACTGCCCCACCAATCATACAGACAGCCAGCCAAGCCAGATGGAAGGCTTCCAAGAACTCAACTATTTATTAATATAGGAGACTATATGTCACTGGACGCTGGCCTTTATATGCCATCTGGTTCAATAAAGCAGCAAGATAAATACACATTGCCAATAATGTTTCTGCTGTCTGGAGTGATTCACACAGACCACTATTCTCATCTGACAACTATAGATAGGTACACTTGAATGACCGAGACATAAACAGACGATTACATTGAACAGTTGTAAAAACCTTACAACTGCAATGTCTGTTTAATATTTATACTATTACATTTAATATCAGAAATGTCAACATTAACGGTTTTATAATCCACAACGATTAGTAGTGCAATCCAGAGGTCTGTTGTCAATTTATTGTTTAACAGGGGCTTCAGAATGTAATGAAAAATCTGAATTAGGTCATTGAAAATTTTTTATAATTATGTCAAGTGAATGTTTCATGCTAAAGTTTTCATCTTCAGTTTCATAAAGCATGACATCCATATTTATGGAAAGGCCATCTTAAAATCAGTAGAACCCATTTTTACAAAGATTTTTTTATTCTGGAATAATTTCTACTTGGAAGTTTTACCAATAAAACGTTTAATTTCAGTTCATCACAGACAGTTGTAAATATTTATCATATTTTCATATATATTTATTAAAGGTACTTCCTCAATTAAGTTTTCTCACTCGTCTGGTTTTTAAATTATTTCACAAACAATCAAGCCTACCTAGTATTCGCTATGATGTGCTAGCTTGTTTGTGTAAATGTATTATTTAGCTTTGATGAAATCACTAGACAAACTAATAGATCATTTTTGACCAGATCCAATCAAATTTGGCCAAAAAGACAAAAAGTGGTCTGCCTCTCTATACTATGACATGGCTATTCAAACTTTTGCCAGTTAACGTTTTAATGACTTAAACAAAAGTATGCACTCCAGTATTAAATAAAATTTTGTGTATTACTTAAAGGTACGTAGTCTGATGGTTTTTTAATCATAAAATCATGTTACACAGTACAAACTGTGTCTGCTCTAGCATCTTGACCGCTCAAATGTGTTTTAATAAACCACAGTTTGTTAATATAATTTGAGCGTAATTTTATTAATTTGAATGTTTTGACCCGAATATCATGTTTACACTGCCTGCTGAACAGCAACATCGATATTTGTAAACAGATATTAAACGGCCAACTTATATTTATAAATTGTGGTTAATTCAAACACATTTGGGTGGACAAGACGTTCAAATAGAGATAAACCTCTGTAGTTTATACTATAAAACATGATTTAACAATAACAATGATCAGACTATGTACCTTTAAACTATTCATACACCACAGTTACGAACATCAACCAACCTGATTCACGATTACCTAAATGAAATGAGGAAGGAGTTTGACCAGTTACTCTTTCTTGCATTCAACTCAACCATGAACAGTAAATATAATGAATGCTATCATTATATAAATGTTATCTTTTAAAAATTCACCACAATTACCAGGAGAAAACTAATCATTCATGATTTCTATCACATCTATAATCAGACAGTCATTTCTCCACCAGTGAAACTGGGGCAACAGGAGCAGAATAAATTACCTCAGATTTGTTACAACACCAAGCATGACTAATCAAGAAAATATGAATGTTATCAGCAAGCACTACGCATGGCTACGACATTCCACAACTGTGTTTGAAATGCATACTCTCACCTATTTCAATCAAAGCAGCAATAACATTGCCTGGTTTGTCCCTGGCATACCTATTCAACGCAACATAGTCTAGACCTCTATGGGAAGTATTCAGCAACATTTCATGCAATGCACAAAACTATTCATTCCCATTATTTTATGACTGTCTAACATAATTTGTGATGAAATATATACATTTAATTAAAATACATACTGCATATCTATAAGATACAAAAAGAGCTTAGTTGGCGTATATCAGGTATATGATTCACCTAAACATGCTACAAACTTTAAAAAAATTTAATATGATATGCAAGTTAAAGCTTGAATCATTCCACAGGCGTAGTGCTTTCACAAATACCACACAGAAACATGCACCACATTATTCTATGGTGTCGTATGGAACCACAAGTAAGGCATTATCAGGTACAGCTGTATATCTATCTATCTATCTATCTATCTATCTATCTATCTATCTATCTATCTATCTATCTATCTATCTATCTATCTATCTATCTATCTATATATATATATATAGACATAAAGCACTAAACATCTAGACACAACACATGACAAACAGAGAATGGTACGTGGAAACACCAAAGATCTCGGAGACAATCAGATGGAGGTGAGCCCAATTTGATAGTTATTGTTGCTGCTGTGATTAAAGAAGTGAGACCTGGTTCCTTGGCAACAAAAGGATGGACAGAGAAGACCAGGGAGATCATGGAGACCAGGAAGATCAGGAAGATCATGGAGACCAGGAAGATCATGGAGACCAGGGAGATCATGGAGACCAGGGAGATCATGGAGACCAGGAAGATCATGGAGACCAGGAAGATCATGGAGACCAGGGAGACAGTATCACACGTATCCAAAACTGTGTCTGAAATCTGGATAACAGTTTGTGAACATGGCTATGTAGGACAGACACCAATGTATAGTGAACAGTCACCATGGGACCTGTCTTCTGGCCGACTTAATGAGAGGATGATGATTGATGAAGCATGTACTGGATACACTACTTATTGATATATTTGAGTAACCGGAGCACAGAGGATTGAAAGAATATGCCCACGCTCGGACACACCCTCTCCAAATGTTCAGTTACCATTACGCCACACAGCCCTTTGCCCTTCAGTATTCAACCATGTGAACTAATTGCTATTTCGCAATCTGTGTATGTACAAACATAACAACGGAATCACCAAGTAACACATGTCAGACATTTTCACATGAGTTACTTCAATAAAATCTAGCCTGTTATAAATCAATAGCATGACACAAGACATTCTAACACAGATTATAATTGCTAAGGTCCTTGCTCAATTATATTTCTATGTTCATCTCGCTTCAGACTAATTTCACATAAAATCGAACCTATCTAATATTGACTATGCCACGCTAACTTGTTTGTACACATTTTTATTTAGTTTTGATAAAATCATATAACAATGACATTTTTTGAGTAGGGCCGGTCAAATTTTTTTTTTTAAAGGGCAGAAGTGGTCTGGTTCTATATACTACAACATAAGGCTACTGACGCTTTCGCAAGTTACCAGATCTAACGATCAAAGTCAACTCTTTCAATATTAACAAAAGTATGAACTCTTATTCAACTAAGCTAACTGCTCATATACTTAAACTATTCACCCACTTCAGATTGAAACATCACCAAACCTGATTCACAATGGGCTAAATCAAGTAACAAAGGTAGAAGACACATTGTCAAATATGTCACACAGTCACAGACAGGATGGTCTAGATGTCACACATGCAGTCACAGACAGGACTGTCTAGATGTCACACATACAGTTACAGACACAACGGGTCTAGATGTCACACAGTCACAGACAGAACGGTCTAGATGACCTGGTAACTCAGTACTGACAGCTTCCACACAGCTGAGAAGTTGAACTCTTGTATTTATTACAAGGAAGGAGAGCTGGAATTGGCCAGACAAGTTCTATGTGCTACTAGGCTAACAAGAAATGTCACACATGCAGTCACAGACACACCGGTCTAGATGTCACACAGTCACAGACAGGACGGTCTAGATGACCTGGTAACTCAGTACTGGCAGCTTCCACACAACTGAGAAGTTGAACTCTTGTGTTTATTACAAGGAAGGAGAGCTGGAAATAGCCAGACATGTTCTACTGCCACTAGGCTAACAGGAAATGAAACACCCTGTTTACAATAACCTCCCTGAATGATTGCACAGTTCTCTTGCTCAAACTCCCGGGGCAGCGCTGTTTTGTCAACCCTACTGGCACATAAATAGGCAACAGTTTCTGGGTATAAAAAATGGATGGTATGACTGCACTAAAACATCAAAGCAACAGACACACCTAAACCCTAAATTATGGGGTGCTATCAACACCCATTACAATTCTATAACAAGAGTATCCAATTTTATTCCCAAACAAGACAGCTGTAGGCAGTCTGGGAGGGTTGCCCACTTGGAAGATTTATAGCCCTAAAGTACTTGCTGGGAAACATGGGTTTCTGGTGAGTGGCTGGCTTATCAAGGTTATTTATTTAGTGCTAAAGATCTTAACTTTGGAGAGTCTTGGATATCTTTTACTGTTTCCAATTCAATGTCAGCAAAGCATGTTTCATAATTAGTGTGTGTGGATATAAATGCTCTAGCATTTCCACTTGTAGAATAGAAATATCATAAAACACACGTTGCCTTTTTGTCTAGCCTGTAAAGTGCAAACAAAGACGAAGCACTACGTTGTTAATTACTTTACACACCCACTCACCAATGTTGCATATAATCGCTGATTCTCTCAGAAGGATTACTGCTGATTATGATGTGTAATGGTTTATCAGAATTGATTTACTCAATGTATAAAACGACTGTATGATACAGAGTGTACACAATAGCAGATTGTTGTGAGTCAATAAATGGCATGCTGTGCCATCAAGGCATTATCAGACGTTGAAATCACCCCTGAATGACAGGATATGGACAGCCATAAGCATATTTGATTATCCGTTATCCTGTAGAATTATTGTCACCATGAATGCCATTTGACAGAGGCCATGGCAGATCCATCAACTCACCCTGAACTAATGAATTCTGATTTGGTAGCTGAGGTGCAAATAATAACCAGATAACCAGTAACCAGATGGTTTCTAGTCCAGTCTCCTTCTATTCCAATTTGCATTTTCTACATTCCACATTAGCTTTGTGTATAATTTTAGGCTGTCTGACAAGTAACGCAAAGAGGGCATACCACTTAAGTTAAAGAAGCTGAATGTGTCCCCGGACATCAGGTAATCTAGTATTCTACTATTCCTTGGCACATTACAAAGGTATTGTTGTGCTCTACTGCAGCGTCAGATTTCAGAGACTTCAATTCATCTGTCTATTATAAGGTGCTGTAGTGGGTGCAGAAATAAGCCACCCCTCTAACTACATAGGTGCACCGAACAAAAGACCCAGCAGACAAACCCCAACAATCTAAATAATTACTGAATATTTTACTGTTATTAGGTAGGGCACCATAGCAGTGGTCAGAACATCGGACGCTCAATCAAGAGGAACACGTTTAAAATCCTCGTTGTCGTTTTGAAGCTTGTAAAAAATGTTTCACTTCACAATGCTTCAGTTCACTCAGCTGTATAAATTAATACCTGGCTATAGACAGTGGTATATATATATATATATATATATATATATATATATATATATATATATGAATGAGTGTCCTTCGTGCAGTAATTGTAGCATGGCTGAATGCTTTCCAGAGAAGTCAAGTTGGTGTTGCATTGAACAGGTATGAATTGCAAAGCACTTTGAGTGGTCCTAAAGACTGGATATTGCATTATATAATAACTTACTTTACCTTTTATTTATAAAGTTTATATTACTTTCCTAATACCTAACCAATATGAAACACAATATAGCTGTAACATAGTGACATATATCCTGCCAAACCAAGTTACGTGTTTGAAAACCAAATATATTTACAGTAATAGTTGGTAATTACGTTTTAAGAAGTTCCTCTATAAACTTGAAATAAAAAGGGTGCTACGAGACGAACTGCCCCCTACAGCTCGTATAAACGGAAGAAGACAGTTCCTTCTATCACTTCTTTCGGCTTTGTAAAAAAATCTATTTCGAACATTTTCCCAGACAAGTCCAGGGCCCTGATGTATCATGGATAAAAATAATCTTTACCATATCTCGACAGATTCAGATGAATACAATTTTGCAATCAATAGAGTTGTAGTCTAGCATGCTTTGGTGTCCTAAACATTTCAAGACCAGTTGCCTAGTTTTACATGCTTGTCTGTAATTCAAGCATGACTCTGTGAGTCTTTTCAATAAAAGATGTCATAGGCAGGTTACTGCACTGCCAAAGTGGTGTTGTCATTCAACTGAAATCTGAGCACTTGGTCAAAGGAGCGTCTTGACACTCAATAAATCACAGTTCTACAGCTGAGCAGATTCCTTCAGTAACCTTGAACATTATTATTATAGCCTCACTAGCACTGTGTGAACTGGTCTATATCCAGACTGAAGAAATGCTGGGGTGCCATGAAGATTTCAGCTTGGATTTAATAAGGTCACCAACTACTTGACAATACCTGCATATGCATATCTCAGCAACCCTTCAATAGATCATTACCATATTTTCAATAGATGTTGTTTGTGTGAAATTAAGGCCAAATTATACATGGGTGCCAGACAAGCGTCTTCCATGGTTACCAATCGGCAAATGATCCTAATTTCTAAATTTGACCTTCATTTCACACAAGCAACATCTGTTGAAAAGTTGGTAATGATTTGTTGATGTGTTGCTGAGTAATGGGAATAAAGGTATTGCCAAATAGCAATCAGCCTTAGTAGTCTTATCTTGTTGTCAGGATTGTCAGAGCTGCCCTATGGACACTGTGGTGACTCATTTTTGTTGATCAGAGACAGATCCAGTCTAATTGAGACAAACAAACTGCATCTATTCCACCTATATTTATTCCTGGAAAATTGACTCACATAGGTTTCAAGTTGGAATCTACAAAAACACTAGCACAGCGTCAAACATTGCTAGCTTCTCCATGTGTAAGCTTACTATAACCATGCAACATTACTAGAGTGTATACAATAATATACATATACATTTTAACCATTCGCCAACCAATCAATCAAACACATACTTCCATTTGTACTATAAACCCTGAACAACACATGTATGAACAATGTGAGTGAATGTTTGTTTTCCGCTTTCAATAGTGAAACATGTGCAGCGAGCCAGTGTCCTAGTTTCCAGGAGAATAAGGAAATCGTAAAGACAGTTCCTGGTTGAGCATGCATCTGCCAAGAAATGAGACTGTGGTGACATGTGACTTCCGTCTTGTTTACTTTGGATGGAATGATTTGTTTGAACACATCAGACACAAAAGCAGTGTTCAAAAGCAACTCAAATGCTGCCATTGTCAGGTATTTCTGTAAGTATACTATAAACATCTAACTGTGACAGCAACAAATTTCATGTTACATTCTTGGGTAGTCATGTGGGAGATTGCCAGACTTTTAGTCGAGGGGAATGGGGTTCGAAACCACCTACTGTTGTTTCAAAACTTAAGCAATTTCATTCACCCCACTCTGCCTCTATCTTTCGGAAGAGACACGAAAGCTGTCGGTCCCTTCTATCTGGTGTCTATGCCTGGGGAAGAAAAAGATCCCACACAGGGGATAAATGTGGAACCTGTTTTGGACTCCATCTTTCATGATCTACTGCAGAAGCATCCATGACGCGTTTCAAACAATTCTGCTAACTCCCTCGCAAGAGGATACGACTGAATGAAGAACTATGTCACCTGGAGGCCAATAACTGGTTAATAAATAACACAGTTAGGAGGACATGTTTGATTTAAAAGCTTCAGTAAAATACCTTCTTGAAGCTACAACATTGTGACTCAAAGGTATGTGTTTATCTTGTGTTTAGTAGGTCATGGGTTGGACAGTTGGATACAGCTCGTCTAAAATTGGACACAACTTGTTTACAATTGGACACAACTTGTTTAAAATTGGACACAACTTGCTATCACAACTTGCAGACTCACTAACTGTAAAACTACTATGAATGTTGATACTGCTATCATAGGGTTAATAGTTATATTTAGGCACTGGAAGGCATCACACATCATTTAATTACCCACTAGAGGGCACCCAGTATAACAAGAGGGGACACGAGAGGGAAGAGCTTCTTCCTGGTGGGTTTTAGGTGGATGATTGTGAGGAAGGCTCTGGGGCAGGGTACATGTAGGGTAGCGGGATCATGCCTCAGTTAGACTTCCTGGTGTGTTACAGACGAATGTAGGGCACAGTAATTTTGGATATGGGTTATTTAAAAAAAATCATATCATCTGACATAACTGTATTTGAGCCAGGAACATTGGCAAGTTTGCCGGTAGAACATGTTGGCAATGTAACTGTGGATTTTTAGATGATTTCAATAGGCGGAAGGATTTTTGGCAATTTTTTTCGCAACAAGGCACGTGTGCGTAATAATTCATGCAGAAATTGGTAAAAATTGACGGGTATGGCACGTTCAGGCATTTTAAATGAGTTACAAGTACGAGACTTTGACTAAACTCGATCAGCATGTCAATGAGATGATAGCAATAGCAGGTAAGAAGTTTCAGAATTTTTGATGGTCCCGTTTTCTTATAATCGTGCAAAACGTTAACATGGTCGCCAATGGGAAACGTAACAGGAGGCTGAACCCAAATAGGCACCATGGCAACGGAAATGCGGTAGCCATCTAAAAGTCATGGAGGAGGGTTTTTTAATCAAAAATATACTGATTAAATGCATGAAAACGTTTGTCTGTCACCAAACAACGAGTGTGTACTGTAGACAGGCTGCACAAAGGGAAGAATTGTTAAATATGGAGCTATTAATTGCCAACTCAGATGTGGCTACAGTTGTGCAGTGACAGTGCATAGGCTCAGTTACATGGTCTAACATAGAATCACACGAATAAATTAAAACGGCTGCTAACTTGCCTCGTGTAGCGTGCGTTTACTTAGAACATTGTCTGTGTCAGGCTAGTTAATATTATATTATTATATATATTTTATTGATTCCATTTAGTCAACAAGAGCAATACTTGTTAAGCGCCGCTATTATTTAAACTTCGTAACCGTCTCTTTTAGGAGGTATCCTATAACTGATTTACTATATATAAAAAATGTCAAACAAATGTACATTTTAATGTTGCACTATAACGTTTGATGTGCATCAGCTGATATGTTATGCTATTTGATGATTAATAAGATATATAGTTGTCAATAAAAAAAAAAAAAATTTCATCTGTTCAAATTGCCCGAAAGAGTTTATGGTAAGCTAAAAGCTTAACATGAGCACATTTTTATATTGGGAAATCAACGGTAATTTTCATAAATGTCTATTCACCACGTCTCAGTACACATTTCATGTTGAGTGCAGTTCTTTGTAAGTGTACGGACACAAGGAGATGAAGGTATGGAAGCCTAACCGTAGCTAACCCCATCTCTAGCTAACCCCATCCCTAGCTAACCCCATACCTAGCTAACCCCTTCCCTAGCTAACCCTAACCACGAAATGGTTTACAGAAGATATAACCATTCCCAAAGGCATAGGTTCATGGGAAAAGTGAACAGTTTGCTTGCAAAGACAGACAGCCTTAGCAATCACAAATAGCATGTTACTGACCGGCTGCCAAAATGGAAATTTGGTCAAAATTAGGGGGTATGGCACCAGTTTGTGAGGGAGAAGGTAGCTATTTTGCACTAGAACAGTCATTGGTGATATTTGTTATGTGGCCCAATGCATTGGTGATATTGTGTAGCAAATTTGGACAGAATAGTCGTATTTTGGTTGTGTCACAGCCACTGGAAGCATTGCGTATATCAACATTTTCAAATGTGGCCGCAATGGGTATCTGGTCATGTGATACCCCTTTATGATGGCGTATCCAAATCAAGCAGTACGCCATGTACCCGATCAAGTAGAAGCATGAAAGCAATCATATAAACAATAAAATTTGGCAAGTCTGACACAATGGAAATCACCCAAAATCCTGTTAAATGTGACAAATTGTCACTTTTCTGACAAAGTTGCACCATATTTGGTTAAAAATCAAGCAATTATATAAATATTAATTTGAAAATAAGTAGGTGGTATATTTAAAGAGACAGTAAGTAGATTTCATTGGTTCGCAATGCTCTAGAAATCTAGTGTACATGATTAATGATTTATCAAGTGTCAAAATTGACCTATATTTAAATTATGTGACTGGTTTTCAGCTAATATTATGGGCAGGACATTGTTTTGATTTGGCTGTGAAACAAATAATAATGGCGTGACAAGCAGGAGTGTTCAATAATAGGTTTACATATACATTGTGCCGCAACTTGATATAAAATTGGACACTTTCTCCAAAAAAACTTCCCTATTTGGGATCATGCCTCAGTTAGACTTCCTGGTGTGTTACAGACGAATGTAGGGCACAGTAATTTTGGATATGGGTTATTTTAAAAAAATCATATCATCTGACATAACTGTATTTGAGCCAGGAACATTGGCAAGTTTGCCGGTAGAACATGTTGGCAATGTAACTGTGGATTTTTAGATGATTTCAATAGGCGGAAGGATTTTTGGCAATTTTTTCACAACAAGGCACGTGTGCGTAGTAATTCATGCAGAAATTGGTAAAAATTGACGGGTATGGCACGTTCAGGCATTTTAAATGAGTTACAAGTACGAGACTTTGACTAAACTCGATCAGCATGTCAATGAGATGATAGCAATAGCAGGTAAGAAGTTTCAGAATTTTTGATGGTCCCGTTTTCTTATAATCGTGCAAAACATTAACATGGTCGCCAATGGGAAACGTAACAGGAGGCTGAACCCTAGCAGGTGTGCAGATAACACTCTTTTTGTAAGTTGTTATACACCTTAAGATGCTCTAAATTTTACTTTGCTGCAACTATTTTATAAGCCAGCTATTTCATCATGTGTTAAGATTGTATTTGTTATAATAAAGAGATGTGTAAATTGGGATTGCTGTGTGGTCTTGATTACTATTAAACTATCAAACGGAGACCTTAGCCGTAATCTGTTCTATTAAAATAATCCCCCATCCCCCGTTGGCTGTGATATGGGAGCTGTACAACACGGCCTTTTTAATTCAATATAAAATGTACCATCTGTTAACATGTTTTACATGTTCTATGGCAAACAGGTTGTATTGTATCCTAAATTTATTGTTTTATCTATAAACAGCGTTTATACAGCACCCAGCAAATAGGGAACTACATAAATGTTCTACTTTATCATTTATTTATTAATTAATTGTCTGGCAAATGGGAAGGAAGTTGGAAATACGTATGTTTTGGATGAGTCCCTGTTGCGTGGTGTCTATGCCGGGGGGAACAATAGATCTCCGACAGAGGATAATTGTGTAACCTGCGGTGGTCTCACAGAGTGGTGGTCTTTGTTTCTAACCAAATAACAAACATGAACCAGACAGAAGTATTGATGGAGCAAAGTCAGCAGACTACCCACATGGATACGGTTGAATGGAGCCTTCTATAGGAGACATGGCGCACTTCATAATGCACTACATTTTACAACAAAGCCCAAATTATATATTAATGAGCATCGACTCATGTGTGTGTGGTGTTGCAGGCCACAGACTGTTGAATCATTGACTCCGGCACTATGAAGTAGGAGGGGTAATAAGATATGCAGATGCTTATGCACACATCTTTGCATGCATACCAGTACACAAACACCTCAGACACGAATACACAATGAACAGCCATTAACTACAAAGTGTTCTGATTTCTCAATATCAGGCACATGATTGGACTATGTGCATCACAGGCTGAATAAAACTTAATGTCCAAGCTCACAATAGCTTCTCCTCATAGCAAGATTAAGATATGACGGTCAAACCCCCCCCCTATATACAGGTATAGATACCCCAAAATATGCAATTTATATAGAAACCCTTATTCAATTTATAAAAATTACAATGTAGAAATAAACAGGTAATATAATTTTTAAATGGTCAATAATTGCATTATCACAAACCATTTCAGCAAAATGGATCATCCTGCAATTTCAGTGAGCTATGATAACATTTCCAAGTGGCACTATATTCATGAATTTCCACAAAAATGCTATGACATGCTCAATGTTTTTTTACTTGGGTGTTTCTTGTAATGTTGCTATTACATAGGGGTTTTCCATAAAAAAGGCTTTTTACCCCATGGGCTTTTGATCTAGACGATTTCTACCTGGAAGTTTTTTTATTTTAGAGGGGCTTTCACAGAGGGGTTTTGACCCCAGCAAAACACACCAGTACATCGCTGGTATGTAGAGACCCTAACTTAAAAGTGAATGTACAGGAACCGACCAAGTTTGCTCAAGCATGCCTGTGTGTTTACTGTATGGAGTTAAACACACACTTTCAGGTGTGTTCTGAAGAGTTGAGAGCCTTGAAACAACAGTGATGTGAGGGCCCAGACGCTACAACTGTCAGTCAGGCAACTGATAAGCTCCTCTCTGCTTTTGTTTGTGTTAATTTGGACTTAGTAACAGAGACAGTCAGTACGCCAATCTGATAACCCAGATAGCATTTTTGGGAAAATTAGTGCATCTTCATCTGGGATGGGAAATAGCAACTGCCATGAGTGTGCCCACTTTTAGCCATGCACTGCATGCTGGTATCATAGTAAGTACCACAACCTTTCACCGCCACATATTATTGCTTACAGGAACCAACCATCACATCATTGTCATAAATATATTCTTCCCTCCTGTAGTCGTGTAAACATAAAATGAAAAACATATACAAGTGTTGGACGTATTTACACAAACCACAAATGTCCACATAAGAAAGGTTAGCTCCAAATCTGTTTAATGCCTTATATTGGAAACATTATGTCATTTGCCCAAAGGACAGGGGTTCACTTATTGAGCAGATCCAATACAAATATGTGTCTCTGGTACATCAAGAAAAAATTTGCCATTAAATGTGGAGGTTCTTCAACGTGAAACTGTGCTGCAATCGATTAATCAATCAATAAAATGTTTTCTCCACAAACAGTATTTAGGAACAATTATAAATGACAAATCACTGTTGAAAAGTTGTGTTTATCACTGATTATGCAAGCTCAACATTTTTGAAGGAAACAGTAAGAAATTTGTGAACCATCTGGGATGGATTTCTTGGAATATGGCAGAGAACGCAGCCAGAGTTCAGACAAAATGGTGGACGTTTACAGGGCAGCCATGTGCACCAACTAGGGTACGAAGAGGATAAGTAAGTGCTGCTCTACGCCATTCTCTGTGATCAAAACAGGACATGTCTGAACAGCCACAGCAGTCACTAGTTCAAGTACAATAAGCAGTGACATTATAGTGTACCTGTGTGTTATTGACAGAAACATGAACAACATACAGTGCTCTATAGTCCTGGTACACTCATAGACAAATGTTGCCAATGTAGACACAAATTGGTGCCATTAATTCTCACGTGTGACACAACATTCAAAGGGGACTACAGTAATGTATTACCACAACTGTGACCTATTCCATGACCACCACAGTGACGTGTCATCTTTGATGCCAAGTTTTGCCAACTGTATTCGTAATAGGCCCTTTTTGCACTTACAGACAGTAGTTAAAAACTATTTGAAATGTCAATTCTAAGACTGAAGAGTCTGTGAAATTTGGGTGTACAATGTACACATAATATGAACACACTTTTATGTCCACCATAATATGTACAAATGTTTGTAAAAACATGTTGTAGGCCTGGTGTTACTTGTTATACACAATTTGGCATTTTGTCCTTGATGGGTCAAAAATTATGTGTAACAGATATATTTAAAGGTAAAAAGGTAAATGTAAGTTCTTATATAGCATTCTTATATATTATAAATTTTGAATCCATTATCACTTCATTACTATTTCTGAAGAAAACTGTAATGTTCGGACAAATAGTAATGCTATATTCACAAGAAACACATTAATAAGAACCAGTACAAACATAAAACTAATGGAACTATTACAGCTGTTTAATATAAGTGAAATTATCGTAATATTTTCTGGGGAATGAGTAGATTTCCTGGCGCTATGGGTCATAACGTCAATCATGGATAAGCCGAAAGCATTATAGTACATCTGAGCACTTCTATGGCATCATTAGAGTCAATACACTAAGCACTATGTTCTATACACCAGATTGGAAAACCAATTAGACCTCCTGGACACTGAATCTGCCAGACATAAACAACAGCATATTGGCCACCACACATCCTGGATGCATTCATCAGCCACTCTTTCCAAGAGTCATTCTCTGCTGCTATACAGCTCTCTGCAGGTGACACTGACCCTGGTCTACTGTCAGGATACATAACTGCAGTGGCATTTAGGAGTGTCTCTCAGGACCCATAGTATGTCATCTACTATGTATTGCGCCCAGCAAGAAGCACCTCAATGACAAAGGCCTGGCTGTGTGACACAGTACTATTCATTACCTATGCCAGTGCACTGCACAGTGCCATTCATTACTTATCCTGTGGATATTATACATGCTACATGACAGGCTATGACGTATCTAAGACATATGGAACATCACGGAGGAGAAATAAGAGAATGAATAATATAAATTACAGTGTGAAAAACGTCAGTTTCATGTTTAGAATGTCCATGAATTGTAAAAAAACATTTATTTACTTGTATAATCTATGCATTACATACATTTTCTTATGTTTACTTATTTAGCAGTTACAAAACTACAACTGGTTAAGAAAAGCATGCCCTGCATAATACTGAGATGAAAGTCTAACTGCAAACGGCTACCCCATAAAATGTGACCTTTCTCAGTGACTTTATTTCCATCACTGGGCTGTATCATTTCCTGTTGTTTTATTTCTTACACCTGCTGAATGAACTCTAACATCTTCCAGATGCTACTTTGTACATGGTCAGAAGCTCTGGCAACTAACACCTCGTATGACAATGGCAGACTACCAGTAGTTATACACATACATGTCTACGCTAGAGCTACCAGTGGCCATTTGCCATGACATCGGATTTGGCTAAACAAAAGTTACCCATTTGAGCCAATTTGGCCCCCAGCATTTTTATTGAAAAGCCTGCAGAACACATGAACATTTGTTGCTGTCTTGATGCACATATAAAATGGCTAAGTAGTATACAACATCAGAGTTAGCCCAGCAAATATAATTCTCTAACACAATGAACATAAGTTTTTTTTAACATTTTTAATTTTAGAACATAATTTATTTTGGTCACCCTATCCCAGGGTGACCATAATGGTGAGGTGGTTGTATTACTGAGATGACCATAATGGTGAGGTGGCTGTATTACTTTTGACAATACATATTTAGTGGAATTACCATAATAATGTTAACTGTGAAAGAATTCGTTGCTCAGGAGGATATATGAGGATATTCTCTAGGTTTTAATGTCACATGTTACGTTTCATGTGCTATGGCGGTTACTATTACAGAAAGATTGTGAGAAACGAACAAGCGAGGTGATATATTATAATTATAAAAAATAGTTAAAAAATTATTTCCAGGGTTGGCAGACTTCTGTTCAGTAGGTCAGCGCGAGATTTAAAACAATTAATTATACCACTGTTTCAACCATCTGTTTGGCTGCACACATCTTTTTGTGTGGAGTAGCCAGAACAAAACAGACATGTACAAGTTGCATAACACATACATGCCTTTCCCAACTATTTTTCAGGTATACAATATATACAACTGTAGTCTACCTGTGTCCCAACAAATAAAAAGGTAAACTATTTTGTAGTGCCGTATTCAGTCCTTGGGACCATTTATCCCCCTTTACTCTTCACCCCCGGAATCACCTCTTCTTTCCAACACCAACTTGACTTCTCTGGGAAGCATTCAGCCATGCCGCAATTACTGCACAACTACTCATTCATTTATATCCACCACTGTTTATGGTCAGGTAGTTATTTGTACAGGTGAGTGAATTGAAGCAACGTGGCGTGAACGTAACTGCCCAAGCTTCAAAAACACAGCAAGAGGATTCGAACCCCAACCCTCCTGAATAAATGTCAGACATTCTAACCACTGCATCCTAAATGACAAGCTACCATTATTACCTAGGCTGTGGTGTGTTCCATGATTCCACCTCAGTGAATGTTTGCTAAGCCAATACAAATGGCGCCATTGAAAATGACACCCACCTGTTGACACCTAACAACATATGCCAAGTTATATCTCTAACCGATTAGTTGTTCCGTTCTCGCAGATGGCGTGGGTGCTGGGTTACTACATAAAAAACAGATGGGGGAGTAATTGTACTCAAAGATGGCGAGAGGGTCATTTAAGCACCACAATAGCACCCTTGAAGTATGTATTTATACTAAAGAACTGCACAAAATGGCCAAACAAATTTTATGGATCAATTAGGCACCGTCTGTTTCCGAAGTGTACTGGTAGTCGTCTGCTATCATGGATGATGAGTCTAACGCCTAAACAAATGTCACACCATTGATTGGATTGTGCCATTCTGCTTGCTAAGAACGCCCTTGTTTGGATATGTTTACGAATACAAATTTGATGTTCAATGTAGAACTACTAGTACGTTTGTTAGTTGTTTTGCTACGTAACAGTGTAGGGGGCCATTCACAATTGTCAGAATTTACCTATTCATAGAAAGCATACTAATTTTCAGACCTCCCTCTGCCTCCCCGAATTAGTCATTTAAAATGTTGATAATTTTGCACATTGAAAAATATATCGATGTAACATTGTTATGACACAGCGCATGTGTAGCTATAGGACATACATTAATACAAAATATGTTCACAAACATTTATTTTCTATATTAAAGCTTTGTGGTTTTTTAACAACTCATATAACTGTCATACAGATAATTGTTCTCTATGAAGTTGTGAATTTCCAAGATGTCGTATTGTGTTGCAGATATATAAAAATGTATTATGCGGCTCTTGACCCCCCATCCCTTCTTTAGTCCACTTTGCTTTGTAGGTAAATGTCGACAATTGTGAACGGTCCCTAACCTACGTGTGAATGGTCCCTAACATACATTCTGTTGTTTGCATAAAAATAGAATTCTAACAATTGACAGGTCTGAACTGAAGGAGTCTACTATAACAATGCTATAATATACTATTCATAGTAGATAAATGTCATTTAAATATCATGTATTGAGATGAATTAACTCGCCTACATACAGCGCTGCTAAAATTAAACATCTAGATCTAAAAACAGATGTCATTTATTCACTAGTAATGTACTGTTTGATGGTTACATGTCGAAACATATTTTAAAAATAAATATTTGAATGGAAAGCCTGATGTGTTGTCCAAGCACACGACAATGGCCAAAAGTGCTCTAATTAATTATTGATGAATACTGTTGTACCCCCTGCATAAAACATGACAGTGGCATGAAACTTATGAACCTGCATGTGTACATTTTGTAGGTCAGTATGCGAATGACGTTTTGAAAATATCACAACATTTTCCCTGCAGTTAATTCTTAACTAAAGATAGGGTCCTATAACAAATTAGTATTAACAACAGAGTTTGCACTGCATGCTAGTGAAAATAATTTAAGCCCAGTAGGTCTTTTGACCTTTCGTGAACTGAGCTTATTAAACAAAATATAAACAAAAAACCGAAAACTACACCACAAACTACTTTGTGCCATTTGTAAGTTGAACTACCGGTAGTTCTTGCCTATATTATGCACACAAGTATCTTTGGAAGAGTCCTAGAACTAGAGTTCTAGACATTGAAGGTGCCAAAATCTCATTGTCAAAGTTAGCACGTCTTCTGAACTCATCAATTGATTTCAACACCAAACACCAGAACGTGCATACATGCAATAGATCAGGTGTAAGACAACAGTAATTATGTCCATCATTTCAGACCAAAATAGAAACACTGAAACCTGAATACATAAAATCACATCTTTAGACCTTTTTAGTCCACAAGGAAAAGTAACATTTACCTCACATCTTGAATATTTTGAGATGCTGGGAGAACCTACAACCAAAACAAGACATGCTGTTAGAGCCATTGACTGATCAAGAAAATCCTGAAGTACGAATACACATTATTTGTAGTGCAATTGTATGTGAAGGGTACTTGTTGGATGCTTGACTTGACCACTCACAAGGTGCAACATCTATAGCTGTTTGTATACTTGTCACAATATATATATACAAAAATAGTTGCCATGTACAGAGATAAGGGTCATTGTACCATCTATGTTTACAGTGATTGATGTTGAATATTTGCGACATCACCAGTGATGCCACAGCACACAGCACTTCATGCAATCGATTGAGAGTCTGTTGCACTGGTTCATTGACATTTATCCTACACACCATCAGTTCATCTACCCAGGTAATCCTTAAACTTCTGCATCAACTGTTCCATTAAATCATTCCCATCGTAAGTGATATAACTGTACATTATTGATTTTAATAGGTGAAGGATGGGCAAGCACTTCATGTCTTTAAATATGCCACTGTGTAACACAGGGCATTATTTCCATGACACAACAGCAAAATTGTGAAACAATTTTAATAGTTGTCAGTAACAAACCTCCTCAACTGAGATTATGCAGATGAGGATTTGGTAATGAAAAATGGATCCTTGCATAAAACTGAACTCATTTCTAAGAGCAAAGTCATGCTTATATGACCTCATAAAAACCCTACTCATTTTATCTCAACTTACTCAGGAACTATTTTTAGCTGATGTTCCCAGTTTGTTTGAATAAATGAATACTAACATGAGACACCGAGTGCACTAAATTTAAATGTTACATGAAATGAACCACATTGTACGATCGTCAATATTATCATTTTACATACTTTTTCCAGTCTTAATTTTGTATCTATAGTTCTATAAAACAAGAACTTAAGCTGGGTTACATCACTTATATGCTAGATATTTACTGGGTTGTCAAAGACAACACTTCCAGGGCTGCCTTTTTATTTGGTGCCATTGTCAACTGATATAATTAGGTTGAATTGATTTGATCTTAACATTAGTTTACCAGTTTTTTTTATCTTAACATTATTTTAATATCAACAAATTTAGCCAATTTTTTCTAGAGATGTTAACGGATAAGTCCAAATAGAATCAACACTTCAGGTTTAGCAGAGACAGAGCAGATGTCATATAAGTGACATGTGAGTTTGTCTTTGGATCAGTTTATACTCTGCAGTGCATCTAGTGGTAAACTCTGGTAAATGCAGTCTAGCTTCAGGCAACAGCCTCACCACATACACAAGTGCTGTTTGTGTGTGCGGGCATTGAGTGTACATTATATGAATAGTTCTTTCATTGATAACCCGAGAAGCTACCTACATGAGGACGGAAGAGGTCACTGGTAGACCGACATCGATGTACAAGTCAGAGTTAAACTTCCAATGCCAGCAGTCAAACAATTTCTAATTTCTATTTGTACAACACAGTGCTGGTTATGACTTTGACTAAGTGGTTTGCTGATATGAAACAGTGTGTATAGAAAGCAATTTAAGTACATTTAACAAGATTGCCATCCAAAGCAAATAACAAATAGCAAGTGGACAAGGAAACCATTGGCTTTTCGAGTCTAATGTTATTATTGATATATGTGTAACTCAACTCACCCTATTGAACTATTTGTCAATTTTGTTTTAGAAACATATTTATGCTGCCAGCAATTACACAATCAGTGGATAATTTATTTTAATCATTTATCATCCTCTGTGAGAATTAATACTTTCTGACATCTAATCTACACTGTTCCTTCACTAACGTTACTTTGTGTCATCTATTTCTTCTACCTTCCTTAAGTGAGAATACAAAGAAAGGAAGACTATGAAGAAAGGAAAACCATGTCCTTGACAGAAAAATGGATGACAAAATATATGCATAAATGATGAATATGGTAATAAATTATCAATCTGCTAAGATGCCTATCACTTTTGTTGTCTTGCTGTCATGCTCCAGTGAACTTGTATCTCTGGTATTGCTGGCATTATGCCAAAGCCAGTACAGAACTGTTTGATAACAAACATCAGGCAGATTCACTCAAGCATGACTGTCCAAATGTAGGTCTAGCAGGATCACCTGAAGTTGTTCAAGCGTAAACAGCACATACATCTCAGACAGAAACGTCTGTGACTAAATGTGGGTAGCTTGATGAGATACAGCTGATCACAGCTAAACTGGGAGGGAGTATGGTGAGTTTAGAGATTGAGATCACCAGCTCTATGAGGCGCACTGAGTCCACAACAGGTTTTTTCCATTTCCCTGTGTGGGATCTTTTACTTCCCCTGGCATAGACACCAGATAGAAGGGACCAACAGTGTCTCTTCCAAAAGACATGGGCAAAGTGAACGAAATTTCCCAAGTTTTAAAACAGCAGCAGGTGGTTTTGAACCCCGGTCCCCTCGATCGAAAGCCTGAAGCTCTACCACATGACCACCATGCAGCTCAATTTTTTTTAAATAACAGTGAATACATGTTTAATAATCATCTGTCTGTTGAACACAGATGTTTAACTTACATGACTGCCAACACAGAAGGTGTGGATTATACACTCACAAAGCAGGACAGCACAGGGTGATGCTGCCACATCAATTGCAAAAGCGTTCTGATTCTTTCTTTATCTACACCAGGAGGCAGTGCCATTAGCCACCATTGTGGCAAACTATAATAAAGGCATTAAGGCTGTCATGCATGTACCAAGCCAACCATGTATACATGCGACACATTTAACAATTGTGCCTGGTGAGTCATGGAAAATATGTTCTCAATGTTTGACACCTCACTCTGTTCACACCTTAGTGTTCAAATCAACAGTGCTAAAATCAACATATTATGATGCCAAAGAAGGGAATTGTGTCAATATTTTTAGCCAATGCAATGGTATATTTCTACAGCTACACATGTTACCAATGTTAATTTGTCACAGCAACAAGGAAGTGCATTAGTTGAAAGGACGCTTCCTTGTTGGCGGCAGATCTGATAGCGTGACTGCCAATCAAGACCCTACTGTTGACAAGAACTGAAGAAAGGTTATGACTAGGGTTCTTAAAAAAAATTATTTAAAGCGAAGTGATGGTATTTGTTAATCAGTTAGGTGAAAATAGTACCATTGGTAATGACATTTAATTAAGCACAGAACAATATAAACAAATAATTTTGAAATAGTAATAAAATAAATTAGGAAGCCTGTTGCCAAGAAGGTTTACTCCAAGCAACTCTATATTTGGTTTATGATTGAATGTGTGTTTATTAAAAAAATATGTTTATAATTTTCTTATTAATAACAACTGACCCCAATACCCCTGGAAGCAATCAGTTGTATAGTTTCAATAGTATCTAGTGATTGAGGGTGTTGAGAAATTGAGATGAGTGTGATTATCCATATGACATTAATGAGTCAGTAAATGACATACTAGTCTAATCTAATGTAGCCACTGGCACTACGTTGGAAGGAACCACAACAAGGTCATCATAGCACATAATAGAAAAAACAGTTAGATGTCATAAATATCATATGCAGCATTTTTTAACATTAAAGTCACTAAATATATACAACCAAATTAAATATGTCATATCACAATCCCGTACGTCACCTGGCCAGTGTTTGACCCAGAGCGTACACGAAGGCAACTGTGACTGTCAAATGAATTCATCACTCGCGCAATGTTTACTTACATTCAGGGGAACTCCATCAACCATGTATCGAAGCTCCTTGTCTGTCTGTATGAATGCTAAAACAAAACAACATCATGTCATGAAGGGTATTTAGCCGCATAAAATAATAAGTCTAGTGTCACCAATAGATGAGGTTAATATCTCGAAGAACGCAAACATATTTTGACATCTAAAATCGACATGAGAAGCGAATCGATTTACCAAACAACAGATCAAGCTATTCACACAAATCGTATCAACATACCTTGACCATGTGTTTCTACTGTAGCTACAGATGAGTATATTTGTTGAAAAGCATTTAGGATAACAAAAATATGAAAAAACTCTTGGGCCATTTTATCCTTTCTCAGTCTACCAATGCCCGCCATGCTTCTTTATTGTTGGCTCATATCTCAAGTGACTAGCTCTATTTGATGGAATGTTTGATTTAACGCCAGCAGTAGATAAATATTGCATTTAAAATCATAAAAGATTATTTAAATATTAGAATCTAGGCAAAACCCAAATTAGTCGTAGATAAAAGTATCGTAATAAAATAAATGTGAATACGCAAATATATCGGGTTTTGGTATACTGCTCTGCGTTGCTATGTTGGCAACGTGATGCTGTTTGTAAACAAGCTTGTTATTGGATTACGATAATAATCTATGTCTGACATAAAATTTGACATTTGAGAAAATGACATAAAACCTAACAGTTGTGTTTAGTGATATGTGTTAAATAGCTTAACGATAGTCAATTCTTTTTGATACTACTCATTTACAATATGTAGCTGTACACATATGGCAGATAAGCACCTGTTATCGCTATATGCCCAGCCAATCACTGCGGCTATTACATCGACATCAATGGACGAAGATTGAATCATTCGAAAATTATGTTGAGTTATTTCGACGTGAGCTATAGCCTGTCCGGTTTAGTTCCATTTAAATGTTTTGCTAATTTGACACACATAATATACACAAATCGACTTTCCCTTGTGTGAAACTACTCGCGGTACATTTCAGGTAGCTTTCGTTTTATTCGGTCCACGGCACATGACACGTGGAACCTGTCTCCGACTTACACAAGTTAGTTTTGTTACGTAACGAGATAGCAATCGGTACACGAAAGAAAAGTACAGTAATCGCAATTAGCCATTATGCTAAATAGCGGCTAAGCAATCACTAATTTGTGGAATCTAGTAATTGAGTAGGCGGTAAAACTAAAGTAGATTACCCTAAAATATTTATATAATTATTTCACTGATGTCAGTGATGACGATGTTAGTGATGGCTTGCCTTAAGTAACAGTAACTTAAGTTCAGTTTCACTTTTACAATTACATTCTTAAAAAAACTCACATTCATAACTAGACTCAGAAGTTCACAGCAATATAGAGTGCACTCCATGCAAACAGCCAATTTAGGGCTAATTAACACAGCTGTCTGTATGCAGCATTTGGGACTTCTTAGGCATATAGCCAACATGTCATAATGATATGACATATCGCGACTCTTTCTGATAAACCATGTCCAATAACCATGGTCCATGCACTATCTTTTGCTTGTATTATCATGCCCATTCATGGTATAGCTCTCTGACTCTGCCCTCGCTGCATTCCATTATATTCTTTAGACAATCTACAACACTATTTCAACGTCCTTCACCTTCGTCATCCCTTGACCGGGACGGTTGTAGGGGTGCCATTCATACATAGTCCTTATCAGTGTTGCCTGTCCTCTTATACTTACTTGGTATACTTTGTTGTGTAGGCTCTTTCAGGTGGTGGCTAGAGACCTCAATTTCTTCTTGAAGGTGTTCAGAGTAGAAGCTGACACGACTTCTTCAGGAAGTTTGTTCCAGTAATCAATGATACAGTTCGTGAAGAAGTGTTTACGGATCTCTGTGCGGGAGTACGTCTTCCTTAGCTTTAAGCTATGGCCCCTCAGATTGCTACTACATTAATAGAAAAAATGCTCTGGGTTATTCCTATTTAGGCCACTGAGATATTTATATACTTCACAAAGGTCCGCCTCAAGTCGTCTCTGTTCCAAAGGAACTGATTCGATAGGTGTTCTGATGAGTTTCAGTGCTGTCTTCTGAACTTTCTCTAATTCATTTTATCCTTTCTATTGAAAGGGTTCTAAGCTTGCGGTGCATATTCTAGCACTGGTCAAATCATTGATTCATATAAGGTCTTTATTATCTTTTCTCATCTACTTTTAAAGCATCATTTAATTAGATCTATGTGTTCATTTGCCTTTGTTGTAATATATTTTATTTTGTGCTTGCTTTTAGATTTTTGCATATGGTGATTCCTAGATCCTTTTGTTCTTCTACAACTTAAAAAAATTCTTCATTTAATGTGTATGCATAGTTAAGGCTTTGTCTTATTTTGAGTACTACACATTTAGTGGCATTGAAGTTTAATAGCCAAGTTTTTGTCCAAACTGCAAGTTTGTTTAAATCATCTTGGAGAGCTTCACAGTCAGCTAATGTAGAAATATTTGAGCAGAGTTTTGTATCATCAGCAAATATTTTGGTCATTGCCTTGACTGAGTCGAGTAGATCATTTACATATAAAAAAAATAGTAATGGCCCTAGAATTGAGCCTTGCGGAACCCCACTGCTAACATTTTTCCACGATGAATGACTATTTCTTAGGACCACCCTCTGCTTTTTACCTGCTAGGAAAGATTAGATCCATAGTAGCACTTCGCCTTTAATATCATATTGTCTTAATTTATATATCAATCATTTATAAGGTACAGTATCAAAGGCCTTTGAAAATTCTAAGTAAATTACATCTGTTTCGGCACTGTTATCTGCAAATTTTTTTGGGAAACCATGTTGGTCATAGCTGATAGTACTTATTGTTTGTGTCAGCCAGTTTAAGCAAACTGTCTTGTAATATTCTTCCTAGTAGTTTAGCCAATTGGCTGGTGAGTGACACTGGTCTGTAGTTGTTGCACTTGTTTCGTGGACCTTTTTTGTGGATTGGTGTTACATTTGCATCCCTCCAATCCTGTGGTATTTGACTTGTTCGTATGGATTTATTCAATATATAGACTAGAGGAATATCGAAATCTAAGCAATTTTTTAAAACATTTAATAGATTTGGACCACTAGCTTTGTCATTTTTCAGATTTGTTAACTTGGTCCTTACTTCGGTGGGTAAAATTTCAAAATTGTACAGTGTACATTTTACATTTGTATGTAAAGTTGGTAGAGAGTGCATTAATTTTGACTTATCTGTAAGAACAGTTATGAAATAATTGTTTATTATGTTTGCTTTAGTTTGATCATCTGAGAAGTTTTTCCTTCAAAGTTAAGATCACTGATTGTTGACGATGTTTTGGTAAAGTGTCTAGTGTAGTTCCAGAATCTTTTATCATTTGCATTTATTTGGTCGACCAACTTTTCTTCATAGTGCAGTTTTACCTCCTTTAAGACAGTCTGTAGCTTTTCCACTAGTTGAGTATAACACTGCTTGAAATGTTCCCACATTTCAGTCATAGATTTATTATTATATTCTTTGGTCCAATCTATGTGTTTTATTTTTTTGTTTATTGCTTCATGGTTTGCTTTTGAGTACAAGTAAACTTTTTTGGATTGTGATGTTATTCTAACAACTGGACGTTTTAGTAGTACCTTTATACTTGTATGACATCTGAACCAAAAAGTTGCCATTTAGAGTACCAATGAAACTTTCCTCTACTTGACTATTTCCCTCCCCTTTGGACCAATCAATCTTTCTAAAATTAAAATCACCAAGGAGACAATTCAAATTTTCTATTGTATTTATTGAATTGTTTATCTTTTGTAACATGTGTGCCTGATCTTCTGTCCTATAGCGTACTCCAACTTGCCACTATATGTTAGGGTGTGGGGATATTGTAACCCATTAGATTTCTGCCTCTGTATTGCCAGTAAGAATGGTGTCATGTTTAAATTATCTTTTATTAATAGCATTACTGCTCCCTGTCTTCCACTGTGTATGTGCCTGGTGTGTAGTACTCCTCCCTGTCTTCCACTGTGTATGTGTCTGGTGTGTAGTACTCCTCCCCTGTCTTCTACTGTGTATGTGTCTGGTGTGTAGTACTCCTCCCTGTCTTCCACTCTGTATGTGCCTGGTGTGTAGTACTCCTCCCCTGTCTTCTACTGTGTATGTGTCTGGTGTGTAGTACTCCTCCCTGTCTTCCACTGTGTATGTGTCTGGTGTGTAGTACTCCTCCCCTGTCTTCTACTGTGTATGTGTCTGGTGTGTAGTACTCCTCCCTGTCTTCCACTGTGTATGTGCCTGGTGTGTAGTACTCCTCCCCTGTCTTCTACTGTGTATGTGTCTGGTGTGTAGTACTCCTCCCCTGTCTTCTACTGTGTATGTGTCTGGTGTGTAGTACTCCCCCAGTCTTCCATTGTGTATATGCCTGGTGTGTAGTACTCCTCCCCAGTATTCTACTGCATATGTGTCTGGTGTGTAGTACTCCTCCCCTGTCTTCCACTGTGTATGTGCCTGGTGTGTAGTACTCCTCCCCTGTCTTCCACTGTGTATGTGCCTGGTGTGTAGTACTCCTCCCCTGTCTTCTACTGAGTATGTGTCTGGTGCGTATTACTCCTCCCCTGTCTTCTACTGTGTATGTGTCTGGTGTGTTGTACTCATCCCCTGTCATCTACTGTGCATGTACCTGGTGTGTAGTACTCCTCCCCTGTCTTCTACTGTGTATGTGTCTGGTGTGTAGTACTCCTCCCCTGTCTTCTACTGTGTATGTGTCTGGTGTGTAGTACTCCTCCCCTGTCTTCCACTGTGTATGTGCCTGGTGTGTAGTACTCATCCCGTCTTCTACTGTGTATGTGTCTGATGTGTAGTACTCCTCCCCTGTCTTCTACTGTGTATGTGTCTGGTGTGTAGTACTCCTCCCCTGTCTTCTACTGTGTATGTGTCTGGTGTGTAGTACTCCTCCTCTGTCTTCTACTGTGTATGTGTCTGGTGTGTAGTACTCCTCCCCTGTCTTCTACTGTGTATGTGTCTGGTGTTTAGTACTCCTCCCCTGTCTTCCACTGTGTATGTGTCTGGTGTGTAGTACTCCTCCCCTGTCTTCTACTGTGTATGTGTCTGGTGTGTAGCACTCCTCCCCTGTCTTCTACTGTGTATGTGTCTGGTGTGTAGTACTCCTCCCCTGTATTCTACTGTGTACGTACCTGGTGTGTAGTACTCCTCCCCGTCTTCTACTGTGTATGTGTCTGGTGTGTAGTACTCCTCCCCAGTATTCTACTGTGTATGTGCCTGGTGTGTAGTACTCCTCCCCTGTCTTCTACTGTGCATGTACCTGGTGTGTAGTACTCATCCCCTGTCATCTACTGTGCATATACCTGGTGTATAGTACTCCTCCCCTGTCTTCTACTGTGTATGTGTCTGGTGTGTAGTACTCCTCCCCTGTCTTCTACTGTGTATGTGTCTGGTGTGTAGTACTCCTCCCCTGTCTTCCACTGTGTATGTGCCTGGTGTGTAGTACTCCTCCCCTGTCTTCTACTGTGTATGTGTCTGGTGTGTAGTACTCCTCCCCTCTCTTCTAATGTGTATGTGCCTGATGTGTAGTACTCCTCCCCTGTCTTCCATTGTGTATGTGCCTGGTGTGTAGTACTCCCCCAGTCTTCCACTGTGTATGTGCCTGGTGTGTAGTACTCCTCCCCTGTCTTCCATTGTGTATGTGTCTGGTGTGTAGTACTCCTCCCCTGTCTTCCACTGTGTATGTGCCTGGTGTGTAGTACTCCTCCCATGTCTTCTACTGTGCATGTACCTGGTGTGTAGTACTCCTCCCCTTCTTCTACTGTGTATGTGTCTGGTGTGTAGTACTCCTCCCCTGTCTTCCACTGTATATGTGCCTGGTGTGTAGTAAACCTCCCATGTCTTCTACTGTGCATGTACCTGGTGTGTTGTACTCCTCCCCATCTTCTACTGTGTATGTGCCTGGTGTGTAGTACTCCTCCCCTGTCTTCTACTGTGCATGTACCTGGTGTGTAGTACTCATCCCCTGTCATCTACTGTGCATGTACCTGGTGTGTAGTACTCCTCCCCTGTCTTCTACTGTGTATGTGTCTGGTGTGTAGTACTCCTCCTCTGTCTTCTACTGTGTATGTGTCTGGTGTGTAGTACTCCTCCCCTGTCTTCCACTGTGTATGTGCCTGGTGTGTAGTACTCCTCCCCTGTCTTCTACTGTGTATGTGTCTGGTGTGTAGTACTCCTCCCCTGTCTTCCACTGTGTATGTGCCTGGTGTGTAGTACTCCTCCCATGTCTTCTACTGTGCATGTACCTGGTGTGTAGTACTCCTCCCCTTCTTCTACTGTGTATGTGTCTGGTGTGTAGTACTCCTCCCCTGTCTTCCACTGTATATGTGCCTGGTGTGTAGTAAACCTCCCATGTCTTCTACTGTGCATGTACCTGGTGTGTTGTACTCCTCCCCATCTTCTACTGTGTATGTGCCTGGTATGTAGTACTCCTCCACTGTCTTCTACTGTGCATGTACCTGGTGTGTAGTACTCATCCCCTGTCATCTACTGTGCATATACCTGGTGTGTAGTACTCCTCCCCTGTCTTCTACTGTGTATGTGTCTGGTGTGTAGTACTCCTCCCCTGTCTTCTACTGTGTATGTGTCTGGTGTGTAGTACTCCTCCCCTGTCTTCCACTGTGTATGTGCCTGGTGTGTAGTACTCCTCCCCTGTCTTCTACTGTGTATGTGTCTGGTGTGTAGTACTCCTCCCCTGTCTTCCACTGTGTATGTGCCTGGTGTGTAGTACTCCTCCCATGTCTTCTACTGTGCATGTACCTGGTGTGTAGTACTCCTCCCCTTCTTCTACTGTGTATGTGTCTGGTGTGTAGTACTCCTCCCCTGTCTTCCACTGTATATGTGCCTGGTGTGTAGTAAACCTCCCATGTCTTCCACTGTATATGTGCCTGGTGTGTAGTAAACCTCCCATGTCTTCTACTGTGCATGTACCTGGTGTGTTGTACTCCTCCCCATCTTCTACTGTGTATGTGCCTGGTATGTAGTACTCCTCCCCTGTCTTCTACTGTGCATGTACCTGGTGTGTAGTACTCATCCCCTGTCATCTACTGTGCATATACCTGGTGTGTAGTACTCCTCCCCTGTCTTCTACTGTGTATGTGTCTGGTGTGTAGTACTCCTCCCCTGTCTTCTACTGTGTATGTGTCTGGTGTGTAGTACTCCTCCCCTGTCTTCCACTGTGTATGTGCCTGGTGTGTAGTACTCCTCCCCTTTCTTCTACTGTGTATGTGTCTGGTGTGTAGTACTCCTCCCCTCTCTTCTCATGTGTGTGTGTCTGGTGTGTAGTACTCCCCAGTATTCTACTGTGTATGTGTCTGGTATGTAGTACACCTCCCCTGTCTTCCACTGTGTATGTGTCTGGTGTGTAGTACTCCTCCCCAGTATTCTACTGTGTATGTGTCTGGTATGTAGTACACCTCCACTGTGTATGTGTCTGGTGTGTAGTACTCCTCCCCTGTATTCCACTGTGTATGTGCCTGGTGTGTAGTACTCCTCCCCGTCTTCCACTGTGTATGTGTCTGGTGTGTAGTACTCCTCCCCTGTCTTCCACTGTGTATGTGTCTGGTGTGTAGTACTCCTCCCCGTCTTCCACTGTGTATGTGCCTGGTGTGTAGTACTTCTCCCTGTCTTCCACTGTGTATGTGTCTGGTGTGTAGTACTCCCCCAGTCTTCCACTGTGTATGTGCCTGGTGTGTAGTACTCCTCCCCGTCTTTCGCTGTGTATGTGTCTGGTGTGTAGTACTCCTCCCCTGTCTTCCACTGTGTATGTGTCTGGTGTGTAGTACTCCTCCCCATCTTCCACTGTGTATGTGCCTGGTGTGTAGTACTCCTCCCCTGTCTTCCACTGTGTATGTGTCTGGTGTGTAGTACTCCTCCCCTGTCTTCCACTGTGTATGTGTCTGGTGTGTAGTACTCCTCCCCATCTTCCACTGTGTATGTGCCCGGTGTGTAGTACTTCTCCCTGTCTTCCACTGTGTATGTGCCTGGTGTGTAGTACTCCTCGCCTGTCTTCTACTGTGTATGTGTCTGGTGTGTAGTACTCCTCCCCTGTCTTCCATTGTGTATGTGCCTGGTGTGTAGTACTCCTCCCCTGTCTTCCACTGTGTATGTGTCTGGTGTTTAGTACTCCCCCAGTCTTCCACTGTGTATGTGCCTGGTGTGTAGTACTCCTCCCCGTCTTTCACTGTGTATGTGTCTGGTGTGTAGTACTCCTCCCCTGTCTTCCACTGTGTATGTGTCTGGTGTGTAGTACTCCTCCCCTGTCTTCCACTGTGTATGTGTCTGGTGTGTAGTACTCCTCCCCATCTTCCACTGTGTATGTGCCTGGTGTGTAGTACTTCTCCCTGTCTTCCACTGTGTATGTGCCTGGTGTGTAGTACTCCTCGCCTGTCTTCTACTGTGTATGTGTCTGGTGTGTAGTACTCCTCCCCTGTCTTCCATTGTGTATGTGCCTGGTGTGTAGTACTCCTCCCCTGTCTTCCACTGTGTATGTGTCTGGTGTGTAGTACTCCCCCAGTCTTCCACTGTGTATGTGCCTGGTGTGTAGTACTCCTCCCCTGTCTTCCATTGTGTATGTGCCTGGTGTGTAGTACTCCCTCAGTCTTCCACTGTGTATGTGCCTGGTGTGTAGTACTCCTCCCCTGTCTTCTACTGTGTATGTGTCTGGTGTGTAGTACTCCTCACTGTCTTCCACTGTGTATGTGCCTGGTGTGTAGTACTCCTCCCCTGTATTCCACTGTGTATGTGTCTGGTGTGTAGTACTCCTCCCCTGTCTTCCACTGTGTATGTGTCTGGTGTGTAGTACTCCCCCTGTCTTCCACTGTGTATGTGTTAGGTGTGTAGTACTCCTCCCCAGTATTCTACTGTGTATGTGTCTGGTATGTAGTACACCTCCCCTGTCTTCCACTGTGTATGTGTCTGGTGTGTAGTACTCCTCCCCTGTCTTCAACTGTGTATGTGCCTGGTGTGTAGTACTCCTCCCCTGTCTTTCACTGTGTATGTGTCTGGTGTGTAGTATTCCTCCCCTGTCTTCCACTGTGTATGTGTCTGGTGTGTAGTACTCCTCCCCTGTCTTCCACTGTGTATGTGTCTGGTGTGTAGTACTCCTCCCCGTCTTCCACTGTGTATGTGCCTGTTGTGTAGTACTTCTCCCTGTCTTCCACTGTGTATGTGTCTGGTGTGTAGTACTCCCCCAGTCTTCCACTGTGTATGTGCCTGGTGTGTAGTACTCCTCCCCGTCTTTCGCAGTGTATGTGTCTGGTGTGTAGTACTCCTCCCCTGTCTTCCACTGTGTATGTGTCTGGTGTGTAGTACTCCTCCCCATCTTCCACTGTGTATGTGCCTGGTGTGTAGTACTCCTCCCCGTCTTCCACTGTGTATGTGTCTGGTGTGTACTACTCCCCCAGTCTTCCACTGTGTATGTGCCTGGTGTGTAGTACTCCTCCCCTGTCTTCCATTGTGTATGTGCCTGGTGTGTAGTACTCCCTCAGTCTTCCACTGTGTATGTGCCTGGTGTGTAGTACTTCTCCCCTGTCTTCTACTGTGTATGTGTCTGGTGTGTAGTACTCCTCCCCTGTCTTCCACTGTGTATGTGCCTGGTGTGTAGTACTCCTCCCCTGTCTTCCACTGTGTATGTGTCTGGTGTGTAGTACTCCTCCCCTGTCTTCCACTGTGTATGTGTCTGGTGTGTAGTACTCCCCCTGTCTTCCACTGTGTATGTGTCTGGTGTGTAGTACTCCCCAGTATTCTACTGTGTATGTGTCTGGTATGTAGTACTCCTCCCCTGTCTTTCACTGTGTATGTGTCTGGTGTGTAGTACTCCTCCCCTGTCTTCCACTGTGTATGTGTCTGGTGTGTAGTACTCCTCCCCTGTCTTCCACTGTGTATGTGTCTGGTGTGTAGTACTCCTCCCCGTCTTCCACTGTGTATGTGCCTGGTGTGTAGTACTTCTCCCTGTCTTCCATTGTGTATGTGTCTGGTGTGTAGTACTCCTCCCCTGTCTTCCACTGTGTATGTGCCTGGTGTGTAGTACTCCTCCCATGTCTTCTACTGTCCATGTACCTGGTGTGTAGTACTCCTCCCCTTCTTCTACTGTGTATGTGTCTGGTGTGTAGTACTCCTCCCCTGTCTTCCACTGTATATGTGCCTTGTGTGTAGTACTCCTCCCATGTCTTCTACTGTGCATGTACCTGGTGTGTAGTACTCCTCCCCATCTTCTACTGTGTATGTACCTGGTGTGTAGTACTCCTCCCCTGTCTTCTACTGTGTATGTGTCTGGTGTGTAGTACTCCTCCCCTGTCTTCTACTGTGTATGTGTCTTGTGTGTAGTACTCCTCCCCTGTCTTCCACTGTGTATGTACCTGGTGTGTAGTACTCCTCCCCTGTCTTCTACTGTGTATGTGTCTGGTGTGTAGTACTCCTCACCTGTCTTCCACTGTGTATGTGTCTGGTGTGTAGTACTTCTCCCTGTCTTCCACTGTGTATGTGTCTGGTGTGTAGTACTCCTCCCCTGTCTTCTACTGTGTATGTGTCTGGTGCGTAGTACTCCTCCCCTGTCTTCTACTGTGAATGTGCCTGATGTGTAGTACTCCTCCCCTGTCTTCTACTGTGCATGTACCTGGTGTGTAGTACTCCTCCCCTGTCTTCTACTGTGCATGTACCTGGTGTGTAATACTCATCCCCTGTCATCTACTGTGCATGTACCTGGTGTGTAGTACTCCTCCCCTGTCTTCTACTGTGTATGTGTCTGGTGTGTAGTACTCCTCCCCTGTCTTCTACGGTGTATGTGTCTGGTGTGTAGTACTCCTCCCGTCTTCCACTGTGTATGTGCCTGGTGTGTAGTACTCCTCCCCTGTCTTCTACTGTGTATGTGTCTGGTGTGTAGTACTCCTCCCCTCTCTTCTACTGTGTATGTGTGTGGTGTGTAGTACTCCTCCCCTGTCTTCAACTGTGTATGTGTCTGGTGTGTAGTACTCCTCCCGTCTTTTACTGTGTATGTGTCTGGTGTGTAGTACTCCTCCCCTGTCTTCCACTGTGTATGTGTCTGGTGTGTAGTACTCCTCCCCTGTCTTCCACTGTGTATGTGTCTGGTGTGTAGTACTCCTCCCCTGTCTTCCACTGTGTATGTGCCTGGTGTGTAGTACTTCTCCCTGTCTTCCACTGTGTATGTGTCTGGTGTGTAGTACTCCCCCAGTCTTCCACTGTGTATGTGCCTGGTGTGTAGTACTCCTCGCCTGTCTTCTACTGTATATGTGTCTGGTGTGTAGTACTCCTCCCCTGTCTTCCACTGTGTATGTGCCTGGTGTGTTGTACTCCTCCCCTGTCTTCCACTGTGTATGTGCCTGGTGTGTAGTACTCCTCCCTGTCTTCCATTGTGTATGTGCCTGGTGTGTAGTACTCCCCCAGTCTTCCACTGTGTATGTGCCTGGTGTGTAGTACTCCTCCCCTGTCTTGTACTGTGTATGTGTCTGGTGTGTAGTACTCCTCCCCTGTCTTCCACTGTTTATGTGCCTGGTGTGTAGTACTCCTCCCCTGTCTTCCACTGTGTATGTGTCTGGTGTGTAGTACTCCTCCCCTGTCTTCCACTGTGTATGTGTCTGGTGTGTAGTACTCCTCCTCTGTCTTCCACTGTGTATGTGTCTGGTGTGTAGTACTCCTCCTCTGTCTTCCACTGTGTATGTGTCTGGTGTGTAGTACTCCTCCCCTGTCTTCCACTGTGTATGTGCCTGGTGTGTAGTACTCCTCCCCTGTCTTCTACTGTGTATGTGTCTGGTGTGTAGTACTCCTCCCCTGTCTTCCACTGTGTATGTGCCTGGTGTGTAGTACTCCTCCCATGTCTTCTACTGTGCATGTACCTGGTGTGTAGTACTCCTCCCCTTCTTCTACTGTGTATGTGTCTGGTGTGTAGTACTCCTCCCCTGTCTTCCACTGTATATGTGCCTGGTGTGTAGTAAACCTCCCATGTCTTCTACTGTGCATGTACCTGGTGTGTTGTACTCCTCCCCATCTTCTACTGTGTATGTGCCTGGTATGTAGTACTCCTCCACTGTCTTCTACTGTGCATGTACCTGGTGTGTAGTACTCATCCCCTGTCATCTACTGTGCATATACCTGGTGTATAGTACTCCTCCCCTGTCTTCTACTGTGTATGTGTCTGGTGTGTAGTACTCCTCCCCATCTTCTACTGTGTATGTGCCTGGTATGTAGTACTCCTCCCCTGTCTTCTACTGTGCATGTACCTGGTGTGTAGTACTCATCCCCTGTCATCTACTGTGCATATACCTGGTGTGTAGTACTCCTCCCCTGTCTTCTACTGTGTATGTGTCTGGTGTGTAGTACTCCTCCCCTGTCTTCTACTGTGTATGTGTCTGGTGTGTAGTACTCCTCCCCTGTCTTCCACTGTGTATGTGCCTGGTGTGTAGTACTCCTCCCCTTTCTTCTACTGTGTATGTGTCTGGTGTGTAGTACTCCTCCCCTCTCTTCTCATGTGTGTGTGTCTGGTGTGTAGTACTCCCCAGTATTCTACTGTGTATGTGTCTGGTATGTAGTACACCTCCCCTGTCTTCCACTGTGTATGTGTCTGGTGTGTAGTACTCCTCCCCAGTATTCTACTGTGTATGTGTCTGGTATGTAGTACACCTCCACTGTGTATGTGTCTGGTGTGTAGTACTCCTCCCCTGTATTCCACTGTGTATGTGCCTGGTGTGTAGTACTCCTCCCCGTCTTCCACTGTGTATGTGTCTGGTGTGTAGTACTCCTCCCCTGTCTTCCACTGTGTATGTGTCTGGTGTGTAGTACTCCTCCCCGTCTTCCACTGTGTATGTGCCTGGTGTGTAGTACTTCTCCCTGTCTTCCACTGTGTATGTGTCTGGTGTGTAGTACTCCCCCAGTCTTCCACTGTGTATGTGCCTGGTGTGTAGTACTCCTCCCCGTCTTTCGCTGTGTATGTGTCTGGTGTGTAGTACTCCTCCCCTGTCTTCCACTGTGTATGTGTCTGGTGTGTAGTACTCCTCCCCATCTTCCACTGTGTATGTGCCTGGTGTGTAGTACTCCTCCCCTGTCTTCCACTGTGTATGTGTCTGGTGTGTAGTACTCCTCCCCTGTCTTCCACTGTGTATGTGTCTGGTGTGTAGTACTCCTCCCCATCTTCCACTGTGTATGTGCCCGGTGTGTAGTACTTCTCCCTGTCTTCCACTGTGTATGTGCCTGGTGTGTAGTACTCCTCGCCTGTCTTCTACTGTGTATGTGTCTGGTGTGTAGTACTCCTCCCCTGTCTTCCATTGTGTATGTGCCTGGTGTGTAGTACTCCTCCCCTGTCTTCCACTGTGTATGTGTCTGGTGTTTAGTACTCCCCCAGTCTTCCACTGTGTATGTGCCTGGTGTGTAGTACTCCTCCCCGTCTTTCACTGTGTATGTGTCTGGTGTGTAGTACTCCTCCCCTGTCTTCCACTGTGTATGTGTCTGGTGTGTAGTACTCCTCCCCTGTCTTCCACTGTGTATGTGTCTGGTGTGTAGTACTCCTCCCCATCTTCCACTGTGTATGTGCCTGGTGTGTAGTACTTCTCCCTGTCTTCCACTGTGTATGTGCCTGGTGTGTAGTACTCCTCGCCTGTCTTCTACTGTGTATGTGTCTGGTGTGTAGTACTCCTCCCCTGTCTTCCATTGTGTATGTGCCTGGTGTGTAGTACTCCTCCCCTGTCTTCCACTGTGTATGTGTCTGGTGTGTAGTACTCCCCCAGTCTTCCACTGTGTATGTGCCTGGTGTGTAGTACTCCTCCCCTGTCTTCCATTGTGTATGTGCCTGGTGTGTAGTACTCCCTCAGTCTTCCACTGTGTATGTGCCTGGTGTGTAGTACTCCTCCCCTGTCTTCTACTGTGTATGTGTCTGGTGTGTAGTACTCCTCACTGTCTTCCACTGTGTATGTGCCTGGTGTGTAGTACTCCTCCCCTGTATTCCACTGTGTATGTGTCTGGTGTGTAGTACTCCTCCCCTGTCTTCCACTGTGTATGTGTCTGGTGTGTAGTACTCCCCCTGTCTTCCACTGTGTATGTGTTAGGTGTGTAGTACTCCTCCCCAGTATTCTACTGTGTATGTGTCTGGTATGTAGTACACCTCCCCTGTCTTCCACTGTGTATGTGTCTGGTGTGTAGTACTCCTCCCCTGTCTTCAACTGTGTATGTGCCTGGTGTGTAGTACTCCTCCCCTGTCTTTCACTGTGTATGTGTCTGGTGTGTAGTATTCCTCCCCTGTCTTCCACTGTGTATGTGTCTGGTGTGTAGTACTCCTCCCCTGTCTTCCACTGTGTATGTGTCTGGTGTGTAGTACTCCTCCCCGTCTTCCACTGTGTATGTGCCTGTTGTGTAGTACTTCTCCCTGTCTTCCACTGTGTATGTGTCTGGTGTGTAGTACTCCCCCAGTCTTCCACTGTGTATGTGCCTGGTGTGTAGTACTCCTCCCCGTCTTTCGCAGTGTATGTGTCTGGTGTGTAGTACTCCTCCCCTGTCTTCCACTGTGTATGTGTCTGGTGTGTAGTACTCCTCCCCTGTCTTCCACTGTGTATGTGTCTGGTGTGTAGTACTCCTCCCCATCTTCCACTGTGTATGTGCCTGGTGTGTAGTACTCCTCCCCTGTCTTCCACTGTGTATGTGTCTGGTGTGTACTACTCCCCCAGTCTTCCACTGTGTATGTGCCTGGTGTGTAGTACTCCTCCCCTGTCTTCCATTGTGTATGTGCCTGGTGTGTAGTACTCCCTCAGTCTTCCACTGTGTATGTGCCTGGTGTGTAGTACTTCTCCCCTGTCTTCTACTGTGTATGTGTCTGGTGTGTAGTACTCCTCCCCTGTCTTCCACTGTGTATGTGCCTGGTGTGTAGTACTCCTCCCCTGTCTTCCACTGTGTATGTGTCTGGTGTGTAGTACTCCTCCCCTGTCTTCCACTGTGTATGTGTCTGGTGTGTAGTACTCCCCCTGTCTTCCACTGTGTATGTGTCTGGTGTGTAGTACTCCCCAGTATTCTACTGTGTATGTGTCTGGTATGTAGTACTCCTCCCCTGTCTTTCACTGTGTATGTGTCTGGTGTGTAGTACTCCTCCCCTGTCTTCCACTGTGTATGTGTCTGGTGTGTAGTACTCCTCCCCTGTCTTCCACTGTGTATGTGTCTGGTGTGTAGTACTCCTCCCCGTCTTCCACTGTGTATGTGCCTGGTGTGTAGTACTTCTCCCTGTCTTCCATTGTGTATGTGTCTGGTGTGTAGTACTCCTCCCCTGTCTTCCACTGTGTATGTGCCTGGTGTGTAGTACTCCTCCCATGTCTTCTACTGTCCATGTACCTGGTGTGTAGTACTCCTCCCCTTCTTCTACTGTGTATGTGTCTGGTGTGTAGTACTCCTCCCCTGTCTTCCACTGTATATGTGCCTTGTGTGTAGTACTCCTCCCATGTCTTCTACTGTGCATGTACCTGGTGTGTAGTACTCCTCCCCATCTTCTACTGTGTATGTACCTGGTGTGTAGTACTCCTCCCCTGTCTTCTACTGTGTATGTGTCTGGTGTGTAGTACTCCTCCCCTGTCTTCTACTGTGTATGTGTCTTGTGTGTAGTACTCCTCCCCTGTCTTCCACTGTGTATGTACCTGGTGTGTAGTACTCCTCCCCTGTCTTCTACTGTGTATGTGTCTGGTGTGTAGTACTCCTCACCTGTCTTCCACTGTGTATGTGTCTGGTGTGTAGTACTTCTCCCTGTCTTCCACTGTGTATGTGTCTGGTGTGTAGTACTCCTCCCCTGTCTTCTACTGTGTATGTGTCTGGTGCGTAGTACTCCTCCCCTGTCTTCTACTGTGAATGTGCCTGATGTGTAGTACTCCTCCTCTGTCTTCCACTGTGTATGTGTCTGGTGTGTAGTACTCCTCCCCTGTCTTCCACTGTGTATGTGTCTGGTGTGTAGTACTTCTCCCTGTCTTCCACTGTGTATGTGTCTGGTGTGTAGTACTCCCCCAGTCTTCCACTGTGTATGTGCCTGTTGTGTAGTACTCCTCCCCTGTCTTCCACTGTGTATGTGTCTGGTGTGTAGTACTCCTCCCCTGTCTTCCACTGTGTATGTGTCTGGTTTGTAGTACTCCTCCCTGTCTTCCACTGTGTATGTGTCTGGTGTGTAGTACTCCTCCCTGTCTTCCACTGTGTATGTGTCTGGTGTGTAGTACTTCTCCCAGTCTACCACTGTGTATGTGTCTGGTGTGTAGTACTTCTCCCTGTCTTCCACTGTGTATGTGTCTGGTGTGTAGTACTCCCCCAGTCTTTCACTGTGTATGTGTCTGGTGTGTAGTACTTCTCCCTGTCTTCCACTGTGTATGTGTCTGGTGTGTAGTACTCCCCCAGTCTTCCACTGTGTATGTGTCTGGTGTGTAGTACTTCTCCCAGTCTTCCACTGTGTATGTGCCTGGTGTGTAGTACTCCTTACCTGTCTGCCACTGTGTATGTGTCTGGTGTGTAGTACTTCTCCCCTGTCTTCCACTGTGTATGTGTCTGGTGTGTAGTACTTCTCCCAGTCTTCCACTGTGTATGTGTCTGGTGTGTAGTACTCCTCCCCTGTCTTCCACTGTGTATGTGTCTGGTGTGTAGTACTTCTCCCAGTCTTCCACTGTGTATGTGCCTGGTGTGTAGTACTCCTTACCTTTCTGCCACTGTGTATGTGTCTGGTGTGTAGTACTTCTCCTCTGTCTTCCACTGTGTATGTGTCTGGTGTGTAGTACTTCTCCCAGTCTTCCACTGTGTATGTGTCTGGTGTGTAGTACTCCTCCCCTGTCTTCCACTGTGTATGTGTCTGGTGTGTAGTACTTCTCCCAGTCTTCCACTGTGTATGTGCCTGGTGTGTAGTACTCCTTACCTGTCTGCCACTGTGTATGTGTCTGGTGTGTAGTACTTCTCCCCTGTCTTCCACTGTGTATGTGTCTGGTGTGTAGTACTTCTCCCTGTCTTCCACTGTGTATGTGTCTGGTGTGTAGTACTCCTCCCCTGTCTTCCACTGTGTATGTTCCTGGTGTGTAAAAAAGTATTCTTCGCTCTTTTCTAAAGCATGTATAATGTGATGGTGTGAATTCTGAGTTTCAGTAATGGCTGTAATGTGTGGATCTTCCTCTGATATAAGATCTTCCAGTTGTGTAAATTTGCTTCTTAGGCATTGTGCATTAAAAGAGTATATTTTTAGTGGTAAAGTCTCCTTTTCTTTTTTAAGAATAGTGCTCTACATATTTACAAGTGTCTTCTTTTTTGAAGCTGATTTTTGTTTACTAGGTTTGATTTGGTGGGATGTTCACAATCCGACCTGTTCTGCTCTTTGGGTTTTTTGCTCTTGTTTCTTTTAACTGAGCCTGCAAAACGATGTCAGCTTCCCTTTCTAGTTTTGTTTGGTCTGGAACGATGAAGGCTGTTTTTGGATTGTGCAAATCTATTTTGACATGTCTCACTTTTGCAGATTTTCTCAGTATTTCATTCTTTGATTCTTGGTTTTTTAGTGTAACCCTGAGAGGTCACATTTTTGGTTCCCCTTCCTTTCTACCTAGCCTCATTGTGCTAGTAATTTCTATCTGATGACATCCTATGTCTTTGAACATCTCCCTGGCTAGATCTTGATCCTCCTTTTCGTTGTTTTCTGGTAGGCCTCTTACCACTATATGTTTTGCCCTTTTACTTTTTTCTAGGGATTCGTCCCTGACCATGTAAATTTTTTCGTTTATTTTCGACATGTCCATTGCTAGGTTGGTTACTTTGCCCTCTAAGCTCCCTGCTTCTACTGTTAGTTGGTTGACCATCACTTTGTCGGCTTTTGTTTCCATTTGCTTCTCTACTTGTTCCAGCTGGTTTTTAAATTTGTTTAGAAATGCACTGCATCTCTGCTGTGCGTTGCATGGTCGGTAGGTCTTGATGTGTCCATTCTTGTATATCGTCTAGCCATTTTTTACTCTGACGGCCCCATCGTCTCTTGCCCTCCAATATTTACCTGTCATATTAAGAGCCAGAACCAGTTTCTTATAAAATCAACACTTGATATTGAACCTGAATGCCTAGGACGGTGATGTTTTAAAACCATCATATCCCTAAATGTTCTTGTTCTGAAACCTCCACTCTTGTACATTGCATCATAAAAATCTCCCATGCTTGTTTTTGTAGCATATTGAACATTTCATTCTGTCTGAAATTTTACTCATTTAATTTCTTCATCTGTCTGATAACTCGTTATTTTCCTCCCCTTTGTCTGTTTACATGCAGTTTGACTTCAGTTTCAAGCTATCTTCACTTCTTATGAAGTGTTTTATCCAGTTTACTAGTCTTGCTCGTGATAATCTCCATAAGTTTTCTCATTATTTATCTTCTTTTCTGTCTTACTCTCTCCACCCTGCTCTACATCTACATCCTGGAGCCTTCTGACACTCCGTGCCTCTACTCCGCAGTCCAAAACCTTTTTGTCTTACTTTAAGGACAATCCTTTTGTTTTCATATCCTATTTCTAATCAGGAGATTCCAATCAGTAGATTCCTTTTACGAGTGAAATACAATTTAATTTCATACCGTTATAAAATTTTATTTATCTGTCTAATCAGAACATTATTTAATATATTATTACAGGCTTCGATTTTCACGGAAGTGCAATAGTCCGAGTCTCCTTGTTTCACCAGTGTTAAAGTGGCCAATTTCAATGATCCATCAATGTGCGTGTATGCTGCCATCTTGAATCGGCTTCGGTCTGTAATGAGCGGTCACACTCGCTTCTGTCAGTTCGAAAATACTCGTGAACACGGCGCACCATGCTTCTTTTAGATCCGACGTGTGCGCAACCTTCTTCAGTTATGGACTACACAGAGGTGTACCGCTTGTGATTTATAAAATTATTGGAATTAAATTTAAAAAAAATTTTTAATGCGGACTCCCCAATTTTTCTGCAGACTCCCAAGTATAAGCAGAGTGGGAGTCCAATTTCCCATGAAAATCAATGCCTGTTATTGATGTGTCAGGAAGTTTCCTGCAATTGGGAAACATTTCTTTATCCCATAAATATATTTCTTAATCTTTTTTAAATGTCCTAATTTCTGAGATGTTTATGTTCTCTTATTCCAGTTATCTGCCTGGTCAGTGTAAACACATCTATAGGTCCTGTAACCATTTGCTATACTTGCCACTCTTGTGTCACATGATTTTTGGAAACCAATCTGATCTTAACCAATATATTGAATAATGTTATAATACATAGCATGCATCTGTTTTGATTTGTTATCATGTCAACAAGTGGCATCTACAAATTAGTAATGATAATCATATCCTGCTTGAATTAACCTGCTGATTGTTTTTTGAAGTGGCATTGGCTAATCTAGTGGCGACATCTTGTGATTAAACATGAACTATCAATTGCTGCACATTAACACACTGTGTAGGGCCTGTAAATATTGTGGGATATGCAGAACATCGGTTGTGGTTCAACGCCAAAGTTAAAGGTCATAATTATGTAGATTTAATGCAAAGTCATGACAACATTGTCACATAACAACGTGGTGGGAGTCAAATAAGTGTCAGTCACCAGGTGGCAGTATAAGTCAAATTATTTGTTTAAATTGGGCCTTTTATGATATTTATCATGAAGTAGATTAACAACATTCTTACCTAATTTTGTTATGCCAGTGCATTCATTCAATCATTCCATGTGCAAAAAGCTTACATTCTTTTTAAATATTGTGTTATTGTGGTCCAAATATCTCGGTGAGCAATAGTATAAGTCGCTGGTTCTTGCTGCAGAAAACACTGATGCAATGTGGCACTACTTGGACCGAAAAAGTGTATAGCAAATACACAATATTTTTAAAAAGATTTATGTATTTTTCATGTTGAATGATGTCTCATGTTAAGATATGACAATGAAAATGCAAAGAATTTTTTTCTTCAAAAACTAAAAAAAATTCAGTCGACGGATCCGTGAACCAACTAATAACAAATAAAGGGCCTCACTAACATATAGTTAACATTCAGAGAGATCTAGATACTTACCTGCTCAAAGTGTGTAACAACGTTTCAGAGAGACTGACACTTCTGATACGACCCCCATGTGCGTCACAATGCTCCGCAAGTTCCTCACTTCCTGTTTCTTCGTCTTCGTCTGGCCCATCTACAAGTGGCTGCTGCACAAGGTCACAGGTCAATGCGAACTGCTGCGAATCACCTATGAACCTCAGCTTCCTCATGCTAACAAAACACTGCGCATAGGTAAGTTTAATGCGACCATTCTTATAGCACATAGGGGAAGGTTCGATAATATGAGCCACTTTTTTTACGTTGATTTTCTGGAGACATGACTAGATATTTGCTGTGTTTAAAGTTGACGTGAAAGTTATTGTGGTAGACTATTACTATGGAGATTATTGCACATATTATTGCACATATTTGTTTTCTTTTCCAATAATGACGAGGAGAAGATCTTCTCCAAATCAATCAATCAATCAATCAATCAATGTGAGTTTATTTGGTTACTCATTTACAATGTTGTTACCGGTATGGTCATAAATAATTTGATTTAGTAACTCGGGAGATTCTCTGGAAAGGGGCTTATTTCGAGAACCACCGATGATTACGTATGGTAATCTTGTCATGGAATGATGCTGCAAGTTGGCAATTATGTTAATAATACTAGATGTGAAGCAAATAAAAAATTACAACTTGGCGTCTTAATCCAGCAATCTAGTACAATCTAACGACTTGTTAATTGAACAATATAGTGAATATTCGTTAGTATATGCAAAAAATATGTTAATAGTAAATGTGATGCATATAGATAATTACAAGTGGTTGTAATCCATCATTCTAGCACAATATAACAACGTGAGGCAAAATGATAGTTGAACAATATAGTGATGATTCATTAGTATTTGCACAAAAAAAATCATTAGTACAGGTTAAGCCCGAATCAAGTCTAAGTGGGAAATTAGGACACGTTGCAGTATGTTGAGAGCAGGCGTTGTTTTAACTTGTTTTTAAATTGGTTTTCTGATGTAGAATTCTGTATGTGTTCCAGTATGGAATTCCAGAACAAGGGCCCAGAGTATTTAATTGTAAATTTCTGTGTGTTTGTGCGTGCTTCATGCATAAAGTAATCATATTACCTTATGCTTTGAAAATATTAGCATGGCCCGTGGATACTATAGGCATACATTATTATTATATTACCCACAATGGTCCCAGACACACAAGAGTTATATCCTATCCCAATAAAGGAGTCATTGGGTACACGCATGCACGCACGCACACCCACCCCTACAAACAACAGACACAAACAGTGTTCTGCCTAGGTCGAATTTGCAGGGCGTTGCACTCTGCCCTTTTTTGGTGGTGCCCTGTGTTTTTTTGTACCAAAATGAATACCCTACATTTTTTACATGATGCCCTGCTATTTTTTTCATATTTGTTTCGTGACGCCCTGCTATTTATTTAGTTTTTTTCCAAATATTTTGGCATTGCGGTATATTTTGTTTGCATGGCAGCCTCGGCCTCAGGCTCAAAAGCTGCTTGCTCATCACTGTAGGCTTGCAACCAATCAGCATGTAGATTACAAGCTGATTGGTTCAATAACGGTTATGTTCGATACCAGTTTATATGCAGCTCAGCAACTTAAAAAAAATTCAAATTTTTGCAATGCCTTGATAGGAGCAAAGGAAAAAGAAATATGACTTGGCATCAAAGCAGCAATCCATAACTTCGATAATCGCTCATTTAGCTCATTTAGTAAGCGATGGCGGGCCTGCCATCCCTTAAGAGTTCTTACGACTATGCCCGCCATCAGTTGACAACGATATAAATATCTGCCATCCTTTTGTTTAAGCCGCCACCCAAAGATGCAATTAAGTCACTCCATTTTTTTAACTTCCCTAGTCGGTAGGTTTATTTTTAGCCATTACACAAAATCGTAAGCACCCGGCGCCGCCGCTGACGTGTTTACAAAATGGCTTGCCTTGGTCAAATTTGCTGACGGGTGTTGGTGATGTGGATGACTAGAAGGCTGTTAGCGTTGGCATGTGGATGACAAGAAGGCTGTTAGTGTTGGCGAAGTGGATGACAAGAAGGCTGTTGGTGTCAGCGACGTGGATGACAAGAAGACTGTTGGTGTTGGCGACGTGGATGACAAGAAGGCTGTTGGTGTCGGCAACGTGGATGATAAGAAGGCTGTTGGTGTCAGCGACGTGGATGACAAGAAGGCTGTTGGTGTCAGCGACGTGGATGACAAGAAGACTGTTGGTGTCAGCGACGTGGATGACAAGAAGACTGTTGGTGTTGGCGACGTGGATGACAAGAAGGCTGTTGGTGTCAGCAACGTGGATGACAAGAAGGCTGTTGGTGTCAGCAACGTGGATGACAAGAAGGCTGTTGGTGTCAGCAACGTGGATGACAAGAAGGCTGTTGGTGTCAGCAACGTGGATGACAAGAAGGCTGTTGGTGTCAGCGACGTGGGTGATAAGAAGGCTGTTGGTGTCAGCAACGTGGATGACAAGAAGGCTGTTGGTGTCAGCGACGTGGGTGATAAGAAGGCTGCCCTGGACCCATGTCAGTTTCCCAGGAATGACCAAGCAGCACTGAACCAGCATGGAAATGATAAGATCGATGCACTTCTGTCTGATTGTGATGGCCTGCCTCAGCTCGACAAGACCGAGACCGAGTAGCAACTCTACAAACACACGATTGTTGCTGACCAGAATCTTGCCGGAAAGACAGCAATTGAAATGATGAGGTTGTTGTCAACAGGACGTCCACTAGGCCAAGTGTTCCAAAATCTGGCAGTGTTGGCCAAGATCTACCAATTAATTCCAGTGTCAACAGCCAACTGTAAAAGAGGTTTTTCTACACTTGGCAGAATTAAAATGAAATCAAGAAACAGTTTGTCGACCAAAATGCTAAACGCTCGCTTATCTGATGTAAGTTTAGTAAAATTAATCTGAATGCGTGGAAATTCATACAGATTCAAACAGTCGCTTTACTTAAGTTAAGCTTAGCCTTGCTCTTGGCTTAGGGAGTTATGCTTATATAACAATGGCGATATAACTGGACAAATTTATTTACACTATTGTGATATATGTTATGCTTGATGGATTTCATAAGTTGTTAGTGGTACTAATAGTTAATAGTCATTGGCCACTTGTCTAGAATGCGGGCTCACATGTATTTTAACATAGATTTGTCATCTATTATCGCCCACCACATGTTTTCACGTTGACTGAGTGTTGCCATATTTGACACTTGTCGACTTAAAAACATGCAGTGGTGGTGTGTGCGTGCTTTGATGATAAAATCGTAAATCATTTTAGGCAAGAGTTAGCCTTCAATTATATTGAGAAAAAATAATGGCACATACCACCTCTATAATTATAGTAACTATTAGTAAGTAGGCCTACTGGACTAGAGTGTAGTAGTGATGATTGGAATGGCAATTGTTGTTTTTAAATACAAATTCAGTGGTGGCTACTAATGAGTAATTTATTATGTCACGTTTGTTTTTGTACATATTTCCTACCGATATCATTACTGTAAGTGTTAATGTTTTTTTTGTGAGTCGTTACAAAGACTGTCAGTTGGAGCTGATGAAGACTGAAGACGGAGAGACACTGCAGGCTCTCCTGCGCATCAAAATGAACTACAGTGATGCTATGTTTGAAGAGTGTGTGCCAGCAGTGGCCAAAGCTTGGCTCTCAGAGTGCAGGCATCGGCTTGGGTTTGGTGTCCCTGTGTAGCATGTGCCTCACATTCATTGCCATGCGTCTTGTAATAAACTAAATTGGGCAATGCCTGAGGTGTCGTGTTAACTACTTAGTCGTGCGTCGCAAGTGCCTTTTTAAACGTTGATCACTGCGCTCTACCTGCCCTTGTTCTAAAATGGCACCCTGCCTTTTTGAAAACCTGGGCAGAACACAATTATTGCTCAACATGGGCATGCACGCACGCACGCACGCACGCACGCATGCACGCACACACACACACAGGAGGCTTTGCCCACGCACACTCATTGCCCAACTTGGACATAAGCACACAAGCATATGCACACACACATTTTTCCTGGACTGCATGTGGCTCATATTACCCAGAAGGTAATCCATTTCCTTGTTTGCCTCCAGGTAGGAAACGTACTACATGCTTATATGTAATCGCCCATGACACAGGTTGACAGGATAATGAAATCATCGAAAAGCATCATTTGTGTGAATGTAGATTACACGTGTATGAACTACATCGTAAGAAATGTTAAATGTTCTTCACATAAATATTTCTAAATTTGGTCGTCTAACCATTGCAAAGTTTGCTTGCGTGGTTTGCTAAACTGTTTAACTCGGCAAGTAACAGCCTGGTGGCAACATATGGCAGGGGTGAAATATAGCAAGTTGGGCTACCAACCTTGCAAAGTGAAGTAGCCCGACAGCTTCTTAGGTAGCCCACTTGCTAATCAATACTTTGATGATAGAAAGTAAATACTTTGAAGATAGAATATATGAACGACACCAACAACAAATAAAAACATCAAAAACAAATAGTTTTGACACATTTTTTTTAGGCAGGATCAATACAATGTAACACATAATACTGAATAAAATAGAGTATACAATTGTACACATGTGACAGATTGTTTTGTTTTCATAACATGGTACACCCACAGTCTACGCGAAAACTCTCCAAGTGTCACAGGGCATCAGGTTGTGAACTGAACAGTTTACAGGACCTGCTGATTTCTCACAGGACCTGATTTTACCTACAAATATTCCTAAAACGGTGTCATGCGCACCACGTGGATATATATATATACACACATGGCGCCAAAACTATTAACATGACCGTTTATTATTTCAGTGTAGAATGACCATTCAGTTACATGTTGAACATTGATGTGGTTTATTAAAAATACAATGAATGCTCCCTAATGATATCGCTTCGGCAACATTTCTTACAATGTCAACTGTGTCACAAACACACGATTTATGGTTAACATAAATGCGATATAGCCAGGATAACACTTCTGATATGTTTATTAACATTCCGTTTATTTTTGCTGCGTCTAAAATATTGCAGCTCCATAAATATTTCGAGTCGCCATGCGGGCCACTGTAGTAAAAAATTTAAGTTGCTGGAAGCCATTTTTGGGCGTCATTGGCGACAGGTAAATCTCACCCTAGACATGGTGTACCATTTCTAAGTAGTGGCCCTTATTACCAGTATGCTCATATTACTGAACCGTCTCCTACAGACCTTCCAATTTGACAAAAGCGTATTGCTTGAGATTTCACCCCATGTGGGATTTCATGGCGGGCTACATGTTTTCAAGGTTTAATGACCACATTAAATATTTTTTTCGTCTTTGAACATCCAGCCACCCGTAAAAAAAGGATTTGCAAGTGCAGCAATACCTATTGTATTTTTATTTTATCTTTTGATTTCAAAGTAAATACACATTATTATTAAAACCATTTATTGCTGTTTCCTAGTTTTATTTTCTAGAACAAAATCACGAGGGATTCATCCTTCACAGGCATGTACCTACTGCCAACCAGCAACTAGAAATTTAAGTCAATGCAGCAGAAATGTTGTCTGAAAATGTGCCTAGCTATTTCTTGTTTAAAAAAATTTTCGGGGTGCAAAAAATCCTCAAAAGGGGGTATCATCTCAAAATCACTGGAACTTTATTAATTTGCCATCAGCCTGGAAGTAAAATAATTATGTCGCTCTGTCGTGTGCAGGGATCTGTTCAGTAAGGTGACGTTTAATCTTCACTTTGTACTTGAGACAGTTAATGCGCACTGCAGTAGGTGGTGCCACTTGTGGTATGACTTATGTCAGTGTCAGTATGTGTCAGAAGGTGGCGCCTCCATCTGCATTAAATCTTGCAGAAAGTACCACCTTTGTGTTATTGTCTGAGTTGCCTCTGCAGACATGTCAAGGAAAATATGTATTTGTTCCAGCTTACTTATTCTTAACCAAGGCATAAGTTGCTTTGCTGAACTGTTTTGGCATGTTGTGTGCTAAGATTATGTCTAATAAACTGGTTCATGTTGAGAAATGTGAAACGTCATCTAATTTACCATTCTACACATCAGCACATCAGTACCAGCCTTCCCTTGTGTCGCCGTGCCAGCCATCAGGAATATGCAACCTCTGAAGTCGGCAAGTTTCTGTCTGTATAATACTCCCTTTGTTTTTATTCACTTTTTTATCTTTGTTTTGGACTACCTTTCGACACCTATTAGTTTTATCTGACTGGCTGTTGAGGTCACGCATTGCACCAGTCCCAGTCTGTCTGTGATCGGCTTGGTTTAGGGATTATCACATCAAGCATTAAGCCCATCTTGAACCTCTAAATGTCAAGTGGGCAGTTTAGAGCTGGGAGCTGTCCACCCCAGTTGGTTATATGCCCCAGGGATAAACTGCTAGGGAAACTACAGTGTGATCTTCCCTTGTTGTCTGTCACTTCACATAGTGGTGGTACCATGACAGGCAGACTACTTGGTGTGGAGTTTGTTCCAGTTGTAGTACTCCCGGTTATAAAATGCATTGAAAAATGGGTGTGCATTTAGCCACAAGGGGAGCCACATGCATCTCCAGTCAATGGCAAGCAATTAGCACAGTCAATATATCGCACCATAGATGATTGATCAGCATGAGTGATAGGGACCGAGAGTGATCGATCACCTAAAATATGTTGGCTGCTTGGTCAGACATGTTTCCTGTCATGTACGGTCGGTCAGTGAAGCAGTTTATTCCTGTTTCATCCTTGCATGCACAAGACTTGTTTCTTACCATCCCCAGATATCATTTCATCCTCTGGTGCCCCTGTCTGACGTGTACAAGTCTGATGTGTACAAGTCTGCTTGCCACGGTGTACTAAGAGATTATTGTCAGTATCCCTGACAATAGATGGTGGCAATTTGGACGTACTGTAACACAACAATGAAATACAGATTGTTGAAATAATTTTTTTAAATAAAAAATTCCCCATTGTCCTTCCCCCTCTCATTCTCAAATGTTGCATACACAATCTGTATATCTATATATGTATATCTACATTTTCAGCAAATTTCAGATACATACCTTAAATACTTTTCAAGTTTGAGGCATTTGAAAACGTAAAAAAATTATGGGTACGATTTTGGGCGCCTACCCCTTGACATTGTTACAGAGACAGTTGGCATGTACGTGCTCAGTTCTTTTGCACAAGTGCTGAAGTAAAGCCCTTAGTGATCAATTGGTTAACGTTTAAGTAAATTCTAGACACAAATTTTTTGACCATTAATAATTGGTTGATTTCACATGGAACACATTGGTTTTTTTGTATTTGAGAACACATAATTTTTTTACTATCAGCTATAGGATTTGTTATGTATAATTATTGTGTTTTAATCTATTGATTAGACAAAAACACAAAATGCATCCATCTGAAATATAGTGAATGCAAATATGGTGCATTACACAGGCATTGTACCTGCCTTTCATATAAAAATAAATTGGAATTTTAGCTCCATGGCCACATAGCATTTTTGGCTGCTAAATAGTAAATATAGGCTTTTCAGTATGTACCAACTTGGGAGATCAGTATATTTCAAACTTCTCATATATCTACATATTTAGGTGTTAGGTATTATTGATCCAAACAAGATTCATTTGTGTTCTAATATGTTTTGTAGTTGAAATATGGGTCTAAACTCAATTTTGCACAAAAAGCACACAACTTCAATGGCAGATTGTGGGAGAACTAATATACAGACGTGGAATTATAGTATGTATGTTAATATATCTTTTTATCTACATATAATGGAGAATAAGCATGCCAAATCTCATAGTTCTTACACAAATACTTTTTGAGTTATTGGTATATTAAGTAGAACAAGAAAGCTTCATGTTTTTAGAAAATTGGAAAAATGACAAAAACCGCCAAATTTGAAATGGTCATAACTCAGAAACTGTTTGAGCTACAGCTACAGCACTATGGTTTGATACGTGTGGTTATATTGACATGTAGAATAATCTGTAAACAAAATTCTGCCTGAACGTGACCAAGAACAATGCGGCTAAATTTTAGTTTTACACGAAATGAACTTTGTTTTGTATTCTGTTAGTATACTTTCACATGTTTGTTTTGTTATTACTCAAGGCATATATTCAACTGTGGAAACAGGGAATACTTCTAACCAGATGATGAGATGCTGTTGTTGAGGTCTGGGCAACGTGCATATGTTGATGGTTAGAGCTTGTTATTGTTCAATTAATGTTTGGAGGACATCTACTGTGAAACATGCAGACTCTTACACCATTGAGCCAGTGGTTGCCGAGATAGACTTAGCTCCCATTGGCTGACCACAATTTATTCCGGTTACAGCAATTCCTGTTTGGTCACCATTTTAATTTCCTGTCTAGGCAGCCATGTTGTTATCAAACTGATTACAGCCATAAGTAAAGACAATGTTGTCTAATCAGATTGCTCACTCAGATTTACTGGGAGATTTCTAACTTTTTAACATGCAGTACGGACTGCCAGTGGGGCGCTGTGGAGCAGTGGTTGGAACACATGACTCAGTTGAGATAATCCATGTTCGAATCCTCTTGCAGCCGTTTCGAAATTGAGCAATTTTGTCCACACCACATTACCCCAGTTCACTCGGCTGTATAAACAAGTACCAGTAGTGGATATGTGAATGAATAGTCTTTCTAATAGTAGTGTGGCTGAATGCTTCCCAGAGAAAGCGAATTGGCATTGGAATAAACAGGTCAGTCATTGGGTGAAGTGTAAGGCATTCTGAACAGTCCCAAGGACTAGATACCGCATAGAACATACCTTTACCTCTGTTTTACGCATATTACATTTGCAAAAACTTTTTGATATTTAATAGGTCAGTTTAAAGTAAACAAGAAATATGTAATGGCCAGAGGTTTCATGATTAAAGTTTATAAAATAACATAAAAAATTAATTGGTTGTAGTTATGCTATAATAGACACAGAACACAGGAATGGCTCTAAGAGGAATTGCCATAAGAGGAATTGCCATAAGAGGAATAGCCGTAACAAGAATAACAGTAATTGCTGTAACACTAACAGTAATTGCCCTAACAGACATCCATTTCCCACAGTGATGAAGTCACCTCGATGGATAAAGTCTAAACTCACACATGAGTTATACAGCAATGCAGAGATCAGCATAAACCAGACAAATGTGACAATGCTGTCTGTGCATTGGGCCAACAAATAGAAACAGGTGCAGGAACTCATGAATACATTCATAACATCGTTAACTGGACTAGTTGTCGTGTAGGGCAACCAAATGGTTTTGTGCTGACCATTGACATTTGTGCAACAGGGCTGTTAGGTTCATCTGTGATGAAGGCAGCATATTGGCCGCTGAAACATTGATGGATAGTCTAGACATTTTAGTGCTTTACATGAAAACCTGCAGTGCGGATGGAGAACAGATTAAGTGGCAAGGTAACATGTTAAATTCTGAGATAATATCCCCAGCTTGGTAGATATAAGAAAGAGCAGCTTTTCTCAAGAGGTATTAATAGATATGTTATCTGTGGGATTCACAATTGAGCTGTGTATTCATAAAGTGTGCACACCATACTTCCGTCTGAACAGATTCGAAGGATTAATTGTGTCTGGATTAAGTGTCAATAAATATGATACCAGTGGATGTTTAGAGGAAAGATTAGCATCCTGTAGCTGTTGTTCATAGAATTTCATAAACAGCGGCATTAATTGCATAATAAGCAAGATTTCACATTTATGATGTAAGCTGCATTAATTTAACAGTTAAATAATTCAAAACAGATTAAATAAATCCCATGCAATCCCTGGATTAGTAATTGACTTGAAGTAATGGGGTTGCAGCTTGCTATTTCTAATGTAATGTAAACATAATTTGTGTACTGACTGAACACTATTTATAACTGGACAAGTTTAATGTCTTACCGACATGTACAAAAGGGTTTCATCATTTAATATTTTGTCCAGGCTTGTTAACAAATGCAAATGCATTTGAATATGCATTTGAATGTTGAGCATTTGAATGCACATTCAAATGCCTCCATGCAATTGTAAATACATTTGCATTTGAATGCGACCCACAAACATTTGATTTGTTAAATGCACAATCAAATGCATGAGTAATTCTTTGAATAATAATTATTGTTAGATTCACTTTCACAAGTTCACAACATGCCATTGGAAAAAGTGCTTTGTACTGATCAGTATCCTCAGCAGATTATGAAATCATTGTCTGACCTGTGAATCCACTTTCACAACGTGATCTTTGAAAAGGTGCTCCATAGTGAGCAGATTGTGGAATCATTGTCTGACCTGTGAATCCACTTTCACAACATGATCTTTGAAAAGGTGCTCCATAGTGAGCAGATTATGGAAACATTGTCTGACCTGTGAATCCACTTTCACAACAAGCTTTTTTAAAAAGCATTCTGTAGTGAGCAGATTATGGAATCATTGTTTGACCTGTGAATCCACTTTCACAACATATTGACTGGGCCTTTTATTCATAGGACATGAAAAGACCAACTGGTGTCTTCAGAGATTACCTGTTCAATGAAACAATGCAGACAAATGACTCCCTTGTGTTCTGTTGGCCCTAAATATTTATAGCCATAGAGAGTGATTAGTGGTAGCTGTAAATATCCACCAGGTTATCATCCCAGTGACTCCACCAGTGGACAGTCTATTTTCTTGGGTTCCCCTTCCATTCTGGCCTACCTGAATGATTAGCCTTTCATGCCTTGCCATAGTTCTCAGTAAACTGTCAATTGTCTATTGGGGGAATTTCCACCTGCCAAAACTTTATCTTTTTCTAACTACTGACTGTTGGCCAGCAAGAATCACCACTGGATGACATTATTTTTTCTCCAAATAAAACAAAACGTTAATATAAAGCCAAAACATTTGAAATTAATTAAAATGCATTTGCAAATGTGTAACCAAAGCATTGGCATTTGAGTGCGACCCGAAAACATTTGCATTTGAATATGTTCCTGGAAAATGGCATTTGCATTTGAATCAAGTGAAAATTTGCATTCGAATGCATTAACATGCATTTGTTAACAAGCCTGATTTTGTCTAGCTATAAGTATGTTATCTTGGATTTGTCTTATTAATATTAATATAATTCTTGCCCTGTGTAGAAATTATGATAATGCACTTTTAACCAGATCTTAGCTGTGAGTTTGATGTATGATCTGCTCTAGATTATACTGTTGTGTGGGTCCGCCTCGTCAACATTAGTCTAATTTACCCTCCAGACATCAGGGCGTTATCTTTTGTCAGAGGCAGAAGAAAGTTCTTTGAAGTCAAGAGTGCATATGCAGACACATTTTATCTGTTACAGTGTACATCAGGCGCCCACTTAAGACTTCTTGATACAGACCCCTGACTTTAAGTCTGACACAATGGCAGTTTCCCCTGCGTTGTTCTCTTAGGGCGAGACTTTTGTGCCGGTGATACGCACTGAATGGAGCAGGAAAGTGTGATTAATTTCTTCCTGCTGCTGAAATATTAGGTTCACAAACACGTTGGTTGCCGTATGCAGTGTTGTTGACTATGTACAGATGGATGGTGCATTGCTTCTATCATTTTCATAATGCATTTATTTGCAAAATAAATGTTGACAAACTCCATATGCAACCCACTGTAACTCTAACTACAGCATGCCTCGATGCAGAACTGCAAGGTTTAAAAACTTATATATTGTAGACTTTACCACTGGCAGTAATAATGAATTTATTTAATAATTTTCTGCGTTTTACTTGTAAATAACCGCATAGTAGAGGTAGTTTTATATTATAAACATTGTATTGTTTGTTTTAAAATTGCGCCTGTATGCCTTTTATATATATATATATATATATATATATATATATATATATATATATATATATATATATATTACTATAATGGCCTATTAAAGCTAATTGTATTTAATTATTTATTTATTTCGTTATGTGTAATTTAATGCTGTATTATTTTATATTTAATGTTTTACTTTTTTTTTAATAATATGTGTACTATTCAGTCTATCTGGCTGCATATCAAAATAAACTGGTGTGGAAGCTTCCCTGGGAATCAGGGCTGTTCCTGGGGCTTCTATGTGGGAACTTGGGAAGTAGGGTGCCTGACAGGTCATCTAAATCATATGCCCCCCTGGAAGGGTAGTACCCCTTACCCTGCTTTCATGTTTCCAGGCAGGAAGTGTGATGCAGGGTGTGGTCTTGTGAGAAGCTCCACATGGTACCAGTGTCTTCATGGCGTATCAAGTTACGTTTTTTCAAGTAATGAGTATTTTTTAAGGATGTGCATCCACCCTAGAGTAATTCTGTGACCCCCTACATTTGTAATTTTCATAAATTTATTTGAAATTGCATTTCCATCCTAAATCTTCGGCTCCTTCACTCTCGCTGATGATGACTCTTTCACGTCCCTGTTCAGGATGTCGTACTTAATGATTCTGGTTTGTTTCTCAAGCCTCAAATACTTACACTCCAAACAACCCAGTCTTGGGCTAACGCAGGAGTTTGGTCCAACAGCTTTTAGTGTCTCTTCTGAAAGACACAGGCAAAGTTGAGTGAACGAAATTACCCAGGCTTCGAAATGGTGGAGGTGGAATTGAACCACCGTCTTCTTGATCGACAGGTGGGTGCTCTAACCATTAGACCACCGCTGCCTCTGAGCTCTGGTTCCTGATGGAGGATGCACCTCGATCTTATTTACAATCAGATCAACATTACGGCTGTGTTCAATTACATAAATGATTACAGGTAAAAATGCTGTAATTGAAATGTATCCTGGTTTTGAAATTTTAACAATAGACAATATTCACACCACATACAACACCTGTCAGCTAAGAATAAAGGATATTTTTTAAATTGTAATTTCCGAAAGGAGTAGTTTTTACTTAGGTAAAAGTCACTTAGGTAAATGTATATGTAGTTTGTTTATAATGTTTAAGACATGAACAACACCTGGTGGCTAGGAATAAAACCGCAATTGCAGGTCGTAAAAATCTGGAGCTAATCTGCATGCATCGCGAACATCAATCAAGTTTGATTAATTACAGTATTTTGCTCCTATAACAAACATTTCCTGAAAAAGCACCTCACACTGTTGGTTCTTTCTCCTGTTCTTTCTCTCTGTTGAGGTGAAAGGCAAATTAACAAAACAACTACAATATTTAGTAACAATTTTATATTTAAATTACAATGTATTGTCTATTAGGATGATAAAATATTTTTGTTTCACTTCCTCTTTCATTATTTACATAGTGATTGTCATAAGTGAAAGTAAAGTGTCCCAGTTTTATTTTTAAATGTTTTGTAATCACACGTGGACCAGGATGAGGAAACATCACGATTTGATTGGGCTTCCTTGTTTTGTCCTCTGCTAACATCCTGAAAGAAGTTTAAGTGGAAGCACCTATCATATTTCATTTAATAATAAAAAAAATATTAATTTAAGTTCCTCTTTCAGAATGAACGGTAGCACTTCCTACATTAAATAGATTTCTGGGTAGAGAGATAGTGAACTTTCATGTTGGTGTATACAGAACCAGTAATTGCTAAACACTGTCGCTCTCGTCCAGGCAGCAACATTTGGGGGCAATTTGTGGTTTCTGTGGCAAATTGACTTAAGAAAACACCTGTTTGTTAACAAAAAGTTGGCTTGTTTTGATAAGGGTAACATATATGGCTGTGGTTGATAACATCCGCCACTCGTATCCCAGTCACAGGGACTTTATAGAGGGGGGATGCCTGAGGGTGAAAGTTGGTGGATCAAAGAACAGTCTGTGGAATATATTAATAGAAATTATGTAATGTTTGTTTAGGTAACTCGCTTCACATAACACTTAAATCATTGCTTTTAAAATGATAAACAATATTTATATTTACTAACGACGTTAGGGGCTAATTATGTAGATGGAAAGTCTAAATGAACGTCAGTTTATGTATTATAATGTTTGTTTTAGTGAATGATTCTTGATTAAGGATATACAATTAGACTCATATATGATGTAGATTTTACCCGATGCCAAATATTGTTATTTCAGCATCACAGTGATGGATTGAGTTTCTTAAAATTGACCAGACATGCTATGTACTGGTGCTGTGTTGCCGTTCACATTGATCTAAAATAGCAAACTGTGTTGAAGATAACACCAACAAGTTTTTATTAGAACTTGCCATCTGAGGGAAGAGGGGTTCACCGCACTGAGAGCATACTGTTGTTATCTTCACTCCTTAATTTAGGGGCTCAAGGTCACATGTTTGATCCAGGATCTATCCAGGCGGTTTGCAAGACCAAAATATCTTTAGCTCTCAATATGACTTTTTGCAGATGGCCCAACATTTTTTGCACTGTTCTGCTGTATTTACGTGTAAGCAAGCAAAATATAATTTTCTATTTATCTGATTATACAGTATAAATGCCACATCGAGTGTTGGCCCTAAGTGTGGTTTGGAGTACATAACTGGGAACCCCTGGAGGTTCTTAGGCACGAAACATTTTCCCAGCCCGGGGACACACGAAGACACTTTTTATTCTAAAAGTAAAGCTCATCTTCAACATGTGCTTACCCTGCTTTCCAACATGAAATATCATTGGTTGATGCTTACACTGCTTTCCAACATGAAATATCATTGGTTGAAGCTTACACTGCTTTCCAACGTGAAATATCATTGGTTGATGCCCAGCTGTTGACCAATCACTGACTGCATTTCACATGTTATTCAGTAAAAGGCGGACATTATAAGTAAAATAAACTGAGACCTTTGCTTGTGACACACACAGATAGATTCTGTGTCTCATTTTCATCAAAAAAGGAGACATTGTCATTTTGTGTTTTATGATTTTCATTGCTAAGGATTATAGAAATATTTGTGAGATTTCAGACCTTTGCCATAAGACTGACATTTAATGCAAATTGTGAGTCTCACGGTTTATGCCTGAGAGTTGACATGTATGGGAGTGTATGACTGAATACTTATGCCTGAGAGTTGACATGTATGGGAGTGTATGACTGAATACTTATGCCTGAGAGTTGACATGATGGGAGTGTATGACTGAATACTTATGCCTGAGAGTTGACATGTATGGGAGTGTATGACTGAATACTTATGCATGAGAGTTGACATGTATGGGAGTGTATGACTGAATACTTATGCCTGAGAGTTGACATGTATGGGAGTGTATGACTGAATACTCATGCCTGAGAGTTGACATGTATGGGAGTGTATGACTGAATACTTATGCCTGAGAGTTGACTTGTATGGGAGTGTATGACTGAATATTTATGCCTGAGAGTTGACTTGTATGGGAGTGTATGACTGAATACTTATGCCTGAGAGTTGACATGCAAGGGAGTGTATGACTGAATACTTATGCCTGAGAGTTGACATGCAAGGGAGTGTATGACTGAATACTTATGCCTGAGAGTTGACATGTATGGGAGTGTATGACTGAATACTTATGCCTGAGAGTTGACATGTATGGGAGTGTATGACTGAATACTTATGCCTGAGAGTTTACATGCAAGGGAGTGTATGACTTAATACTTATGCCTGAGAGTTTACATGCAAGGGAGTGTATGACTGAATACTTATGCCTGAGAGTTGACATGTATGGGAGTATATAACTGAATACTTATGCCTGAGAGTTGACATGTATGGGAGTGTATGACTGAATACTTATGCCTGAGAGTTGACATGCAAGGGAGTGTATGACTGAATACTTATGCCTGAGAGTTGACATGTATGGGAGTGTATGACTGAATACTTATGCCTGAGAGTTGACATGTATGGGAGTGTATGACTGAATACTTATGCCTGAGAGTTAACATGTATGGGAGTGTATGACTGAATACTTATGCCTGAGAGTTTACATGCAAGGGAGTGTATGACTTAATACTTATGCCTGAGAGTTTACATGCAAGGGAGTGTATGACTGAATACTTATGCCTGAGAGTTGACATGTATGGGAGTATATAACTGAATACTTATGCCTGAGAGTTGACATGTATGGGAGTGTATGACTGAATACTTATGCCTGAGAGTTGACATGCAAGGGAGTGTATGACTGAATACTTATGCCTGAGAGTTGACATGTATGGGAGTGTATGACTGAATACTTATGCCTGAGAGTTGACATGTATGGGAGTGTATGACTGAATACTTATGCCTGAGAGTTGACATGTATGGGAGTATATGACTGAATACTTATGCCTGAGAGTTGACATGTATGGGAGTATATGACTGAATACTTATGCCTGAGAGTTGACATGTATGGGAGTGTATGACTGAATACTTATGCATGAGAGTTGACATGTATGGGAGTATATGACTGAATACTTATGCATGAGAGTTGACATGTATGGGAGTATATGACTGAATACTTATGCCTGAGAGTTGACATGTATGGGAGTGTATAACTGAATACTACAAAGTGCTGTTTTTTTTATATCCTTCATTTAGTAATGACAATAAGAGCTGAACAAGGAAATTATAAAATTAAATTTATAGGGAAAATGTCCCAAGACCACCTGGTATAAGTAACTGTGCTTCCGGGATGTTCCCTCAAGTAGCAAATTAAATTTAATGGGAAACTTACAAGAACACATAGGAATAGTAATTGTGTTTCTGGGATGGTCCCTAAAGTGGCAAATCAAATTTTAAGGGGAAATGTTTCAAGATAATTGTACTTCTGAGATGGTCCCTTAAGTGACAAAATAAAATTAAGGGGTGGGGCTCAATTGTGCTGTTGGAAAGTGGGATTCTAATCTAATCCGTGTTTTATTTGTGTAAAATGTCTATATGTCACATGTTTTTGTATAAAAGCAGTTGGCATTAGGCCTATAGCATAATTCGGGTACCTCTTTCATATGTGACTTTTGCGTTGTACATTTTACACAGTAATTTTTAGGTACATAATTATGTAGAATGTGTCAGTGCTGGTTGTATGTCTGATAGTAAGTCCAGAAGGTAATTATATTGCTTTGTACATACTTTGTGCATTTACAATAATTTTGGTACAGTCAGCCATGCGCTCACCACTACAATGTGTGTAAGCGTCAGGCAATCCAATAAATTTATTCATGGATTGCCATGTTAACAACCTACTGTTGTCTTGCTTTGTTGACGTAAATTAAACCAGGCAAATCAGCTATAATTACATCCAATTCATAATGGGGGAATTCTTTGGACACCAGCACAGGAACCTAAAAAAGGGGAAATGTTCCAAGACCACCTAGGAACAGTTACTGTGTGGATGGTCCCTAGAGTGTTGGTTCTGGGACAATGTGACTGGTTGGTCTGAGCATGCCTAGTGTTGCCCCGCCCACCAGTGAGCCGTGGGTGCTGAAGCATGAGGCAGTGAATGAATCACATGTGACTGTGTCAGTGTGGCGTCAGACTGTGACTGTGTGACCAAGGGGTGCTGTTCCACACTCTGCTCTCTCTGGATTACCCTGTCTCCGGATACAGACACAAGTACATCTCATCCAGGATGTATTGTCACCAGCGTCACCATCCCGACATTAAGGTGTCACTCAGCCGCCAGTAGGGTGTCAGTGTTACAGTGGTTGTATTGCAGTCATCCAGAGGGTAGTACTAGTTGCGTGCACCCTGCCCTGTTAGGGGTAGATTCCCAAGCATGTTGTGTCAGATCATGATGCTCATTGTGCTGTTCAAGCTGCGCAGGATTTGTTGTAGTAAGCGACTTCGACTCGGAGTTAGGACTCACAAAGTTGGTAAGTACGCATGACAGTGATGATGCTAATTCATCTCCAGTTTCCCCTGTTAGTAATAAGTAGACAAGTTATGTCGCGCCTAAATCATTGGAAACCCGGGCTCAGAGGTGCATCAAAACAAAAGGGTTAGGCATACAATCTCGAAATCTGTATACAATGTTAAAATTTGTCAACAGATGAATGATTACGCAAGGAGCTAAGGAGGGGAAGCACAGTTGAAAAGAGTCTTCAGATGACTGCAACATTTTACTTTGTTTTCTGCTGATCTAGCACTAATGATGAGTGAATTCCAAAGAGTTGCTTTCCACAGATAGTTTCAACATGAGGTTTATCTGGCAGGATAATATATTTTCATTTCCAGATTTTTTCTCCCCCTTATAAAAAAATCAGCCATGAGATCCAGGTTTTTTTATGCAGCACCTGAATCAACTGTCCGCTGTTTGACAGGTGTACTTGTTTAAGAGAATACGAAGATAAATGTCTAGAAAGGCTTTGTGTCATCTCATTATTATCTTGGTGCTTATCTCTCACCTTTGACTGCCACATCTGTGCTTCTATTGGTTTTTTTTATTTATCACTGATTGATATTAGTTGTGGTCATATTTCTAAGTTCATAGATTATGCATTATGTGGATGCTGTGAGTGGCCCATGAAATGTTACTGTTACCAATCTGGCTTGTCTACTGAGTCTTATGAACAGTGACAGATCACATCTGGTGAGACACACCAGTGTGACTTCCTTAATGGAATACACATCTCTGTAATGTAATTGTTATCCCTTGGGTATAATGTGATTAGGACACTAGTAATAACATTGTGATATTGCTGCATCAGTGCCATCTGCCTCTTGTTTCATCTCCATTGTCTCTGCTTGGAGACAATGATAGAAACGGCTGAAATGCTGAAGAGATTTGAAGATAGAATATTAGGAAAAATAACCAGATTGTTATAATGATAGCTGGAAATCGCTACAGCTGAAATATGTACGTTTGGATTGAAGGGACGAAAACAAGAAAACAGTAGGATAAAGTAGCACATATAAAAGTACATGAAAGCTGCATGCCTGTAATCTTACTGAAAATATGTATTATCAGTAATTGTGAAAGTGCAGACCTTTCTGTATCTGAGCATTTTGTACACTATTTTTTTCCTAACCAGGACTTGTATTCTCAAAAGACTGAAGTTTACCGTAAATATGGCAGCAAAACTGTACACTCATGCAAGATCTGGGTAAATATTTAGGGTAACCAGACATAACCCCCTCATACAAAACCCCCTCCGGACATAACCTCCTCCTAACAAAACCCCTTCCGGACATAACCCCTTCCAGATAAAACATCCTCCGGACATAACGGTTTTAACCCCCTCTGGATATAACCCCCTTCAGACAAAACCCCCTCTGGACAAAATTCAGATACATATACTAAAATATGTCATCTATTTTAATACTGTTTTGTCTGGAGGGGGTTATGTCCTGAGGTTTTTGTCCGAAGGGAGTTTGTCTGAGGGGGTTATGTCCGAGGGGGGTTAAGTCCGGAGGGGGTTGTGTCCTGGATTCAAATATTAGGCCTACTAAAGTATTGTAAAATATACCATATTTAATCTTAGTTAAGCTTGTAAGGTTTGCGTTATAATCTTAAATTTGCCATGTTATTTTGGTGTTAGATATTCCGTGAGTGACACTTCAGGCGCCACCTTTCTGCCATATTGATGAACAGTTTCAGTTACAGATTCATGAGTCTTGAAAATACAGGCCTTGGCCACAACCATTGTGTATTAGACTAGTTATTAGGACTCATGAATGGTCACTTTCAGTTACACCAGCCACCAGTTTATTCTCAAATAATCACTGATCTAATGCGTAGTTTCCAGCAGCTTGGAGCAGTTTCTTGTGGGTTAGGTGAACTTGTGTGGTGTCTCCTTATCTGGTTTCTTCTGGTAATCTCACAGCTAATCAGTCACTTCTGGTTACCTGGGTGGCAATAGCCAGTGATGTCCAGCGATACATAGTGTTGGACGTGAGGCCCACACTTCTGCTGTCACTTGCATTAGGAGCCATACCTCTGAGAAAGTCCTGGCTCCAGTGATAAGGATATGGTTTATTTATGGGTCCATGAAACCAACCAGACAAGATGACAAGGATCAGGTTGATTTGTGGGTCTGTGAAACAGACTAGGCAAGATAATTGACTGCAGATCTGACAACTTCAAAAGCAGTCCTCCTGACTTTTTAATACGATTATTAAATGTTCTTTCATAAAAAGTGCCAAATGGGGTAAAAACCCTCTGTATGAAAGAACTCTTTGTAGTCATGTAGCTGTCATGTTTTAATAATAATAATAATTATAATATATTATACATGTGGTAATGGCTATAACATGATCAAAACATTATCAGAACCTGTAATGTGGAGAGTGACAGCTGTGTTGTGAAGGATTAAGGTTTCCTGTTTCTAGAGGAAGCCTGGTGCTGATAAGGCAATGTCAGTATCATCTGACATACAGGAAGGGGTAACAGATGTGGGGGGTTCAGTTACTTACCCCCTTGGTTTCCACCCACTTCTGCCTGAGAGGACGTGTGGCATCACGTCCTATTCCAGCTGGTGCCAGATTTCGGGAAATCACCCATTTCTCAACACTTACAAACACCAGATATATTGACAGTTTAATTGGCAAGGACATGACAATTATACTGAAATGTAGTTGCTTGTAAATAATTTCAAATGACACTGCCACTTTTGGTTGTTAAATGTTGGGTGAAATGACTTAATTGCTCACATATGCTGGTTCATAATGAGGGTCTATTTGTGGATGTGGTTAAACAGCTATGCCCTGCATGATATCAAACTGTGTAACTGTGTATAATAACTGCACAGGGCGTGTTTCTGTGTGCATCCAATTATACTAATCATGCCTTGCAGCTTCCAGGGTATGCAATAGTACTGAATTGAACTTTATCTATCCAAGGTAGTGTACAGATTAGGAATAGCTACTTAAATTGTGTAAACAGATGTTTTTTAATCTAACTAAAACAAGAGAATTTTATTTTGTGCTTTATCTTAGTATCTTAGTATCCAATCTAGGAGTAACTAATAGTTTTATGGATGGAATTGTGGCATATTTTTATTACCATAATATGGTAATAAAAATATGCCACAATGTTCTTTCATAAAAAGTGCCAAATGGGGTAAAAAAAAACCTCTGTATGAAAGAACTCTTATTATTATTATTATGATATTAACATGAGAATAATAGTTGTGAAACATAATATAATATAACACAAATTTATTTAACATCTATTTAATATTATTACTGAATGCACATTATACGAGAGTAACGTAGCTGAGGGTATTTTCCCTCTGTGTGTTCACTAGTTACAATACAAGACCCCTGATGTTACACATTGGAGGTCATGTAATTGTGCTCCTGGAGCTTTTGTATATGAATTGTATATATGTGCACTTGAGACCATGTCCTGCCCCAGGCCTGGCTGTGACATGCTGAGAAAATTGTCTCTAGTAAGGTGACACCTGCCCTAGCCTCTGGGCCCAGGCAAACTTGACACAGCTGCATGCATATTATCATAATTTCACAATTGTGTAAGAACTTTGTATGCAAATAACAGTCTGCATGCTGGAATAATTGACCGACTCGGTCATGCATGGAGTTTTATGCAAATGGGTTTGCAAAAATTGGCTTTAATAATATTGATTATAATTTACTACCATTGGCAGCTGCAAAAGATGGACATGACGATGTGTATATCAAACTGTATATTAATTATAAGCATAGTTAAACGGTGTTACTGCTGAAATGGAATACAGAGAAAACTCATTAGATTCTTCTTCGATAATCCGTTTTATTAAGTAATCCTCACATTTTTGTGAACAAATCTTAACACACTGTAAAATTCATTATTCCGTGATTTACCAATCAGCATGCTTTGATAATCCAGCCAAAACCTTTGGGAACCAAAATGTACGAATAAACAAGTGTGTAAACTGCTTTGCTGTTAAAGCACATTTAATGTAGATCCCCAATGAAAAGGACAGTTTAAATATGGTAAAGGTTTAAGTTAGAGTCAATAGCAACCAACATCCGGCCCTTGGGTTTGTATTATATCTCTGTTATGTGCTCTGAAGCAACCTGTCATTCAGACATGTGATGTTGTGTAGACTCAGTAAGTGGACTTTAGTTGGTGCAGTGCAAGTCTAGGCAGGATGAGAAGACATTATGCTGTTTCAAAGACTATTTGATCCGGAGTACCACAGCTGAAAAGTTGGCCATCTGTTTCTGTGTGAACTTGAAAAGGACCACACCTTGGCCTCTTAGTGGCATTGTCTTGTTAAGAGACCTAGGGCCAGTTTTCCTGCAGTGGATTAAGAAAGTGTGGCCCCCTGGGGATGATGACTGGTACCACAAGGGACAGTTTAATGGAGTCAACCAAAGTTATGTCACCTCACACAAAAATCTTGCAACTAGAGGACTTTGTTTATTTGATGTCTGTTAAGAGCCTTATCCAAGAGGCAAAGAGAATACAGCTGGGGGTAACTTAATTGTCACATTTTAGCCATTTTCTTCTTTAGAAGATGCTTCAGTAAAATGCTTCTGGAGATGCTTAAAAATTAAGAAACAATTGACAATGGTGACTAATGTTCTGAGGCTCTTTGGGGTGATCAGTTAACATCCTTTAAGCATCAGATTAACTTTAATGCTTTGATTGTTCTAAGATGTTGTGTTGATGGGGTGAACTTGTGAATTGTGAGGAGGGGAGGGAGGGAGAGAGGAGGGGAAGGAAGAGGGGAGGGAGTGGGTAAAAGCAAGGGACACCAGGTGGGATGGACAGACAGAGGAACAGACTGACAGACAAAGAGATTCAGAGAAAGAGAGGCAGACAGGAGACAGAGAATAAACAAAGTATCGGGCGGTCTTGCATGAGATCTTACTGCCATTTGATGAGGTTCCTTTGATATATCTATGCATTGTATATTCAGATCAATGTCTGTATCTGTCAATGCTGTATCTAGAATTCCTACATCAATGACTATGTGGAATGAAAGAGTGGTGCAGGACAGAATGGGACCTGTAGCTATTATTGTGTGAGTGACCAAGTCTCCGGCTGTCACTGATGATAATGATTAGTCAGGAGAGAGTCATATTACCATATCTAGATATGTTGGAGGCAGCTTTTCTGGCTTGTCACCAATGGCAGGTGTTGGCAGGTGCATCCTGTCTTGATTATCATGCATGACAGGTGTTGGAGGCATGTTGTCAAGCATGACAGGTGTTGGAGGCATGTTGTCAGTCGTGACAGGTGTTGGGCGCATGTTGTCAGTCATGACAGGTGTTGGAGACATGTTGTCAGTCACGACAGGTGTTGGAGACATGTTGTCAGTCATGACAGGTGTTGGAGACATGTTGTCAGTCATGACAATTGTAGGAGGCATGTTGTCAGGCCTGATACATGTTGGAGGCACCCTGTGTGGTATGACAAGTGTTGGGGGCATCATATATGGCATAATGGGTGTTAGAGGCATCTTGTCAAGTATTATAGGTGTTGGAGGCATCTTGTCAGGTATATTAGGGGTTGGTATACATTGTTGTGTACATCATTGTTTGTTATATGTAAGTATAACCCATTGACCCTCTGAAATCTACATACTTGAGGAAGGGTTAGTGACTACCAATTTTTTTACTGGTGGTAATAAATCTGGATATATGAATCTGATCATTCCCATTACTTGTCATGCTCTGTTGCATGTTAACATAATTGACAGTTACATTCAAGGTGTACAAAATAAGTTTTATCTCGCCTTTTTATGAATCTGTGGTCATAATTACACCTGACAGGGGATGGCATTCTTTCAGCTCCTTGGTCCCTGTCACCCACCAGCCAACACCCTAGCCAGTGCCTGGCTTCCAAGGGACGCCTTGCTTCCAGGCATCCATTGAAATCATTCAATCATCTGCCTCATTGTAAAAAGCAGCCTTTGTGGAGTGGTGTATGGTTTCCCATGGCTGAGAATATGGTGGCAGACAGAGATGTTATCTTGAAATAGTTTTCAATGTGGCATCCAAAACGGAGCAATCTGATATCTAGAGCTGCACTTGAAATTTGGAGGTCAAATCAAAAGTTGTGTTGTTTTGTGTTGATTTGTTTAACCATAAAAAATGTGAGTGATTTTGCATACTTTACAATATATAATAATACTTTATAATAATGTTTTATTATAATATGTAATAAAACAGCATGCAAGCAAAAGAAGAGCATTTTTATATATTTCACCAATTTTACATGTTTAACATATTTATGTTGTGTTGTCATCATTGCCTAGTCGTTCAGAGGATGGGTCCTATGATAGTTGCTCACAGCGGGTCCTATTATAGTTGTTCACGACGGGTTCTATGATAGTTGTTCATGGTGGGTCCTATGATAGTTGTTCATGGTGGGTCCTATGATAATTGTTCATGGCGGGTCCTATGATAGTCGTTCATGGTGGGTCCTATGATAGTTGTTTATGGCGGGTCCTATGATAGTTGTTCACGACACTTCTCCATCGATGTCGGTCATCAGTTTGTACTGTTGCCTGCATCATGGGTGCATTCCCTCGATGACTCTTCAGATATCGCCCCACCTTTCAACACTTACCCTTTCTCTTGGGCCTAATCAGTTTATGGAAAAAGCCCACATTTAGTGTTGTGCACTTAGTTGAACTAATGTTTGTGTAGTTGCCCCAGGAGGGGCCCCCCTGGACCCACCTGTCCTCCCAGGGCTTTATGTCATGACAATGATATAGCCTCTGACTCCCGCCCAGGAAATAACAACTTGCCACCTCTTCAAAAGAGCTCTGGTGCCAGCAACTGACATGGGTGCTTGCCCAGTGTAGGCCTGAGGGTGTTTGTGAATGTGACACAGGGAAGCTGTCTGCAGGGTTGTTTATAGACTGTGTGGACAGTGTTTATCTGCTTTCCACTGTCTTTGTTTGCACAGTGTTTAATCTTGTTTGCAAGTTGCACTTTGTATAGAACAGTTTTGTTCTAAGGCCAGGGCCTACTGGATATTTTGGGATTTACAGGGTCTACAAAACATGGCAGTGTTTGCAGTCTGTATACAAACAGGATAATTTTTGCACAGAGTCTGTACATAATGTAGCAATTTTGCAGTCTGTATGAAAACGTGACAATTTTGGCAGAGTTTGTATAAAAACATAGCCATGTTTGCATAGTCTGTATAAAAATATGATAATTTTTCTATAAAAAACGTACATTTTTGGCTGAGTTTATTAGACAAAACAGGGCCATATTTGTTTCAGTCTAAGAAAATCTGTAATCTGTATGAAAACATGAAATTCAGTACATATTCACAAATGCATTTCTGGTTAATGTATTGCATAGTGACAGCAAATAATCTGTAAATAATGAAATGCTGTATTATCTATGTCATCATGCACCTTTAAATACTCATCAAGTTAATTTATAGTTCAACAAATGAACAAGCTTTGTTGTATCGCCTGTGGTGTTTGAATTACTTCTGACACTTTGCCGTTGACATGCCCCCTTGACAACAGTATGCATGAAGGCCCAGAGCTTGCCAATGAATGTGTCTTCACTTGAAGGCAGCCCCCTTCTCCCTATGCAAACACCTTGCAAGTGTGAGGTGGGTGGACTATTGAAGACTACTTATTACTGTTGCCATGTTGCAAATACAGTGTATATGGCATCAGATTTTAGAGTAGGTTTACATTTGACACAGGTCTTTAATTTCACATATCACATTTGTATGTAGCAAAATATGCACTTAGTTGGAATTTTCATTCAAGAATGTTGATTTCTCTTATTCTCTACGCAATGCAATCACTATTCTATCAAATATTTGTGTCATTCTGAATAATAACAGGTGCCATAGCCAAATCTATAATGTTGAGCAGAGATTACATATGCACCATCTTGATGTTCTGAATTTAGCAATGTAACTGAGAGATGGTTAGCATTGTCAGTGTGAATTTTGACACCCTTAGTAATTAAGTATCAGCTGATTCAACATTGATGCTAATTAGTTACCTAAGTAGTGCTTAATGGGTTGGTTGTGATTGACAAGTGTGATTGACAGGTGTCTGGAGTAGCATAAGTTCAGTTGTAATAATGTGCAACATGTGTTTATTATTAATTAGGGCATAACATCAACCAAAAAAAGTTAGTAAGAATTGTTGTATCTAAGTAACCTTAAACATGACAACTTGTTAGAAATGGGTAAGTTGTGATATGATTTTCAGCTAGGAATATGACTAAAGCAATGTGTTTTTATCTTTGTGTAAGAACATGGTCTTCACATAGTGTCTATTCAATGGTCACAGACATACACATTATAAATACACTTCCTAGTTCAGACCATCTCCCTGTAGGACTGGTTATTTCTACCTGTGTTACTGCAGACAAAATTTACAGTGTGCCTATTGAGAAACAAGGTGTTAAAAAGTTTCCTACATTTAAAATATCTGCTCGAGCAGTGCCAATACGGAGAAGTAATGGCTAGTGCAGATATCATGGCAACTTCCATGCATAGTAAAGATGTGGCATCTTTTTTGGAAAAAGAACAAGAAAGTGATATACCCATTGCCACTACTGCTAATGCTAGTTATCCATCTTCCGTATCTGTTATATGGAAAATACATGTTGAATCCTAGGAAATATATATATATATATATTTTACATTAATATATTTTATGTACATGTATACTTGCTGGTATATGAGTTTATTTACATGAAATAAAAGTATTCGTAGTCGTTGTTCGTTATAGTCTGGATTTCAAGCATTGTGTAGAGAGGAATTGTTTATTAAAAATGTGTTTTATTCATGTGAAATAAGTTTAAATTGACAAGTTGGTTAGCACCGACCATTACATCTTCTATTTCCCGCATGCCTGGACTGGTCTATTGTCATAATTTTACAATGAAACTAAGTGTCACTTTAAAGTAGTTGCTACTGGTCATTAAATATTTACTGAGTGTAAAAGTGACAAATCTTTGGAGCAGGTGAAGTTGATACTAACAGCAGTATGTCATGTTGTGTCTTCCTGGCATGGTTTTCACCCTTCTGACACAGGAGGGGGCAACAGAATTACCCCACCTTCCATTTTCCACAATTGCAGTTACCACAGGGGGGTCAGCTGATTAATGTGATTCTTACCTGTAGGATCGTTGATGACCCTGAGATGTTTGCACCTCTTTGTGAGGAGTGGATATATAAAAATATCTATGCTCACTGCTTACAATACTGCAGTTAGGAATTAAGGTTTTTCTCTACTAGAAGTGTGGCAAGACGTCTACCCCCCTCCATTCTGTGTAGTTCTTGCACCATTCTGTTACTTCTTTGAGGCGGGTGTTCTTTTCCTCTATGTGTTTGCTGATATTGTTGAGCCAACTTAACATAAGCCTTCCTCTGTCTCTTTCTAATCATCTTCATGCTCAGTGCCAAGTATATAACACAATCATCTTCTCAACACATGACCGTACCAAATTACCGGCCATATCATCTCAATTTATTCGTTTTGATCACTTCTACTTGATCTTGCTCCACCTGTAGAGATGATCATTCTGCAGTCTGCTCCACTTGGTGACACCCTGTGGCTTTCATGTCTGCTCCAGTGATTTGACTTTCAAGTCTTTTTATGAAGGTCAAACATTCACTGCCAAAGAGGAGAATAGGTCTTAGGTCGTTCTGTGTGTGATCTGTTTGACTTTGGTGCTTATTTGAAAAATCGGTTGGTATGTCCTAACATATTGATGCCTGTAGATTATAGTTGCCAAAAACAGATCTCTGTCTGAAGTGTGTGCCACATTGCCATCTGTCCAGCTCCTTTAACAGATGGGCTGTGGAAATCTTATTTTTATCCGGTTTTATAATTCATATCTATCCTAGGTTCCATAAACTGATCTCTTATCTGCTGGAATCATATTAACAATGCAGCCACAATAGAGACCATCATAAACTGTCACTGAACAGACAAACAGCAGCTTGCTGAATTCATCAAGTGCTGCGTAACACTTCTGACAGGTGCTGCTTTGATAACTCTGACAGGAAGAAGGGGTGTGGTTTATCAGTCACCCTCTTGTGTTGATCAGGATACTTGCAAGGGACAGGCGCCAGTTTTGATTTGTCCAGCCATTAGGCACTAGAGGAATGTGGTATCTTTTATATGACGGATAGTTCATTGAATATGAATTCTCGATGGCAGATCTGTGGGGATTTCTGGAGCTATCCGGCTGTTATCTTGTCTGGTTGTGTTCGGCTGTGAATTGATGGTACATTACTTAGTATTCAGTGGACAATTGTGTAGTCACTATTGATAGACTGTGTGGTGTATTGTTGCCTCTTTGTTTCAGTTGAAACGGAGCCCTGTGAGCATTTGTTCTGGAAAAATCTAGTTGTGAATTTAATGAAAATCACTTCCCTTGTGAATTTAGAAAATCGCTTCTTTTGTGGGTTCCATTCCAAGGCTTGCTGTGTTATTTGGCAGTTTCTTTTCAGAAGGTTTGCCATATCCAGGTCTGTTTCATTTTTGGGGGTCTCTTCCCTGAGTGTTGTGTTGGTGTCTCCTCCTCCTCAGGTCTGTTTGTCATCTTGTCTTGCCGTTTTATTTTGAGACATTTGTTCATGAATGTTTGGAGTTTTCTGGTTGCTGTCTTAGTTACTCTCCATGTCTGTGGTTGTTGTCTTGGTTACTCTCCATGTCTGTGGTTGTTGTCTTGGTTACTCTCCATGTCTGTGGTTGTTGTCTTGGTTACTCTCCATGTCTGTGGTTGTTGTCTTGGTTACTCTCCATGTCTCTGGCGTAGTCGTAGAGCAGCACACTTTTCACATTGGTATAAAAATTTCAGATTTAATTTCTTGTTGAGATGGATGACCTATTCCTTAGCTTGAATGGCAGCATGGGGTATTTGAATGACAGCTGACAGTGTCAATATATCAACAAAAGAGGGTGGGGACTTCCCTAGGGCATTCAATTGTAGTGAAACTGGTCATTACCCACATAAAGAGTGTAGGAAAACTTGAGTATTTTTCTGAGCACTTTTGTATCGGGTGAGTAAAGTTAATGTTTTCTTGCCTACTGCATTAGATCTGTTAACTGATGGCAATGAACATAACGCTGACAACTCGCATATGAACTCAGTGGCTATTCTCCAGAACAACATTTCAAAATAACTCTCTGGGCTGGGTCAATATTGAAGGGTATCAGCTTTTGGTGTGATTTTCTGAAAAGCGTGAGGTATACAGTTTTCACTAATTTCCCACACAAGGTCAGTTAATTCATGTTTAATATGCTATGAAGGTTGTAAAAAAAACCTTTGGATGCACTTTTTTCCACTGAGCCCAGGAAATGCTGTAATTGCCACCAGTGGCAAAGGTGTCTCACTCCTGGGGCCTATCAAAACTGAAAGAACTTTATCTATGACTACCATGTGGCACCGTGTCACTCATGTGTCATGACTTTAGATGCTGTCGCGATTATGTTGTAAAAAATATTTTGTTGTATAAAAACCCTAGACAAGAAGCAGGTAGCGAATGGCACGGAATTCCTCGTTGGGCAACAGCACTAGACTGTGTCATTTAATAAACACTCACTAATAGGGAAACAGATGCAGAAAATTTACATCAAAAATGTATCCGTCTCTGTACATTCCCACGGTCCAACGTGAAGGGATCATTTCAAAATGGTGTATTGGGAAAATTCAAAATAGCACAAATTATGATGTAACAATTTATTTACACTCTGATAGATGAATTGACCAGTTTTGTTTTCAATGCATCAGAATTAAACAATGTCTGGTACTTAAGTTGGTCTAATGTAGAGACATTATGAAATCATAATTTGGATTACTGTATATACAGTAGATAATATCAAATGTGACATTTATTGTTATATATAACAATTTATGTTAAATATCTCTTCATTAATCTTGCTTGACAAATTGGTAAGCATTTGGTATCTCTGAAATTATCCCTCTTTCAATGTGATGCAGATGAGTTGGCAGCACACCTTGAAGCCTGTGACTGCTCATGCGGAACTAAGTGACATATAAAAGGTTACAGGGAATTGAGTGAGCTAATGTCCTACAGCTGCCTGCCTTCCTACCTTATTGTGGTCTGCTCCATTCCTGTCACTGGGCCAATTTTTCTCAGTTGCTCACCAACTTCCAGTGTTTGTATAATTGTGAAAAACAATGAAAAAAAAATTTCCATGAGCTATTTTTCATTTAAAATTTGTTAAAGTTTAAAAGGTTTAAATTTTAAATTTTGAAGATTGACTTGAATGGTGTACAGGCAAACATGCAGATAAAACATGAAGATATATTAACATGTCATAGAAGACATTGTTATTGCAAAAGAAAATGAAACTAAATGAACAGTGACACGGGTGAACATGCAGATAAAACGTCAAGTGATGAGTTTTTTTTTTTATTCTATTTTATTATATGAAATAATAAAAAGTTATCGAAAATACCAATTTTTTTTGGTTAGGAAGACCTGTAAAAATGGCTTTCTTTTTTGAGTCTTGATAAATGTTGTTTTGTCTTCTGCTTTCTTCTTAATTTATTCATGCAATCAGTCTTTCAGTCCTTTTGATGGCTGGATGTGACATGGTATTAGTGGGTCTAGAATTAACAATGACTGAAATAGCATGTGTTATGTGGGTGTGAGGGGGTAGGAAGAAGGAAAGTTTATTGTATTCAGGATGGATAGACAGTGATTCATCAGAATACATGACTGCCCATGGAATGCTGCCTTCTACTGACAATAAAGTGCCATGTTGCGAAATACTGCCGGGTGTGCGGCTGCAACCTTTGTGTATAGGGTGGCTGTGTTTTATACTGATGTACAGTGTATTGTGAACCGGGATTGCCACAGAATGTGTCCAACATTGTGGTCTGACTGTCTCAAGAATGCCTTCACCACAAATATGTGTGAATGGGACCAGTGTTGAATTATTGCCCGTGGCCTTGTCAAAAGCAAGTGTGAGTTTCATGGTTAACTGGAACGTAATGGGAAATGTTTGTGGCAAAACTACTTTTGTGTGTTCATTTGCACGTTCTGAAAATGTATTTCATCTGATCAGGTATTGTTTTCCAGATTTGAATAGGTTTTTGAAAATATTCCCAGACAGCCCGTTTATGTGCATATCCACACAAAATCATCAGATTTGTGTATCCACAAGCTTTTAGATCGTCATCACGTGGTGCCATTCTGATCAGATCTTCAGACTTCCTTTTCCCTATCCATGCCTTGATGTTGTCTGTCCACATGGCTCTTGGTCTTCCCTTGTCTCTTTTACCCACCCTGTAGCCACCAGGAAATTAATTAACTATGCGGTTAAACGTTAGTGCCACAATCTTAAAAATAATAAAATTTCAAGGTCTAAATGTCAAGATATTGTGAAATTTCTTAAAATCAATGTTATTCGATTGACTATCTACAAAAGTAGTAAGTTGCTGGGAGGTGGAGAAGTCAAACCATCTGGAACTGATAATAATTGAGTTCTCCCAGCAAACAACCCCACCCTAAATCACACAACAACCCCATGTGACCCCATCCTCCCAATGACAGACAGCCTGTCACATCATTATTATAAGAATGTTTAAGATTGGTCTGAGGCCCTGAAGGTTGCTGAAGATGAATTCCCATGGAGACAGACAGTGTCATGTGGGTCCAGCCCTGGCTGCAACTGTGTCAAAGGGTGTCTCCAAGCTAATAATATGTTGTCATCAGTGTGCTGTCTTGGATAGACTACTCTCCCTTCCTGTGACTGTCCGACTGGCCAGGTGTTCTGTCAGCCTGCTGGTCAGTTTTCTGAGCAGTGACCAGCCAAATGTTTTAGGAATTTCTTTCATAATTTGATACATCTAATGTTTAAAACTCCTTCCTCAAGCGATTTAGCCTACTGCAAATCCGGTTTGTTGGTGTTCATATTTGTACAGTGTGGATAGTTTAAGTAATATGCGCAGTCAGTTTTAAAAAAATAGTTCATACTTTTGTTAATATCACTGAAAGAACTTACTTTTATTGTTAGATCCGGCAACTTGCAACAAAAGTGTCATTATCCTTACACTGTGGTATATTTGCCCCTTTTCCGCAACATTTTAGAAAACAATTATTTCATTGTTTTTCTGATGATTTCATAAAAGCTAAAAACAAATGTATCCAAGCTAGGTAGCATGTCATAATGGATGCTAGATCTATAGGAAAAAAAATTTTCCGAAATGTTTCTGAAACGAGATGAGCAAAAACAATCAAATTGGGGAATTAGCTACCAAGATTTGAGGATGTTTGGCACATTGATCAAGACAAATAAGTAGAGAGTAAAGGGTTTCAAGTAAAACAGAAGCCCTGCAAGATATTGTGCCAATGAAATGAGCACTGTAACCAGACTCTGAGGAATTGTTAATGGTGTTAAGTTGGCCACAGATAATGGGTGAAACTAATCACATGCTACCCCTTTACATCACAGGGACCTCCAGTCCAGCACAGGGCCAGTAATAGGGCAATTACCCTAAGGACTGTTATTACCTTGTATGGAGAGCATAATCATTCATCATACCAATTGACATTTACACATCAAACTTAACTTTGGCACCTTTGTGTCACTAACACCCAGTGTCTCTCCATGTCATGCTAATGTAGAAATATGGTTTGAGAAGCAGTTAAATTCCCATGAAGTTTGCTTACTGCGTGGCTTAGAAAAGACCTTTTAGGTCATGGGAATTGTTGTCTCTTTGAAATGCCACCTGGTTGGTTGAACTTCAGGAATAAAAAATGGCTTTGTGGATTTGCCAGTTTTGGTTAATATTACCAGCATGTCAGAACAGTGTATTATTTTCATTGGTGAGACAACCTCCAACACTGCCACTATTGGTGGGAGTGAAAACAGACTTCAAAAGTTAACAAAAACTGGACTGAGAATGTTTAGAATGAATCTCCGTCTGTCTATGAAGAACACCTAGTCACTGTGTCAGAAACTGTTTTACTGTGAAGTGGATATTGAGTTTTCTGTCCTAGCTCAGCCAAGAATGTGTGCCCAATTTTTAGCATGTCTTTTAAATTGTTTTATTAAGTTTTTCCACGGATCCATTGTTATTAATTGTTTCCTATTTTATCGTTCCCCCACTTTACTGTTTTGCTGCAGTATATCTGCTTAAGTTCCAAACACGAATAAGAAAACGTCACTGTGATTTTACATCACATGGAGTCGATAACTACAGCTAATTGTAAGGATGAATCTAGAATATGTTCAGGTGTCTGTTGGTCAAATAGTTGTACACATCAGACAAGATCATTCTAAACCATCTCTTTCCCACATCACTTAGAACAGTAGCCTGTCAGAATCCCTTCAGGGAATAGCGAGCTATCAGAATCAAAGCAAACCAACTTCTTAGACAGTACAAAACTATATCTATAACAATGCGGACGTCCCTCTAGGCAAGAGTAGTTTGCTGGACAGGTCTTCTGTTGCACACCTTTGTAATGGTCAACAATAGCGGGCTAGAGCCATAGGACTCGCAGATGACTATCTTCAGGGGTTAATAACCAAAAGATGACCCAGTTTCCTGGGCGACAATAGGAGACTGTCATAGCAAGGACATAGGCTGGATACAAGATTTTTTAGTACATATTTGTAGTAAGATAACTATGCACACGATATAATTAATAAGAGGACTGTCAGAAGTACTTATCTACACCTGTATAGTTTATCAAGATTATATTACTGTTACTGATTGCTATCCTTGAACACCAATGGTCCTAAACAATATGTCTGTCAACTGCATAACTGTAATTCTTATCAGAGTTCCTGTATCACCGTCCCACATTAAACGCTTTGTGATTTCAATATCAGAATCTCCACTGAGGCATAATATCCCGGCAGGATTGCAAGCGATCTGTCACTAATGTCCAAGCTCTCTATGAAGGACCTGTTTGTTTGATTCTTGTTGTGTTATGCTCAATGCACTGTGCCTCTACTAGTATATAACTTGCTTACAAAACTCAACATTAGCATCAACATGGCATCAATATGATTGTCTGAAGGTCAAATAGTCCGAAATTGTGATGGTTTGCAACACCCAACCTATTATTTAGTAATGATATCAACACAAAAAAACCAACATTAAAAACATGCGTAATTTACAGAATCCTGGTACCAAATGATTATTACCCAGGTATATTACATAGGTTGTGCAGTTGATTCTCTGTGTATTTCATGCTGTCATTCAACCTTGGATGGCATAATTTAGTACTATTTTGGCACTATTGTTACATAAATTAATTATGCAAGCTTTTGTTGACCTTTTCCTAAAATGAAGGTGTGAGAAAGATGGCCGATTTCATGGTTAGGTAAAGTAATGGGTAAACGGAAAGAAAGTAACAGGACAAAAGTAACAGAAATTGTTTACGTTTTACTAGGAAAGAAAGTAACAGGAAAAAAGTAACGGAAAAAAGTAACACAAGAAAAAACATGAGCTTTAATTGAATTTCAATATAACATTTTTTTCCCAAAATAACCTGTTTCTTTTTTATGCTACTTTTCCTACATTCAATATAATGTTAGGAAGTGTCTGATAGTCCTGGATGTGAGGCTTGTTGTAGCCATCCTTGGTGTACTACATCCCTACTATCTGCCAGACATCCTGCTTCCACCAGTTCTATATCACATCCACAGAGTTACATCATTAATCATTCCCCTATAGTTTTTACTAACGGGTATTATATTTATGTATGTGATCATATCACAAGTAATCCAGCACAGAACTTCTTGCATCATGCAACATGATCTTCTTCCATGATAATCACTGCTTCCTGTTGATAGCTTGGCAATAGACGTAGTAGTAATAGTTATTTGCAGACTGTCCAATCTGTTGCAGAGATCACTTTGAAGAAGGTAAAGATAATGATATATGAAACACTTTCCCACAGTAGACAAACTAGACATATGCTTGGGATCGTGATATGGTAGTGACGTCTTCCTCTTGTGAGACACAATTAGAGGGCATTGTCCATTCAGCAGTACAGTTCAGTATATACTTTTATAGTCTTGAATGTAGAGTGAGTCTTCCTCTGAAATGGTTCAATCACTGTACAATTAATGGTGTGTGTGTATGTATATATATATATATATATATATATATATATATATATATATATATATATATATATATACATACATATATATATACATATATATATATATATATATATATATATATATATATATATATATATATATATATATATATATATATATATTTATATATTTTTATTTATATATATATATATATATAATATATATATATATATATATATATATATGTATATATATATATATATATATATATATATATATATATATATATAATAGTTTTGTCTCTCACAATGAAAAAGTTAATTAATTCTTCAACACAAATTGTAAAGATTTTTCATAAATATTACCAAAAAAATATTTAATATAAATATCTTCAGTAAGTTCCCTATTTCACAATTCCTAGTAATCTTCTGGTTTGATTTTTGTACATATAATAATTTTTTTACATACACACAGGGTGTATGATCCACCTTTTCATTTCCAGGTGAGCCACTGTCTGCACAATGTGACACCTTTCCAGTAAGATCTTTGGGGAACAGGCAAAACTATTGTCCCCAGCAACCTCCCAATTTGTGGGCTCCCTGGCACCTGGATAGCAGACTCCCAGAATGGAGTTGATGTCAGCACCCTCCATACAAATTACCCCAGAAGAAAGCTTATGTGACAGCTTGGTAATGGGGTGGTCTCCAAAGGGGTAGCCCTGGGGCAAAGAAGTGGTGACTTACTGGCTGGGGGAGACAGTCATCATGGGAATGTACTGATCAACTGGGAACAAATTAAAGTGGGGGTGGAGCAATTAGGGGAAGCCCCATTAAAACCTATATGGTTGATTAGTGGTGAGATAAGATCTAGGTGCCCATTCTGGGTGCTTGGTGGGGCATCTCCAAACAGGAATCTCTAGTTAGGAGAATGTCATACAGGTGAGGTCATTGCTTTTCCTGTATTGTATTTGTACGTAGAGAATGGCTGAACTGAAATGTGTATATCCTTCGCTGACGCATATCAGTAGATCGTCATTGGGGATGTTGTCATAGGGGATATTATCATAGGGGATATTGTCATAGGGTATGTTGGGGATAGTTTTACTGTTGACATTGCAATATTATTGCAATATTATCATAGAATAGTGAATAGCCAGGAAAGCCACCACAACTATAATTTATGGATGGCACTATTGGGTGGCCTTCGGGCAGTTGATTCAAAATGATGAATCCATGAAAGATGCTGCTCTAATCAGCGTTTGTTGATGTTCAATCGATAAATAAGTAAAATCACCAACTAATGTTGAAAAAGCATGTTTACGAACAGTATTATAGTGACATCGTGTCGATTTCCTTTTCCAAACTCTTGTTGCAATAGTAGTTCAGTGTACTATTGATGATAATTATTAATAGTTAAATTTACTGTCAGTAGTATTACATCATTGACTATTGCGAAGTATCGATAGTTGGATGTATTGTTCCTCTCCTAGTTTGCTGTCTGACACAAGTACATGTAACTTAACAAGAAGCATGATTCACTCCTCTTGTGACAATTTATGCTTTGTTTGTGCATACAAACTATAAACATGGTATTTGTTTAGGAAGAAACATAAACATCTAGGAATGTAATGTTTGTAAAAGCATGTACACTTAGTGTCATGGCAAAGACAAACAAACACACTAGACAAGCAAATGTGCATTTATTTGTGGGATTCTGTGGTAATTTGGCAGATTCTTCTGTGTCAGCTGATGGTAAATGTGTCTAGTGATTAGACTTCATTGGTTTCCCAAGCGCCCTGAGGTGGAGGGCTTTATGGATGTCTGCTGAATGGTGGAGCAAGACCTAACTGGCGGTAAATCTCTGATTGGTCTCTATTTCTACTACTTCGTCTTCGGAAGATGGCACATTCAGTGATGCAGCACATTATCGTGCATGTTGTTGATCTTGATATGTCCAACTTGTTGATGGGTGATGCCCATGAAGTCATGTGTTTGTTTTTAAATGTACAACAATACATTGTTCCTTCTGAGGCCATGTCAGGTTATTGTTGTTCGTTCAGAAGTCATGTTGTTTGTGTTTTTCCACTAATAAGGTCCCAGTGTTGTTCCTTCAGAGGTCATATTATTTGTGTTCTACCAAAGGTCCCAGTGTAATTTCTTCAGAAATCACCTTGTTTCTGTTATTCCACACCAAAGGTCCAAGGGTTGTTCCTTCAGAGGTCATGTTTGTGTTATACTGAAAGTCTAAGTGTCGTTCCTTTAGAAGTCATGTTGTTTGTGTTCCACCAAAGGTCAAAGTGTTGTTCATTTGGAGGTCATGTTGTATTTGTTCCAGCACAGTCCTCTCCCTGCTCTATGCGGCACATAAGGCTTCCACAAGAGAGCATTACTACTGTTGGTCTGCAACCCGCCTGGTGATGATGTCCCATGTCAGGCTGCATGCTGCCATCTCCTTTTCCACGGTTCTTCTCCATGTTTCCTTGGGCAACCCAGTCCCCTTCTACCATCTGCTGCCTAGAGTAAGGCTGTCTTGGGCAGTGTACCAGGGGACATTCGGCACACATGTCCTAGCCCCTAGCCATCTGTCTCTTCATCTGTGTGGCCAGGGATGTTGAGTCTGTTTTGCAGAACAGCTCTCTATGTGTGATTGTGATGGACCAGAATACCCCTAGACTTTCAGATGGAGTTCACTAAGACATCAGGTTCTTGTTCTTTCACTAGACGTCAAGTTCTTGCTACTTCAGGAATCAGCTTTCAGATGGAGTTCACTAAGACATCAGGTTCTTGTTCTTTCACTAGACGTCAAGTTCTTGCTACTTCAGGAATCAGCTTTCAGATGGAGTTCACTAAGACATCAGGTTCTTGTTCTTTCACTAGACGTCAAGTTCTGGCTACTTCAGGAATCAGCTTTCAGATGGAGTTCACTAAGACATCAGGTTCTTGTTCTTTCACTAGATGTCAAGTTCTTGATGCTTCAGGAATCAGCTTCTTCATGCAAGTCCTTGTGTTTCTACAACTTGTCGCTAAGTTCATCTTTTTCAGCTGTCCACAAAACAGCAGCAACAAGATATATTCATTCGTATGACCTCCACTGGTAGTCGAAAACCCATTGAAATGTTTTGTTATTTTTTAATAGTTTTATTTTGACCTGATCGCAAACTGTGTTATCTTTGTAGAATCATCGCTGAAGCACTCCAAGATACCTGCACTGAAGCGCCTTCTAGTAGATGATAATATCAACATAGATGTGGCGGTTGTACATATCATGCGACTGAAGGCGATCAACCCAGACGTACATCCACGGTAAGTTCTTATGACAAACCCTTGGCACACACCCAAGTGTGTGTCATCGAGGGTGCATGTGTGCTTGCATGGGTAATTGTGTGCGTGTCTCTCTGTGTATCAAGGGGGATTGTTTTCAGATTCATCCATAGGAATATTTGTCATTCAGTGCTTACGCTTGGAGTGGTGGGTAGAAGAAGAGGAAGACCACGAGTCCACAACTGAGATGGGAGGACTGTATGAAGAAGTATAGGGAGTGGAGTATGAGAGCAAGGGTAAGGGGGAGAGTGGAGATGGGGGGGGGTGAGACGACAGTGAATTGGACCAGTGATGGAAGAAAAAAATCAAGGACCTGTATTGAAGCCAGCCTCACTCCAGACTTCAGGAGGAAAGCAACAATGTGTTTATCAGCACCTGTAGATTACTAGAGAGTATCTTTGAAATTAGAAACATTTTAAGGCAGTTTCCAATCTGGGTCTCAGCTACCACCAAGCCCAACCTTGGTGCACATCCACATCCACCGTGTAGTTGTTGCCATTGGGATATCATTGCAACTATTGCAACTACAAGATATACAACATGATGGAGCCAATATTGGTCAATCTCCAGTGTGATATCTGCCTTATAAAACTGGATCACTTGATATTGCCAGACTCAGGGCTGAGCCTGTTCCATGCCACAATGGGTGTTGTTCACAAGAGGAACAGCGATGGTATCACAAGTGGAATCAGGCTGATATCGACACAATGAAATGGTGTAGATGGCAATGATTAAAGCGCTTGTATGTTCTCTGTCACGTTGGCCTAGATGGTGTTGTGCTTGCTATGAAATGATCTACAACAGGTGTTTTGCAGGTGGCCAAATTGTGTTCAGTTACGGTTAATATTCTTGTTAGGATTTGTTGTCAACTAACTTCAAGAATAAAAAGATGACTTTTTAACTGTGTCTTGTACAATGTGTGCAACAAACTGCTGAATTGAGTAAGTTACACGGTGTCCACAAATAATTTTTGATAATATATTAAAGATGTACCACGAACAAGACACTGTACACATAAGAGAATTAATGTCAATAGGGAATGCTTTTGTCATATGAAAGAGACTTTGTGAACATCGTAAAACTTACACAATTCATGTCAATAGGGAATGCTTTTGTTATATGAAAGAGACTTTGTGAACATCGTAAAACTTACACAATTCATGTCAATAGGGAATGTTTTTGTCATATGAAAGAGACTTTGTGAACATTGTAAAACTTACACAATTCATGTCAATAGGGAATGCTTTTGTCATATGAAAGAGACTTTGTGAACATCGTAAAACTTACACAATTCATGTCAATAGGGAATGCTTTTGTCACATGAAAGAGACTTTGTGAACATCGTAAAACTTACACAATTCAGCAGTTTGTTTCATTTGACGTCACACTGTACAAGACACGGTGAAAATGTTATCTTTTTAAAACTGATAATTGATTGAGACCAAGTCCTCACATTGCCTGGAAACTAACTTTTCATTAATTTTCTGCACTTCTGTTTGCTAAAGCACTTGTCATTATGCGGTTGCCCTGCGTTGTGGAGGTGCACACCTGTGTAAATTGACGTGCCTGGACTTTGATGAGAAACAGATAATGATAGGCTAGGAGTTTGGTGATCAAATGTCTGTGACTACAACAGACAGTCGTTACTCAGTCACGGTCTGGAGTCTTCATACCACACCTGGCAGTCACACCTGTAGACTGACAAGTGTGACCATGTCATTGGGCAGTAACCAAGTCATTAGACATGCCCAGAGTTCTTGTGACAATCATTGGCTGTCTGATGCAATTTGTCTGTCTGATGCACTTTTGACATATTCATGCAGGGTTAGATCAAAATTTCACATCCATATTCAAGCAGAAGACAGATCACTATTTTATTTCCATGTTCATGACATTTGGACAAAGTCTGAGTGATTTTGACAGGCTACACCATAATCAAGATTTTTTTTCATTAGTAGTAATATGTTTTTGAAAAGTTAAATAATAAGTATTTTTTTCACAAAACACCACATTGAAATGACAGGTGTCACTGCATCCGTTTGGTAAAGCAATTAAAACAGTGTTTGGCTGAGATTGCACACAAAGAACCTAATGTTGTTAATGCACAAACAAATTGTTCAAATGCACACAAGTTTTATATGCTTGAGTTTTTGCAGACATCACTGGTGAAGGCTTAGCTTGTCGATATTTTATAAATCATTTGTGTAGTTTCCATAAACTGCTTGTAGAATTAGCTGTGTATCTTAGGATGGTTTCAAGTGTGTGACCTTGCGTACATTAGCAGTCAACTAGGCTGTAGATTGCAGGTGCTAGCTCGGTGATTGATTAATGGTGACTGGCTATTACCCACTAATGTGGTGTGTAAAAAATAATGTGCACTATGCATTTAATGTTTTTTATTAATGGCTTGTATGTTGTGTTTTTGTGGTATAGTGGCAGCAGTGCCATTAAGTGACTGCGACTTGTTGTGACTGGTGATTGCATGATGTCGCTTCAGACACTTGAGATGCCTATCCTAGTTCAAAGCTATGTCCAAGTTTTTTCGTTGAAGTTTAAGGTGTCGGGTTTGGCAGCCCCTGGGTTGTGATTTCTAGTGTCAGATTTAAAAAGAAAATGTATTTTTACCATGTGCATTTGAACAATTTGTTTGTGCATTAACAACTTTAGGTTCTTCCTTCAGAAATGCTGATGTTTAACATTTTCCCAAATTTGTAATGAATTTGATATAAAAAAAATTAAGCGAAATGTTTTGATTGATGACATTGAACAGATTCTGACAGACATGAAATTCTAAATTAGTCATTTCTGCATTCTACGTTGATGTTGTTGCTGTGTTACAGGTTTAATGAGACGTTACACGTGTGCCTCAGTCAGATAGTGGGTTACAGACAGCTGTTGGCCGAGGTGGAGAGCGTGCGCAAGGTCCAGTACAGCTCGGACAACCTTGACCATGAGGCTCTCCTCATGCGGGTGAGGAACCACTTGAACCTCATCGGGCCCCTTTCTCAACCCTTTGTATCTTGAATAGTCTTCCAAATTTGCTGCTCATGTTCCTGACACAATCTGGGAAACAAGGCATATTTCCAAAATTGTGCAAAAAGGTATTGTTCTAGCTAAATGCATGTGTGATGCACTCAAAGAAAGTTGAGATGCATGTGTGATGCACTCAAAGAAAGTTGAGATACATGCCTTTAAGAATATGTAATTCTAATCTCCTTAACTTTCTTTATAAAACATTTTTAATTATTGAAAATACAAACATACCATTGAATTGCGCGAACACAACATTCTCTCAAACTTAAACTATGTTTTTCATAATTTTCTATTGGGTAGATATGTAAAATGTTTGTACAAAAGTTCAAATCAAAACATTCGATCTCTATGAGAATTCTGAACTGTGGCATTTATAATACAAACGTATCGGTTAAAAAGCTAGAATACGTTATCAATTCTTTCTTGTATCACAGCTATAGTCAGGTACTTGTGTCATGTTTTCAGTGATTCTATCACGTTGTTGTTAAAACACAACCTGTGGTTGTACTGCTCATGGATTTCTGTTTATTCTGTATTTGTCTTTTCACATTACCGTATATAACACTGTCATGCATCTTTCTTGTGTTATAGTTGTGGTCATTATTGAAACCGGACACAAACTTGAAATCGCGCATATCTCCACAGTGGACGGAACTTGGTTTCCAAGGTGACGACCCCATGACCGACTTCCGTGGCATGGGGTTACTAGGACTTCGCAATTTGCTGTGAGTAACTTGCACAACTTCTGCCACCATTTCACTGATTTAGTGGAATGTTCTTTATGCACCGAGTCATGATAAAATGCAAAAAGCTTGATGTTTTATTTAATTATTGAACTTTAAAATAACGTATTGTGTTTACTATTGGAATCGGTTTTCATTGTAATATTTTGTGTAATGACCAAACACATGACATGTTTTAAATGTAGTTTGCGTGAGACATTTGTTGTGGTCAGATTGTGAAAAAAACAAATACAGCATCATTAAATGAAAAAAATTGGGGAATTGCCATATAAACTTTGTATATTTGTATGTGTGATACAAAAAAAGCTACATGCACCACATAGATACGTTTGTTTGACATACGTGCATGCACTGGCCCTGTTTGTTCAAATCATCCATACAAATCATTTATCTTAGATTATCCGTCTGCATTACAGATGAGTTTTGTCCATGATGTTGTTCATAAAATAAATCTTTACACATAAAATATAGCTTTACACATCTGTTCTAAACCTATACTCGCCATGATGGTGAGATTTAAGAAATATCTATTGGTATTTTAAACTGTAGCTTTTATAAATAAAGAGTCCATATACTCTATGCAGAATTACCTATTATATTATACATTCCTACAGGAACATATATGATGTTATTGTGTTTATCATAAAAGACCTCTGTGAGATTCTTCAGTCCATTTAAGTACAGAACAACAGATAGACCATGGCTCCCATTTCAGCTATGCAGTATATGGCATTAACTTGTCGAGTGCTATTATGTGCCACATAAAGGAATCAACGTCTGTGAAATAACTCGTCATGTCATTCACTATTGCAGGTTCTTTGTGTCGAAATACAGGGACCAGGCTCGATCAATGCTTGCACACTCCTTCCATCCACAGTACGGGTAAGTGCTCGTCATATTCAACTTCAAAGTCAACTAGATAATGGGGTGTCATCATAATATAGTTGGTTGCACTGGCACTACAGAAGTTGACAGGTGAATGAGGAGACGGTCAAGTGGAATTCCTCTGATGGACGTGTCGTGCATACAGAAGGAATTATTAAGGTGGACATGGGTTATTAGTGGACACTTCTCTTGTCATGAGCAGCTTCTCATAAAGCTGCTCATGGGTTGACAACTTAACAATGCAACTGTATCCAGCTGCTTGTGAATACGACAGAAGAAGATGCCATGTGTGCAAGACACTCATCCTGTATGAATTGAATGGTTTGATGATATATATATATATATATATATATATATATATATATATATATATATATTGGGTGCAGACCACAGTTGATTTCCCCATCGGTGGCCATGTTGACGTTTTGCTTGATTGTAAGAAAATGTGACCTTCAAAAATCCTAAAACTTCATGACATCCATTGGCACTATTTCACCAATTTGTCGAACAAGTTTTGTGAAACTCATTAACCTCCAACTCTTAATCATTCTTCAAACTCGCTTACCCTCCAAATTGGCAGTTTCACAAAATATGCTTATCAGACCACACCACAACACACCACACCACAAACACACCAGACCACAACACAACACACCACAAACACACCAGACCATAAACACACCAGACCACACCACACCACACAACAACACACCACACCAGACCACACCACAACACCCACACCATCCGAGTGTACCTGTTCTGTTCAGTGCAGGTAGAGTTAGAGGTGCAGGAGAACATGCACATGCACATTGCTGCATGCATGCACATTGCTGCATGCTCACGTCCAGTGACAGGTAGTTGTCTAAATAAGCAGATAAGGCATGCTACATATGTATACTCAAGGTCAACTGATATTTACAACACTCTGCACATCTTTGTCAAAATGTTGAGCTTTCCAACATTCAACATGTGACCTTTGTCAAAGCATTGAGCTTTCCAACACCCAACTCATGACCTCTCTCAAAATGTTGAGCTTTCCAACATTCAACATGTAACTTTGTCAAAGCATTGAGCTTTCCAACACCCAACTCATGACCTCTCTCAAAATGTTGAGCTTTCCAATACTCAACATGCAACCTTTGTCAAAATGTTGAGCTTTCCAATACTCAACATGCAACCTTTGTCAAAATGTTGAGCTTTCCAATACTCAACATGCAACCTTTGTCAAAATGTTGAGCTTTCCAACACTGAACACATTCGCACATCGTACAGCTGCAGTGAAGTCTTTGGTTCCCAGTGATTTTGGCCGGATTAACGAAGCGTGCGGATTAGTGAATCACGGAATAATAAGTAATTTACAGTGTGTCAAGAATGGTCTCGCAAAAATGTTCAGAATACTGAAGAAAATGGATTATCAGTGAACTGTATGAGACATGACTGTATTAGGTATTCTGTCGTTATATAAATTACTGTGTATTTGTCGTACAGACTATGGCAGCAGTTTATAATGCAAGCATTTCACCAATGATTCATCAATATTGCAGGTGTTTGTTATTACAAATCTTCTCACTAAGTAACCTTGGTTTATCAACAGTACCAAGGTATGCAATGATATATGGATGAATTCACCACATCATAACTGTGTGTGTGCATTTTGTGTATTTCAGATATTCCTTTGCCATTGTCGGCATTAACTTGACAAGTCTGGCCTACTCGATGCTGACCGCCGGTCACTTCAAGACGCACTTCTACAACCTGGTGCAGGGCTGTCCACAGCTCAATGACTTCCACCAGGTCTACTGTGAGTATTACGTCATACGATAAAAAAACTCCCTCAGTTCATGTAGCCAATTGTGAGTCGGGTTCATTCATGTTCACATTTGTATTGCTTTAATATTTTAAATTATATTCGATGTCGGTTTAATAAACATTTGCAAAAGAATTTGCTTTGATCATTAGATTGGGTAAATTCTGAAAGAATGTCGTAGTATATAGAGCTGAACTACTTTTACCCTTTTATCACTGACATTTGTCTGGATGCAGTAAAAAATAATTTAATTGTTTGTCCTGTCCAGTAACTTCGTCAAAACTAAATAACACAATGGTTTGTTATGTTTAAGTAACTTTAATCTTATCTTAATTTTTTATTCTTATTTGAATTTGTCACCATCACCACCGTGCACTGGATCATCACACGCATCGACTGTTTTAGAATCCCATAATGAATTATGATAAAGCCACATTTTGTTATTAGTGTTTAGTTATTAAACTGCATAAAGAATAAGTTAACTGCACGTGCAGGTTGAGGTTGTGTATCACTGCATCATGGCAGGTTGAGGTTGTGTATCACTGCGTCATGGCAGGTTGAGGTTGTGTATCGCTGCATCATGGCAGGTTGAGGTTGTGTATCACTGCGTCATGGCAGGTTGAGGTTGTGTATCACTGCATCATGACAGGTTGAGGTTGTGTATCACTGCATCATTGCAGGTTGTGGTTGTGTATCACTGCATCATGGCAGGTTGAGGTTGTGTATCACTGCATCATGGCAGGTTGCGGTTGTGTATCACTGCGTCCTGGTGTATTTTATTGTGAACGCAGTCCACTAATAATATTATGTGTTCACCCATGGCCACCTTTCCATGAGCTGATCAAACTTTTAACTTTTCCATGGAAAAATTTATGATCGAGAATGAAAAAGAAAATGTCCCGTCTCTGCACTCAGACACAAATGTTTTCTTCAGTATTGCAACATGATTTAATTTGAAACAATTCTGTTCACCAAACATCAATATTTTTTCTGTTGCATGCAGGTTACCTGTTTGTCGAGTTTGACAAGTTCTGGTTTGACGAGAGGCCTCGTGACATCATGGAATTCAACAGAGTGAAAACAAAGTTCCAGAAACAAGTGATTCACAAACTAAAGAACAAGTCAACGGTTCTAAGCAACGTGTTGATCCCTTGTTGATTAACGTCTCAAGATGTGTGACATCTGATGACATGACGTCTGGTGACGCATGTTGCTCAAATCTCGACCTTGTCAGCGACAGTCCTGGCGACGTGTTAAATACAAACTGAAATGTCAACAGAGCTGATCACTGACAGTCAGCATTGTGTAGTTTAGATGTCAGATTGGTGTGACGTCTTACTGGTACGATGCCTACCATTCAGGGACGTGGTGGACTTCAAGTGAAGTCTCGGGCAGATGAATGCAGCGTCAGGTTGTGTCATGATATATCAAGCAACCGACTCCCAATGCACAAAGACGCCAGATTGGTAGTATCACAAATGCTAAACAGTGATATGTGCCCTCTGTAGGTTAAACCAGGGCTTGCAAGCAAGTGGGGCTGCCAATGTTTGTAGCAGTGTTTTGTCTCCTGCATCATAAGCTTGGTGGATATTTCACAGATAAAATTCATTGTTGTTGCTATATCACACGCATTTCTAGCTGAGGATATAAAATTTCTCCAGACAAGAAATTGATTGACATGTAACAGACATCTCCCAAGAAAATCCACCATTTTGCGGCATATCCTGTGCTGCCACCTAGCAGGATTGGTTCCGCTTCACTGGAGAAATTGTTTGTTATTACATGAAGAGAAAACACTGCTATGGTGTATCCAATGCCTTATCCGTAGCAGTATATATTGTTAACGGGAAATGCATAGTACATCTGAAGAGTGACGTAACATCTGGTATTAGTGTGTTGTAGGTGCAGATTTTTGCCCTGGTGCTTATCTGGTATTCTAATTGAACATTTGCACAATTTTCCATGGTTTCGCACTCTAGTGCAGTGTGTAGCATTTAATGTGTTATCCATTCAAGCGTACATTTTCCACAAATTGTAAATATATGTTTATAGTGGAACTACCCGTGTGTTAGATAGACTCCAAGACATGGGCGTGGTATAGGACGACAAGCGCATTATTATGTTATGTACAGAGGGTTGTTTGTTCAAAAACTGGGAATGGAACTAGCACTAGAGAGGTAGGTGATGTAAAGTTCGATTTACATGAGCAAGTTGTGCCCCAAATTGGTCGGTGATAGTGTCGGCATGTCTAGACACTGGGAGTGTGACCAGTTGACTTGCGCCAGTCCCAACTTGAGCTTTGATGAAAGGTTGCGATGAATGCACGCCAATCCCAACTTGCGCTTTGATGAAAGGTTGCGATGAATGCACGCCAATCCCAACTTGAGCTTTGATGAAAGGTTGTGATGAATGCATGCCAATCCCAACTTGAGCTTTGATGAAAGGTTGCGATGAATGCACGCCAATCCCAACTTGAGCTTTGATGAAAGGTTGCGATGAATGCAGTCACTGATTGGCCACTGCTTCAAAATTGCCATAGATTGTCGGTCAAACTGGATCCAACCGTAGCCACAAATTCGCCTTACAAGGGTGTTTGCACGGGCGGTTCTTGCTCTGTGCTATCGCACTACATGGTGTTGACCAACAAATCGAAAAAAAAATTGCTCTTGTAAACCAGCCTTTAGTCAACGGTTGCCATTGTCTTTCACCTCCCACTTAATGCCCAGAGACTCGTCAAGATGTCAACTTGTGTGGCAGCGACGATTTATTCCGGTCGTCGTTGTGCTGTACGTGACATGCCACACATGTGCTAGTAATTTATTCAACAGTAACATTAGCTTGATTACCCAAGTACAAGTGTTTTTGTAAATACGTTAAATAAAATCACTTTGTGTAGGGGTTATTTATATCAGAGCAGGAAAATGGGGTTATGGAGGGGCATTGTCAGTCCGATATGGGGCTTGCTTGATGTAGGATAGCAGGTTGTTTTTCTGATTAATGATGCAGTAATTGATGTAGTAGTTTAATGTTAAAACCTGAATTATAACCAATCCAAGAATGATCATGAAATGAGTGCTGCCACCTGGTGCATTGTGTGTGCAAGTTGTATTTACCAATTCTTTCACTGGATATATTTTAGTTTACTTCTGTAAACAGATCTCCGTCAAACGTAAATAGACATGTGTTTAGTAAAGTATTGTGTATAGGATGTATTGGAAATCAAGTGTGTCAGCCATACGTTATAAATATAGTCGTGCGTTTTAGACAGCTGGCAGAGAATTTTTAGTGTGCATTTCAAGTACAACTGTTTAGAAAGATTATCTGCCAGTGGTGCTAGACGGGAGGGAAAACCATTAGTAGTTATGGCGTAGGAAGGCGTAGGAACACATTTTGTTCTCCATCAGTTGAAAGCTAGGAAAATGTATTAAATAATTTTTAAATGCCTCAAAATAAATCATTTTTAAAAGGTGTATGTCAAGAACGGGATGTGTATACCAAGTTAGTGTACATACATATACTGCGTGTACACTTGTATGTAGCAAATATCACAGAATATCACATATATGTACAAATGTCATACATATATGTACAAATATATATCTGGCTGGCCACAAGTTGAGTGTACATTCACAAGGTAATCAGAGTTTGTTAAATGCTAGTTTTGCTTCTAAGAAGCAGCCATATAAGTCAAAAAGGTGTGCATTACATGTGTAAATATCTGGAATAAATGTGAATATAACAAATATGGGTGAAAGTTGATTTATTTTATACAAAGCAAACCTGATAAAGGTCTGCCGTGTATTCTACATTACATTCCTGCCCATACACTATGGCAGTTTCTGCATGCAGCAAGGATAGGCAAGGTCCATTTTTTATGCTTTTATATAAAATTACAAACATTCTTTCCTCCACTTTCTCACACCAGTCCATAACTGCCTCTAGACACCGTACTGGAGTCTGGCGCAGTCAATCACAATTCTCACACCAGTCCATAACTGCTTCTAGACACAGTACTGGCGCAGTCATTCACAATTCTCACACCAGTCCACAACTGCTTCTAGACACCGTGCTGGCGCAGTCATTCACAATTCCATTCCACAATGTAAGCACCCAACACGTTACATTAATTAGCAGTAACAATCTTCCCAAGATGACAATCCAATGCAGTGATGACTTGCAATACTGTACACAGCATAACGTTATAGCTTGAGATTCTTCTAAAACAATCAGAATCATACTTCATGATATTACAACCAAACATTCCACAGTAAATAAAAATTGGCTGTGACCTCTGGAACAAACTGCAAAACAATTTTGTATAAAGATTTAACCATAATGTTAATAGAATGAAACTGATATCATACGAGTTCATCAAAGCTGCGTCCGAACTTCGTCTAGCCCATCGTGAATCAGTTTTGTGGATGCTCATACCTGTAATGTGTGGATAGTTCAAGTAACATGCACAGTTAGTTGGTGATGTAAAACAGTGCATATTTCTTGTTGAAATCATTGAAAGAATTTACTACTTGTTTCTTAGATCAGCTAACAAGTGAAAGTGAGAACGGCCTTGAGTTGTAGTATACAGAGGCAGGCTAAACATAGCCATTTTGCTCTTTTTTGTTCAATTTCGTTGGCCAAACCATAACTAATTGAATAGTTTGTCCAGCTAACACATTTGCACAAATGAGGTTCATGTTGTAGTTCATGTTGTAGTTCATGCCAGATAGGTTAGATTGTTTCCAAAATGAATCTGAAACATGATAAATCGAAGAGTGGACGCAGCTTTAAGTTCAATTAGTAAGATATTAATGAATAATCTTTGTCAAGTAGTTTCTTCACTATAAAAACTAACCACACACATTCATTATATACACTAGGTGATGCAAATATGGACTGACAAACAATTATGCAGTGTACGTATATTTGTAAATTGTGAACTCTTCTTAATATAGGCTGGGATACAATTTTGCATTGAACAGGATTTCCTTGAACATTTATGAATAAGAAAACAATACAGTACAAGCATTTGCATATTTTTCAGAATTAATATTTGTATGAAATTCTATGCAAATATCCTAGCCTATGTGTAATTTGTATGTGCAGAAAATATGAAATCCAATACAATTTTTTTAGAAACATCTGTTTTTTTGTCTTAATAACACACTTCACTGAGAATATAGTAAAGCCATTTTCGATGAAAACATTTTCCAAAATTAAGTTCATGATGAATAGATATATTTGTCAAATTTTTTATATAATGAATTATTCCATTTTCATGTAATCATTGGAAAAATACATCAAAGTTGCACCCAGCAATAAATAAAGTTTATATAACTTAAGCCAGTAGTCATACAACATTAATTCCCCACAGCATTTCTTGACACTAACATACACAAAGGTATTATTTATACAGTGGTGAAATGGAATTTTTTATATTTACAAAGTAAAAGATGATATTGTTACTGTTTTTGTAGTACAAAATAAATACACCTGATGATATCAAACACATAATTATATTAATTTATATAAGCAATGCTTGTGCGAAACTAAACATTGAGTAAATGCACGATTCAAAGCCACAGAAGTAGCTAATGTGATATGAAATCTCCAAGAAACTATCTCGATAATATTGACATTACATGCCATTCTAAAGGTAAACATCTAAATGTGTGACATAAGTTTTAATGAGGTAATTATTATAAAACAATAACAAAGGTTTTGTTGACATGACAGTTTTTACATATTTGAAATAAGCAGACAATGACATGCTAAGATCGCAGACATTCGAGTCCTCCTGTTTGTCCCGAAAATAATTTTTGGCCATTTTCCTTTCACTCCAGTTACTGATGTTGCTCATCAAGTGTTTTTTTTTGTATTATTACTCATACTTATTTATTGTCTTTTTGCTTCATAGCTAGTCATACAATTTTGCCCTCGTTGACACAAAAAATCTAGTCTTGCCATTTCAGAAAGTTAGTCAGTCTGAATAAGTGTTCCACAATAACCCCATTGTTATATAGTATTGTATCAGGTTTGTGACACTAATAATTATTATTATACACCCGACTGGATTTAGATGATATAATAATTTGTTGGAAATCAAAAACACTCCACAACTAGTAAATATAGTGCCACTATATATATATTTTGAAATCTTTATTATAAAATTATTATGTCAACAGTAATATTAAAAACCGGTTACATATTTACAATATTGATGTTTGATTGAATGTTCTATGCTGGTACTAATCCAGCATTAATTGGCTTACACTGATACATGACTATTGTCTTAAAACCAAACAATCATTTGTATGATCTTCAATCTGGATGAAGCTAGTATCTCTGCCTCTGATTCACAGACTTACACAGCACGGTCACTGCCAAGGTCATGCCTTTGGTGCTACATGACCGATGAGGTACACGTTGTCGTAGAGATGGCCGACAAAGTCATCGCTGATGCCGGCTGTGGCCTGGCGTGTGTTACGGATGAACTCTCGCTTTGACATCTTGTTCTTGATATGTGGACTTGTCAAATCTACCGATAACATGATGAGGGAGTAGCAGAGGATGTAGACAGCATCTGAAACAACAAATATTAATAAGTAAACAACCAATTAGCATATCAAAATAATACAAACAAAACAGCTTTTCCAATTTCCCTTGGTACACTTCAACCTTACATTTGACTACCGGATGTCAAAAAACACCCCTACTAATACTTATTAGCAAGGCCAATATGCGGCTACGATAGTGTTACTCAAATTGGAGCTTGTCACAATTTTTAAGCAGTGGCCAATCAGCAACCGACAACTGGTGTCACTCAACCAATTTGGGCACAGATCGCTCGCATAAATTTATATTAAACATAATTACCTCTCAAGAAACTTGTTATTCGTTCAGGAGGAAAATAAAGGAGGCAATTAACATCCACAGAAAGAAACCTACACTGAACCGAGACCTTGGCCAGGAGCTCCCACCAGTCCTGCTTCAGCTTGTGTCACATGATATTGGTCATTTGACACATCCGTAATACAGTCTGCTGAAGAAGACCACGGGATGCAGTCGAAATATTCAGATCGAATAACAAGTTTCTTGAGAGGTAATTATGTTTAATATTAATAACCGAGAAACCAGATCATCTATCCATTCAAGGATGTTACATTTAGCTTGTGTAACAAAAAAACTTTACTACAACTTCTGAATACATTCAACTGCTGCTAATAATCCTGATTAGCCACTCTGTCAAATGAACTAGGGCTATGTCTCGCTACAAGCGGTGTAGGTTACCTTGAGACAGACCCAACTGGGGGTTGCATTCGCAGAATCGTTGTGAGAACTTCTCAACCAGGGTGCTGAGGTAGTCGCTGCGTTCATTTGGAGGGTGCGTCTCTCGAAAGAAACATCGCAGGGCATTTGGCAGGAAATGATTGCGGAAATTCTGCAGCTCAACCAGCCGATCTAAGACGTCACGTCTGGTAACATGATTCAAAGACCAATTGTATTTAAATTAAAATAAATTCTGACAGGCAGTATAAGGTTAGCTAGAGACTTACTAGCACAAATCCCTTTTTCTTGCACACATTTATTAAAAGAAACAATTTTTATTTTCACTGACCACCCAAAACTCTGAAAGCAAGGAAGTCCTCAGATTTGACTCTTAATTACTATTTTCCAAAACCAACATTTAGTACTGTTTTGAGAACAACACAAATCATTGCAAAACACAAATGAACAATAAGCTAATATTTTGTCTCATTCACAAAAGTTAGGATTTTTGAACAAAATCTTATAATTTCCCAGACACTGAGAACATTATTGAAGTCCCTAATGTTTCCTGTTCATTTCAGTCAGCCGATCTACGTACAGCTAGTAGGCTACCTGTGCACCAGGAACTCTCGCATCTGTTTCCAGTCGATGTCGCGGGCTGTGTGAAGGAATTGAGCAATCTCCTCTGCAGTGTCATCCACCAGATTCTCCCTAAGTAGGTACTCCAGACCCTGAAAGTGCACCAATACTCCTATGAGCACACTCTGTCCAGTGCTACAGCAGTAGCTGGCATCAGCACAGAATTAAGAATCCATGTGCATCAAGTATCAATAGTAAATGTCACCATTGTGTCACCATTGTGTCATGCACATATTAATCAATCATAAGCCTAAGGCATACATCTAAATCATAAGTCATACACATAAAGTCATGTATTTCAGTCATGTCATATATCAGTATGCTTCACAATCACTAGCTGAGACATCCCGATACCTTCGGGTATATGTACAATATTCATTCTTCTGGGGACGTGATGTATATTTACGGCAAAAAAAACCATAAGAATTACACATAAAGGCATGTACCTAAATCATGTCACACATAAATATCCTTCACTACCCTCAGGTACAATGTTCATTTTAAATCTGGTGACATGGCATATTTACAGCAAACAAAACAAAATCTACATTCCACTCTGGAAACTAGTACATTTAGTAATAACTATGACAACTCTCACCAGGGCTGGGTTAGCATTGAATGTGAGGGTGGCTTCGTCCAGCTGCATGTAGAGTCTCTTGAAGGAGAAGCCTTCTTCATATCGGCGTTGGTAGGCCGACACATGCGGCCACTGACTGCGGCACAGACTGCAACCACAAAGCAGCCACATTCACACATTACAAATGATTGTTTTAACGTAAAATCATATTATATAAATATAGTATAAACTACATCCATTCTAAGTTTTTAACACATTGACTGTATGTGTTTTAATAAAAAATATTATTTATATAATTTGACTGCTATCTGTCTAATCTAAATGTTTCGACTTCAAAGTCAAATATCATGTTTACAACTGCATACTGAACAGCAAGGTCGATATTCATAAATATATATTTAGGTAAGATTATATTTAAAAATGTATGATTTTATAATAAAATCGATCAGCCTTCGAACATTTAATGTTAGTAACATTTAGATAATGTTTAGATCCAAAAATCTGCATTTTGTATAACTGACAAAAATGTTGAAAACAGACACCATGTGGACGCATTTATTCAACATGTGATAGGTTTTCCAAAAACGTGTAGGGGTTACTCACGGATTATATCGAAAATTGTTTGGTACTTGACATTTGAACGAAATTGGTTGACAAATTTTAGCAGACTTAACAACTGAAAATTTTTTTTTGTCACAACAAAGATAAGTTGCTTAGTTTTATAATGCAATACATGAATCAGCATAGATGTACAGCGCCTACCTTTGCCACAGTATCTCAATGGCAGCTAGGTTCTGCCAGACGCAGGCAGCGAGACAAAGGTCCGTGGCATTCAGGTTGGACAGGACCAGCAGACCAAGCTCTGGAGGCAACTGGCTCAGGTCGGGGAAGGTCCGTGGCAACAACTCCCGACTGTGGCGACAGTTGCCATGGCGACTAGCCATCTGTGTCTCAAGCTCTTGAAATCGAGCTATGATCTGACCCATGATGCAGCTGACTGTGCAGCAACTGTCAGGGAGTCTATAGCCTCATTGTTGTGGATGGGTGGAATCAGAGGAGAGCCTATAACTGTCAACAAAAAACACTAAAAGGGTATGTTATTTTTTTCAACAGTAAGAAACTGCGCTGTCGGTAGACTAATCTGAGTCTAGCACCTAGAATTTTTGTTCTGCAGAATTTGGACATGTATAACTATAAGCCCTGGATTCACACCAAGGATATTGCTATGTACAGGCAATTTTTTTATTTCATCAATATGACGGGGAAGGAATTTACCAATTCTATAATAAAAATAACATGCTATAAGCTCAATCTGCTGTTCTGCTCAAATGAAGACTCATTGCTACATTGCATAGTAGCCTGGCTGAAAACCCACACTGATCAGCACCAAAGTATTTATGACAGATTAGACTTACAAATAACATATAGCATCTTTCAGTGGAGTAATACAACATTCATCATACCATGACAAATGGAAGAAATTTGTCTGATGCCTCCGGATGACGTGTTTAATTCTGTATGTTGGCAATTTGCCCTGTGGTGAGAAAACATCACCAGTGTTTTCCATCAATGTAGAGCCTTGTGAAACTATTTATTGAAACACTACAAATAAAATTATTTGAAAGCTTGTATGACTTAGTTAAACTGGCTTAAAATCACCTAAAGTAAACCCACTAACCATCCCTTCTACCAGGTACCAGGAGGGGCAGGGGTGGGGGCCAGGGGTTTGGGTAAATGTGTAACCTGTTGTTTGTTGACTCACTATCGCTAACATAGCATACCAATGCTGTGAATGGACCCTATTTAGAAGTCCTCAACATGACGAAGCTAATAATGTTGTATATATCCTGGAAGAAGAATCCTAAATAAGATTTTAGGCTTAGTCCTGCTGTCAAATAGAAGTTACATAACTAGGCAGTATAGTTTACATGCACTCAATCAACAAGACACAAGGTTCTTTATTTACCACACATCATTATATATCTAGTAACCGTAGTCCACATATAAAAATATCATGTCTAGGCAGATGTGATTACTTACTGCATAACTCCCCTATGGCTATAAGACAACAAATCAACAATTAATAGCATTATTATCTGATATATATATATATATATATATATATATATATATATTTAATATTGTAATTATATAATAACATTTATATTTTAGTCTGTCATAGAACTCACAATCATGTCCATGAGTCAAAGACATATTATTATATAATTTATAAATTGACAAAGTCAAAGACAAAGTCAAAGACAAAGACTGATGTTGCCCGTCCGTTCAAAAAATACCCAAACGTAATTTATTATGTCTATTGACAGTATTGTTAATGCAAACATCAAGAATTGAAAAAGAACGACAATAAAATATACCTGCAACAGCCACGGTTGCACGACGGTCTACTTCAACTTCATGCATCAGTCAAGCTCAGGCCGTGTTATTGTTTAGGTCATTTGTTGACACAGTTACGAGCTGTCAGTAAGTAACAGTCAGTTGAGTGTCATCGATGACAAGCCAGCATCCTATTCACAAACGCGGTGCTGATTGCTTTGGTTCCGAGGCACGTTACATGCACTCTGTGAAAAAAATTAACAACATGATCTGCCTCACCTGTATTGCTTACCTGATGGGTTTGAAGTGGCATGACACAGCCATATTTAATGAGCACATACAAGCGTATGTGTCATATTAACTTGGCGAAAATGACGTGTAAGCAAGGTGAAGGTCACATACCGACACGGATGAAATGTAATACCGGTTGTTGATTGGATAATATAATATGAATTGGAAGGTCTCATTTTCTCAGCTAGGTGGCCTAGAATACTGCCCAACATTCCAGAGGATGGGCTAAGCCTGAGGAGTCAGAGAAGGTCTGTAACTATAACAAGAGGCTGAGAAACAAATTCATGTACGCAAGGTGCAGGTTTTAACAAAGGGGGCGCAGATCACCATGCCTTCTTCCTTCCTTCATCCCTTGACCGGGACGGTCGTAGGGGTGCCACATACTTACTTGTACGTTATCTAGCCAGTTTTTTCTCTGGCGGCCCAGTCTTCTCTCGTGATGGGCTCTTGCTTTCCAGCAAGGGAATCCAATATAGTTGTCTCACATATTCGTTTGTCTTGTGTTCAGTGTATACGAATATTTTTATTTGGGAGTGGACTGATCATGGATTTAATCCATTCTCTGGGCCATTCCTTTGTTTTTCAGTGCCAAATGTTGATGTTTTGAGGTTTAGCGGAGATTTGTATGGATATTAGACTGCTGGAGGTTGGTGTACAGCCAATGACAGCATTTGCTAATATACTTGTTCACAATTAACCATTTTGGTGTTTGCATGGATTCCTCTCAGCTGTACCACACTTTGTGTCATTCCTCTGTTGTATCTCCAAAACCTGTCCATCTGACTTCGACGCCCATTCCTAGCATATCCCACTGATACCGGGTTATAGTTCATGGGTTAGTTTTTTTTTTACTTAGGGTGCGGATATTCCACATCCCTATGATGGTTTTCTCTCCATGCAGCCTAATGCTTGCTCTTGATCTTACTCTATGGTACATTTATGACATCCACCCTGGAGCGTACTAGAGGAGGGCGCGGTCGTTGTTGATCGGGGCCCCGACCGATTCAACATGTTCTTCTGTTGTGTGTTCATGGCATTTCTGTGGGCAAAGTATCAACTTGGTGGTGACCATCTCCTCTCCAAGCACTGCTATTTGCCCATATAGCTGTGACATGCGTTAATGACAGCGCAGAGTGTGTCCACACTCAGGTGGGTGATGCGCACTGCGCCTCTGGGCACTATATACTGCTCTGAGATCCGTCGTTAAATCAGCCTCGTGCCTCACGGTGAACAGCATCCGTTAGTTAATTACCTCAAGGAGGTTACGACGAGAGTCTTGTTTTACGAGAGGCTATTATACTGGCCCTCGAAAGCCCTGTTATCACGGACATGGGACTGAGGTTAAATAACTCAGCTCCTATAAAATACCTCACATGTCCAGCGCAATATATAGCTTCTGACAAGGAAATTCCTACTGCATGCCTTCTCGTGGCGAGGGTGTTTTTCACTGAATGCAGAGGACGAAAGGCGAACTTCAGGCCCCTCAACCTTATTGTTGATTGATTGTCGCTGCAGATCTCCGACGAGTGCCGATTGTGACCATCATCTGGTTTGGGCTAAAATACAAGGACATGTATGCAGTAAAAAGAGACCAGATCACCCAAAGCTGAAGCTTGACTTTCTAAAAACAACAGAAGGAGCACGTAAATACGAGACACATATACAAACAGAAATGCTTGAAAAGAGCAAACCAACAGGGCCCAGAAATACGACAGCCAGAAAAACAATGGATTGATGCAGAATGTCTAGAGCTTATTGAGAAAAGACGCAAAACTAAATTTCCAAGGTCCCGAATACAGATTGTTGTGCGCCAAAATTAAGAAAGCATGTCGGCAAGCGAAGCGGAACCAGCTGAAAGAAAATGCAATGGAAGCTGAAAAGGCTTTTAAAATAGGCAATACCAGAAATGTCTACCAATTGGGGAGAACAATCAGCTGCAGCTAATGATCGCACGAAATATCGGAAGTTACTGAGTGGCCTTATGCACCAACCAGGGTGTGAAAATGGTGGAAGTTACTGAGTGGCCTTATGCACCAACCAGGGTGGGAAAATGGTGGAAGTTACTGAGTGGCCTTATGCACCAACTAGGGTGTGAAAATGGTGGAAGTTACTGAGTGGCGTTATGCACCAACTAGGGTGTGAAAATGGTGGAAGTTACTGAGTGGCCTTATGCACCAACTGGGGTGTGAAAATGGTGGAAGTTACTGAGAGGCCTTATGCACCAACTAGGGTGTGAAAATGGTGGAAGTTACTGAGTGGCCTTATCCACCAACTAGGGTGTGAAAAATGGTGGAAGTTACTGAGTGGCCTTATGCACCAACTAGGGTGTGAAAATGGTGGAAGTTATTAAGTGGCCTTATCCACCAACTAGGGTGGGAAAATTGTGGAAGTTACTGAGTGGCCTTATGCACCAACCAGGGTGTGAAAATGGTGGAAGTTACTGAGTGGCCTTATGCACCTACCAGGGTGGGAAAATGGTGGAAGTTACTGAGTGGCCTTATGCACCAACTAGGGTGAGAAGAGGGTAAGTAAGTAAGTCAACCAGACCAGTATAAACACAGCTTAAATAAATCACTTCAGTTGAGCAGTGAGCACCAACAGTTTCCGGAACTCAGGGCTCCACGAGAGCCCGGCTCACTAAATGAAAGAAAGAATAACTTGCATATTCGATTATCACAATATTATGAAGTCCGGTTGACATCCGTGGTATGACCAGTGTTGACCACTACCCAGATGTCGGTTACCTAACATTGTGGAAATTAATAAAAACAAAGGTAAAGGTACGTTCTTCTATAGCATGTCCATAGCACTTTACACTTCATGCCATGGCATACCTGTTCATTCCAACGCCACCTCGACTTCTCTGGGAAGCTTTCAGCCACGCTGCAATTACTACATGAAAACTACTTTTTCATATATGCACCACTGTCTGTAGCCAGATACTCATTTACAGCCGAGTGAATTGTGGCAACGTGGGATGAACGAAATGGCAGCGCTTCAAAACGGCAGCAAGAGGATTGAACGTCCTACGTTCTAACCTACGCTACCGCGCCCCAACTTACTTGACAATCACTGCTAAATATCACGTAGGCGCGTGTCTCAGCACTCAATGATGTGCACCGACGGCGCATTCCCACAGGAATTAATTGTATTGCAGCAAAAACATGTCAGACTGGACGTGTTTGAACCATCTCTGAACGGTCGATGGCTGTACTATGCGGCGCTGAATTAGCAGCCAGTGCACAACATTGTTGGCTTCTGTTTTGGTTGCTATATATATATATATATATATATATATATATATATATATACGTATACATATATATATATATATATATATATATATATATATATATATATATATATATATATATATATATATATATATATATATAAAATCAGGGTAACGTGGCATTTAGACAGACTATATGAATGGTCAAAGAATACGGTGGAGAATTTAATGTTAGCATTTTTTCTAGTTTCCACATGCTCGCGGGCAGCTAACCATGACTGCCGTCCAGTACACCTGCCAAGAACTGTGGGGTATACTGTGGGATATTTTTGCCTTGCCAATTGCCAAGAACGCCTGTATAAGCCTGAATAACCATCCGTCGACTGCACTTAGACAGCTGGACAGACGGCCCGCCCAGCAAGAGCCACACTGGTGTTAGGGGGTCGTCCAGTATTCTTCTCATCGTATCCTTTGCACGAGGTTTTGCCATTTTTGAGCGCATGCATTTGGCCATTCTGTGACGGTGGCTACATCTTCCAGTGTGTTGAGTTGGTCGCTGTGAAGGTAGTAGTAGAATTACACGCTTCTACCATGAGCTCCTCTATACTAATAGCAAGTACTGAAGATCAAGATGGAGTTTGAGCCCAGAGGTAACACCCCTTGTTGTCATTCTACAACCGGTAGTGGTACTGAAATTATCTCAGGCTCATCAGACAAATATTACGTTCGGCAATGAGGCGGTTACGATTGGCACGTAGAACGTGAGGACGTACCGCAATATTAACGACCACGATTGGTTGTCGCTGGACTTGCTCAGCCACCGAGTGTTGGCGCGCGCCACAGGAGGCGAGGTGGGTCGATGTGGCAGAGCGGCATGGCGACTACAATGGGGCGGTGGAGCATGGCGAAACGGCAGTGGCGCATGGAAACCGCAACGAAAGCGGTGGACATTTCCGGGAAGCGTCGGCGGAGGTCAAGAGATATAAAATTCGTAGGGGCCTATTGTTGTTTGTTGGTAATAAGTTACGTTGGTTGGTTGGAAATGCCACTTTTTGTAGGAAACAGATAAATTGAAGAGGTGACAGAAGTATTGGTATAAACGTAAAAATATATTGGAGGTTATCCAAGCAGAAACTTTATTAAATGAGCGAACAAAGATGAAGCCATGAGCGTCATCGTGGCATATCGTTCAAATACGCCAACGTAATGATCACCATGGAAACACATTGTCCTTTGTTTTTACAATCAAAACGTCAACGCAAATGTTCCCGGCGTCGATCGCGTAACGTTCACCGTACGTGTCCGAGAGCGTCCATCCACGTTCACAGTAGATGTTTCCGACGAGAGGGCGTCTCGATCGGCGTCGAAGACGGGCGTCTTGTGCGTCCGCCGTTCGTCCGACACCGTTCATCTAGGGCCACGGGCCGCGATAGACGATCTTCACCTCGATCGGCGTCGATCGCATAACGTTCAGCGTAACGTTCACCGGTTGATGTTTCCGATGACGTTGGACAGTTGAAGAACCAGCGTCTCGACCGGCGTCGACGATGGATCTTTCGAGTGGCATTCACCCGTGTCGGTGCCAATGTTGCGTTGCTGGTGACATTTGCCGATCGGTAGAACTCGGTCGTCTCGCTCACGCCTTGGTTCCTCCGAAACACGAACTAGGCACTGAGAAAATTTAATATTAACAAACGTGATAGAAAAAATAAAATATATGATAATAAATAAAGATAAAATTCGCAACATGTCGTCACGTCCACTGCAATCGTCTGTCTGGATAAATCATAACGCTCGGTAAAACCGTTCACGTGTGCATCTCCCCGGAGGTTCCCCGGTACCATGGGGCAACTCCTCGTCATGAAACTAAAAAGGCATACATAAAATCGGACCTTAGTACCAACGCGTCATGTCGTCTGCAGCCGCAACAGCGATCAGTCCAACCGGAAGCACGCGAGACGCACCTGAAATGAAAATTCATAGATGATTTAGGGTTATCCTGGTAACATCGTCAAATTGACTTAAACAAATGCAATACTGCGTATATGCTTATCCAGTTGAAAGTTAGTTATAAACGTCGAAGGGTTTTGTTAGGCTTACCTCGGAAAAGGAGGCGTCCCTCCCTGTGGGTAGTCTTAACTGTAGGACACCCCCAACCGTGCAGTGCTTTCACGTCACTTCCGGTAGATGTGTGATCATCTGTTGCGTCTGAAGATGACGTCATAATGTTTACGCTCAGTGCTTAGTCGCGATCGAGGTGTTCTGCCGACCCAGAAATTCTGGGACTTGAACCGTTGGCACTGCAAACCGTAGGCATACATATATCGTCAGTTTGTATTCACTTGTTGGCGATGTCGTAGCGTTCGGCATCACCGTACGGGTTGTGTCGTCCAAGCGTCCATTACTTGGAAACGCCTATGCCTGCCTCTTTCATCCTGGGCCAACAACTGGTCACCACCAACAAAACAACAACACGATTAACTCTCTACCACTGTACAATAGCGTAGGAGATAACCAGAATATCACACATAAATGTATGTGGCCTACACTGTTGTACATTAGTATACAAATGTAGTAATACAAATTTATGTACGCTATACAGCCTATATCGTCGAAATCCTCACGGATCCGAGTTCAAACCAGAATCGTTAAGCACGCAAGTACTCGTGACGTATTTAGGTCAGAAGAACAAGACATGTTAGTCACACTTACCATTTACAATGTTGATCCATTGTGGATCTGGAAACTCGACACTTCAGTTTTCGGTATACGATAACGCGTCAAAACGACTTCGAACAGTGACCCTCGCAGCTGGGTCGAAACGCGTCTGGCTTCGTTAAAATCTGGCTTGCAAGTGATTGCTACGAGTCACTGCATGATCACGTGATGACATAGACGCGCTTGATTGGCCCATATATTAAACTTACGCAATTGACAATCGTCGTTCGAAATGTATGGAAACCGTTGCCAGTAAAAAAAAACGTTGCTTTTTAGCGCACGTTAAGCCCGCCGCACACCGCCCGATTGTCTACACTGCGACGGTCGAGATGCGTCGGATCGCAGGCAATCGGGCGGTGTGCGGCGGGCTTAAGACGTCGCAAGAAGATGTCCCGTGTCTTTATTCTGCAGCTCAACTCATACCAGCGCTGTTCAACACCATCATAACTATATACATGGAACTATTGGGTGGGCGCGGACACAAATAGATAAATATATATTTATAATCTTGCCTCCCGCTGTCATTATTGCATCCCGAAGGTCATAATAGTTTAGTTTAACCAGCCTGGAGCTTGATAAATTAAATGTAAATGATATTCCTAATAATATAATAATAATTAATTAACTTCTATGTAACATCTACAATTAGTTTATTTGCAGATGACACTTTAATGTATGTAGCTCTTAAACCCAAATCAAATGCTGCTCTGCTCCAAGAGGATCTGGATAAACTTACAAAATGGGAGATGTCGTGGAAAATGGAGTTCCATTCTCAAAAATGTCATGTAATACCAACAACTTGAAACTGAAACATAACTGACAACAAGTATATAATTGTATGCTCCATAATCAAATATTATTCAATGGAATATCCATATAATAACATATCATCAAACGCAAATAGAGCTTTAGGCGTCCATCGCAGAAACTTACAAGTTCCATCCATCAAAATAAAAACGCAAGCCTTCTATGATCTTGTCAAACCCTTATTGAGAACAGCAGTAGTGTTTGGGATCCATATACACAGACACAAATAGATCAGTTAGAAACGATCCAACGTCGTGTAGCCCGTTGTGTCTTGCATCGTTATCACAGTGTTTCTGGTGTGACAGACATGCTACAGGCACAGGGGTGGAGGCCGCTGGCATAACGCAGGGCAGATGTTAAGCTCTGCATGATGTACACAATAGTTAATGGTCTAGTGGGAAAACTTTCAAACCAATACCTTGTTCCTGTGAATATTATCAATAGGAGTCAACATTCCTTAGCCTATCCCATCCCTTACTCCAGATGTATTTACCACTTATTTTATTTTCCCCCAGTACTATTCGACTTTAGAATTCCCTCCCTCAACACAGTTTTAGTCTAAACAGTATGGATGCATTTTAGAGTAACATTCAGACACTGAACACTGTGACTGAGATCCGATCATGCAATATGGAAACACACGGTGTCCCCCGCACTGACTCCTAAATTTCGCGCGCCAAACCTAAGTGTAGGGGAGATCGGGGCATAAGTTGTTGTTGTTCTCCTCATTATCCCTGAAGTCCGGGGTAAGGCTGGCATAAATACCGGTCGTCTAGTGTTGTGTTCCCTTCCGTTTGATTGCCGTCTCCACCACCCGTCTCCACTCCCCATATCCTTCGCCCTCTTTCTCCACCCCCTCCCACTCCCGCCAGATTCTCTTCACGCAGTTCTCCCACCTCAGTCTCGGTCTTCCTCTTTTCTTTTTACGCTCCGGTCTAAGCGTTCTTTCCCCGTGTCCAGCCCACTTTAGCCGGCTCCTCACTAGGTTTCTCCTGAAACTTTGTTTCACACCAACTTCCTCCATCAGCTCCTCCATTCTTCGCTTGTCTATTTTTCGTTTCACTCCGGCAGTTCTTCTCACCAAGTTATTTTCGCAAACTTGCACTTTTTTCCATCATCGGCATGGTCTCTAGGCCGTATAGGTAGGTTGGTGTTACGCACGAGCTAAGCACCTTTCCTTTTAGCTTCAGAGATATATGTCTACCTCCCATCACCCTTTCCACTTTCCTCCACGCATTCGCCTCGGCTTGTATTCTCCTGCGAATTTCTGCAAACCGCTCTGTTTCATTTTCTTCCCTTCCAGTCTTATATTTAGATCATTGGTACCTGTGTCTCCTTAAGTATAATGAACGGGTGTCTGTTCTACGCAACTTGTTAGTCGGCTGGTGACGCTGCCTGTTCTCACAAACCCAGTTTCGCATATGACATGGCGAATCATTAAGTGTCAAAGTGTGAAACCCTGGTATCTAGCGAAAGATGGACATACACTATATTGACATCCATGTAGATCGCACAAGGGCACTTGGCAGACAAGGCGGGGACAAATAAGAATCACTAATTTTAGACACTATATGACTGATTTTTATATCACGTCACTCACTCACTCACTCACTCACTCACCCACTCACTCACCAAGTCACCTACCCACTCAGCCTCTCACCCACTCACTCAATCACCCACTCACTCACTCACTCACTCACCCACTCACTCTTTTTCCATGTAGTATGGGAGGCTATTCCTGTCAATTCGGGAAACATGGCCAAACCATCGCCATCTTCTCTGCTTTACCTCAACAACGATGTTGTTGATGTTGGCGCGTTCAGTGATGTCTTTGTTCGTGACCCCTTCGACCAATGCGTATCCGTATAGTGCCTTCATCTAAACGACGTTGAGCTACGGTACCGAAGCCAAAGAGACGCAACTGACGAGTCAACTGTGGTACAAAGACACCGCTGGTCACATGGAAGCGATCGACGACACGAACGAAGGGTTGCGGGATCGGAAAGCGTGCTTTGCGGATAGTTGGGTCGTCGAACTGATGTGGCAACTCCACGTGGATATGTTCCTGGAAGATCGTTTCCTAGTCAATGGAGTCAGCGTCAAGATTCGACTCCTGCGAAGCAAGGACGCATTCGCTTTCATGATCGGTGGCGCCGCAGCCGATTACAAAGTGCACATCCTCGATGTCACCGTGTTCGCGAGAAAAGCCACCCTGAGTCCGGCCGTTCAGATGGCACACATCAAGGCACTAGACAAGGGCACGGCCAAGTATCCGTTGCGTCCCGTCGATTGCAAAGTGTACTCCATCTCACAGGAGGCGTGTTGCACGCACACACGCACGCACGCACGCACGCACGCACGCACACACTAAAACATGTTCCTCGGCACCCTGTCGAAACGTCTGGTGTTGTGCTGTATCGACAATGACGCGTACAACGGTTCGTACGCTAAAAACCCGTTTCACGTCAAGCACAACGACATCAACTTCCTTGCCTTGTACGTGGACGGTCGACAGGTGCCCGCCAAACCCATCCAACCGAATTTCGTCCAATGCCAGTACGTCAGGACTTACGATAACCTGTTCGCATCGACCGGCAAGGTGTTGCACGGCGAACGGAGCGGCATGACGCGCTCTGACTTGATGAACGTGACGGGTACACCTTCGGTTTCGACCTCACCCGGACGGGTCGTTCTTCCACCTGGTACAAAAAGGCAAAATGCGCATCAAGATTCATTTAGGCACGGCACTCGATCAGACCGTGGACGTCTTCGTGTACGGGGAATTCGAGGCGGTGCTGGAAATCGACAAGAGCAGGAACGTCATCTACGATTACTGATAGACACGGAACAGATCGCACGACTCCTGGCGAGGAACGCGGAGACTAATGCCATTGTCCACGACGTCGTTCCAAAAGACGGGCTGCCGACGACGATAGACGCTTACCCGATCGCATTCGTGTGTAACACTGGATCGCTCTGTATGTGGGTGATTTGTGTAATAATTCGTGCGATATATACGTAGGTCTTGGCGACGTTTACCAAGTATTTAGAAAAGCTGAAATCATCCTGCAGTTAGGTGTATAAACTGGGTTAATTAATGTTAGTTTGGCATGTACCAACGTCATGGCGTATGCCTGTCTCATTTCTTCTGTTGACATTATAAGGTGTGAATTAAGTTGGACAGCAAACTTTTTAGAACCCACAGTGTTTAGTGATTACCTTTTGCATCTACATCAAGATTTGTTTGCTTTGAGAGCCGTATCTATGTTATGATCGTGTTTCTAATTATTGCTCTAAATTTAATGCAAATGGCGCTTAGAGTGTTTAGGTTGTAAATGTAACAAAGAAATAGTTGTACAAAAACCTAGGAGTGCGTAATCATTTAACTTATACACAAGTACTTGATATATTGTGGTGTCTTGATATATCTTATGAAAATTTTACGTCCTATACATTGTTTAAAAACGTTAAAGTTAATTTTGTTGAATGTGACTAACTTCACCTTCCCTATGCTGTAAATTGAAAAAGGCAAAAAATAAGACTTGAAGCCAAAATCACTGTAAGCGTAATCATTGGTATTACACACAACAGCACGTTTTCCATTTAAGTATATCCAGTGAGAATTTTGGCTCGATATATTCACTCATATTTCGCGAACTATTGTCGATTGCTATTAGGATTAATTTTATCCTAAAGTATTACTTGAATGAAACTCCACTGCTTGTATTATACACGAAGACCACAAAGGTAAGATCCAACATTACAAAAAAATATTTAGAGTTGCTATCAGGTTTACATATTGGTAAAGCAGGTTCTGTGGAAATATATAGCGGAACAACGAATGTGCTAACTATCAATAGTAATATATATAGCACGCAATGAAGTTTAGCTTAGTTGTTTCTATACATAGTAATGCGCTTTAAGCATATGACTATGGATGGAAAATGAGTCAATCAAACCTGTTGTTTAAATTGCTCTAGCTCAAAATGGAAAATGTGTTACTCTCATATACCTTTGTTGGCTTCATATATTTAAATAAATTGGCTACGTAATGCGTTGGTAAATTCCAAGAGTCTGTTTAAGTCAAAACAGTCATTCATCCTGTAGGAACTAGAAATAGGGGGAGGGAAAGAGCGCGAGCGAGGGAGAGAGATAAACATACATATTTTTGTTTGTTTGTGACAATCCATGAAATGATGAACAGAAATCCAAGTGAAATCTTCAATCGGTCAAAACGTATAACAGTGAAAACATCGGCCAAACAGTTTCAATGCGATAGATTCGACATAGCAAATAAACGTTGCCAATGCTGACAGGATACAATTGTTCATGGCTTCTCCGACACATCGTTCAGTTACACCATTAGATTGAAAGTGTCTTTACGTACCGCAATTAATAAACAAAGAGTACCAGAACAGCGATTTTTTTATTAAAAGGCAGTATTCTATTAAATGTTGCCTTACCCATTGATGAAACCAAAGCTTTGTACGCTACAGTTCGCGAGAGTTTGCCACCATCACCTTATAATCAAGTTACTCAGTTAACATCAAACGTATATATTTATGCTTGCTTACCAAGCATAAATTTTGCTTCGCTAATACAAATACATGACTTAGATATTGATGAATTACGATAAGGTTCAACGTGGGCTTTGCCCTTGTCCGTAGACAAAATGCCGATCTTTAAGCCATTTCCAAATAAAATTTACGACTTCTTTTATAGATTCAACCAATATCCGTCTGCAAATTAGCCCCACCATTTATCAATCACAATCCAAATTCTTGCTATATGTTTTCTGTTATTTGTCTCTATATTATTATTATCACTAAAATTTATAATTTATGTTGGACCAACCCGTCCATAGGCGCGTACATACATGCAATCATACAATAATAACTATAATATTATATAGTTCGTTCATCTGCATCAGTGGTAGTCATATCCAGTCTTGGTATCAGTCATCTCTGCTTTCGTATAATGGGTCATTCCTTCTTTGGTCTCGTTTCACATACCGGGGTGGATGGCTCTCAATTTCATCTCAACTTTCTTCAAAGAGTAGGAATTGCCAAGCCAAGTGTTCCACGTAGTGCCAAGGTAGTTGTTATGTCCATTCTGACCCTGATATAATCCATTCAAGTTCGATGTGTAGCAGTCAGTGTACCACCATGCCCCCTGGCAATGTTGGGCACAGTTGTCTTTATATATATCGTTATCCCGATCCTTTGTGGTGAATCTGTGACCGGCATGTGCACGGAGAGCATCACCTGTAACATGAAAGAGGTGAAGCACTGGACTAATGGACTAATATCCTCTCCGGTGAATACTGAACTGAAGTACTCTTTTTTTGTTTTCCACCATTAAGAACCCCTCTGATATCACAAAGCTGTCTTTAAGTGGTCCAGTCTTATCGCAAATTTTCTGTACGTTACTCGTCACACATGCATAATAACTGTTGCTGTCATTTTTATGTTACATGCTAATTTCTGCTCATATCGTTTTGGGTTTTGTAATTTCGGTCGTAGTTTTATTAAGTGCATCTTTGTAATTGTTGAAGTTTTTGTCATTTCCAATTATTTGTTCTAATAGTTTCTTTTGAGAAGTGTTTGTCTTTCTGCATCCTTTCCCTCTGATTTTTCAAGGGTACAAGTCGGCTAATGCACAAGTTGCTATTATACAATCAACCAATAATAGACAGGAATGTTCCGCTTGATATATTTGTAACGGGATGACCAAACCATGATTATGGTTATATGGTTATATAAAATATAATCAGAATTGCAAACACACGTGTTACTCCAATGAAATAACTATGTGACATACGATGACAAAATATTTACACAGAACAATGGTGAAATGTTTTAATGATCCAGAAGGTTAATGAAACAGGTCAAATTACTGTTCTAAGGAAGATCGTGGGAGCTGCTGCCTCCTCTGAGGGAGCCGGTACACTCTAAAATAACTACTGAGTGCTTATAATGCATCTAATACAAATCGAATGGATATCATAATTCTTAAAGACCATTATGATGAAAATAACACTGTCGTGATGTTCATCTTTGTTTTGTATTGCCCGAAAGCACACCTGCATGAAGACGTGTCATCGTTAGACAGGCAATAAAGGTAACTACATTTATCAACTACTGATGCTGCTCCTTAAATTCGGTGTCATGCAAAACTATCTGTATCACTGTGGCATAACATATCTAGAAAATAAAATAAATAACATTGTAGCCAACTTCCAACATGCTTACCGAGCAAAAAGTGAAAATTGCAAATTCAAAACTGCAAGTTACAAGAAAAACTACGAAATAAAAGTAAAAGTTAGCTTGCTAATGAATATTTGTTTATTAGTAAAATAAGTTTGTGCTTAGAGTAAAACGATTAAATGCTAATGGTTTTGTTACATAATTAGGACATTTGATTTTGTTGGTAAACATTTAGTTGTTAACACATGATTACTAAATGTAGATAATTAATACAAAACAGTATTGAACCAAATCATATTGGTGATATTGCTTATAAAATATTAAACTTTGAGTACAATTCAGCGTTGTGTTAAATTAGCATTCGTGTGTGTTATCTTAATTTCAAAGTCGTTATATAATAATAATTCATTTATTTCCAACAGTATATTAAATGCAGTGTATAATAGATACATTTCTAATGCAGAACATTTATATATAATGTTCATATAAATCATGTATATTTAAAAGATGAATAGCTACAATAATAATGTGCTACAATCTTATGCTGGAAACGGAGAGAATTGAAGTGTAAACTTATGTGTACTCTCCCATTTTGCATTGATATTTGTTATAATATTATATATATATATATATATATATATATATATATATATATATATATATACATGTGTTACATGTATACGTAAGAGGTTTAGCTATGTGGGAAATTACCTTTTTTACAACATACATGTCTATTCCGTCGTAACCAGTAGAGGGTTTTCATTTACAGTTGTTCCGGACAGTCAACAATTCTTGTTCATCAGTGGGGTGAAGGAACATGGATACCTCCGTATTCGCACGCGCATAGTCATAAATGCTTGCTTTTTTTATTGGTGGTTTGATGTTTTTGGCGAGATTTGGTCCAATATTGACACAGAATTCGTTGAAACCATTTGCAATGTCTTGTTGATTTTTATATCAGTTAAATATGTTACTAACTATGGATTCCACTTCCGGTCGCACACGTTTTTATTAATGTTTGTCTTGTGACGTTCCAGTGGCAACAACTAATCTGACTGCGTAGTGAAATCCTACGATAAGTCACACACCAAACTAAAACATCGCCAAAATTTGCACAGGTTTTAAAACGGAATGAAAAACGATTTTGATTGGTTTGACTGAACGTTTTGTTTACTTAATGTTTTACTGAATTTATTAGCATTGATCACATCTCGGTTAGCTAACAAATAATATCCATACAAAACGTGCTACTGTGTCGTGATCTTTCACCTCTTAATATGTTTCGAAAATACGCGATTTGGCGATAAATTACAATATGTTTGTTTTACGACAAACGAAGATACTACTTTACTGTAATTAAAGAGAAACCAATACATCTTTATATGTGAAGATGAAATATAACGTTTTTTACCGGATGACTTCGTTTTTTTTTATATTCCCGTTTTATACAATTTCTGACGGTAAATATACTATATCAATAAATGTTAAAACATGAAATATAATATTGTTTATTTAGATGTCCTACATTAAGAGAATTAGGGCATTTTAATTATGCGAAACCCCCATCTGGCTGCGACATTAAAAATCATTGTAGATTCCCTTTAAAAACTTATTGCATAATTAACCGATAAGACTATCTCCACGTGACGCGCTAGATAGGTTAACTGTTTTGGTTCATTGGAAAACCTTACATGGGTCTCCAGAAATGTTCTGTCCTAATTCTTTGACATACCTTCACTACATTTTAACTGTTCATATTAATTGACAAAACAGACACACACAATGGCCCAATCTATGGATGGACTCACATAAAATTACACTAGAACTACACTGCCATACATTGCAATACACTAGTGTAAATTATATTATACACTAGCTTACACCTGTCCATGGAGCAAAAGGGGTTCGATCCAGCCAGGTAAATGATTTAGAAATGTTGGTACGTTGCTGTCAAATGAAAGAACTAATGAAACCGTAAAGAAAACATTAACTTTAGTAATGTATCAAACAAATCACTCGTTAAACAACCACTAAGATAGTTATTTAGAGTTACGTTATACCTGTCGGACAAAGACGGGCGCAGTTGGCGAAATGAGTGTTAAACCACTCTGTGACTATTTTGGCCACAGACCACATTTACGACTTGTCCATAAAGAGTTCCTAATAAAGTGACGATTGCACGTAATGAGTGAATTTATGAGTGAATTTTATATAATCGCCAACGGGTAGATCAGAGGCAACTGGTCCAAGGAGGCGAATGAGCATAGAAAGAGGCGAGTAGACGTCGGCGCATGGGAGGAGACACTGCCAGACTGCCCCCAAAGTTAATGTATTAATATATAGATTATAAACAAAGTTACCTGCCGTCCCGGTGTACGATCCTATGGCTAACCTGTAGCAGTCACTTTCTGGTCCAACACGGAACGTCGGGTATACAGCGTACCTCGTTTGGCTCCGGAAATCTTCCAAGTCGATGCGCAGTGTATATTGTTTTTGCGATGTTAGTTCGTGCAATTTGTTGTTTCCTAGATGATGACAGTAAAAAACATTGCACGTTGTGTTAACTAGAACAAACATATTAATAAATAATTAATAAAAAAACACAACATAGGTTTTCATTGTGGGTTTACCGGGATCCTTACGTAATCATACAAATAATTCATGGTTTTGGAGTTCATAGACTACCTTATTATTGCCTTTTGATTTTTTAATATACAAAAAGCATACACAACATACATGTACCCACCAAAATACAGGTTTGCAAGTTATACTTGTCAGCACTGAAACACACAAGCACGCATGAGAACGAACGCACACACGTACACGCACACACACACACACACACGCGCGCGCGCGCGCGTAATCTGAGCTCGGCGTCCCTGGGGAGCTAAGCGTTGTAGCAGCTGTGTTATTATTATTATTATCATAATCTTCATAATTTTCATAATCATCATCATCATCACCATAATTATCATCATGTGTGCCTACCCAGCCAGAATTCGCCAGAAACGTTACCAAAACCTTTCTTGTAGCTGTCCCAGTCGCGGTAGAAGTCGACGGAACCGTCCTGGCGACGCTGGAACACCTGTGGAGACAGGGAACAACATATCAAAATTGATAGATGATTGCATTAAGGTTTTTGTGTGACTGTGTGCGTGCGTGCGTGCGTGCGTGCGTGTGTGCGTGCGTGTGGTGTGGTGTGTGCGTGTGGTTGTGTGTATGGTACGTACCTGCACAATTTTCGTAACGGGTTAGTTAATGTGTATCGCCTGTTCACAGCGCAGAGAAAATAATTCGAAATGGTGCGTACTAGAAAACTATATAGCATATTTTATCAAATCCAAATAGGAACACATTGGGAAGGGGTAGTATCGTGTACGATATTAATTTGGTATAACATATTACGATGAGAAAGTGTGAACACAGAAGAATGTCTTATAAAGGAACACTTGAAGAAACTAAAGTTTAGTGCTGCTTGGAACACACAAAACAACCAAAGTGAGTACTACAGAGCTCGTCGGACAGGTTGAAGCCTTTAGATGTGCGTGTGGAGAGGAATTGAGAAAATTAGTCGAACGAGAAAATAATTATTAAGACAGATAAGTAAAGGCAACAATGCTAGATGCATGTGAAATGTCAACATGTCAAGAATTTGAAATCAGGCTCGGGAACCAACACATATCGTGATATTCAACAACTGCAAAAAAGATATAAAAGATATGCTAGTTTGCAAAAAAGAAAAAAATGTCAAGAAAACTGCGACATTTTTCAAAGTTTCAGATGTGTTTATTTGACTCATAGTCAGAGAAACACGCAAGACGCATTGAAAGACAAATCATTGGTGGAAGAGAAGAACACATAATTAGACCACCACAAGATGATAGTAACTGAAAGCCTTCTAAGAGGAACATAATAAAGGGCATGTGTAGAAATGCGTTCATCGTTTTGTAGAGGGAATACATGTACTTACCAGCCAGCCACCGCCGTCCGTCTCCATGTCGCAGTACACTTGTATGTCGTCCGTCGGTCCCCGTGTGTTTACCGTGTACACTCCACTGACTGTGTAGCCCTGCCTCCACAGGTCGACACAGTCGAAAGCACGCTGCTCCGTCACTGGACAACATCAAGTTTTAGATTAAACCTATGTATACAAGTCACTCATACTCATTCCTGTTCGAGCTTTTTTGTTGGTCCTTCGCCACATTGTTGGTGCTTCGCCACATTTTATTAGGGCGACCCCGTCTTCTTCAACCATCTGCTGTCCAGCGCTAGGCTGTCTCGGGCAGTGCGCTAGGGCACATTTGGCACGAGCCGAAGCCGTCTCCATCTCTTTACTTTTTGGAAAGTATTAAGCTTGTGTGTTAGTCTGGCTGTCAGTTTCTAGCACTGAGAGCCGTAAAGAAGTACACTAGAATGCTGCTGCTGGACAGTCTCAATTCTGTTTTCAGTCTCAGCTGCTTTGACTTTCAGATGGACTTCAACGTCGTAGAAATCTTCTTCTTCCTTATACTGTGCATTATCATACGAAGGGATATTTCGCATAATCGTGTAGTGGATTTGGTGCCGATTCCTATGCTTGCAAAAAAGGTCTGACTGGCATCTTTCTCTGAATCTCCGATTGATAGTGTAACGCTTGACCTGACAATGCTAGTTTGGTCGTACCTGGCTGACCACCCAGAATGTGAGGTTAGTTGATGGTCGCCGTCATGCTTGACTGGTCCGCCATATGTGATTGGGTGGGAATCCGTGGGATACAGCAGTTCGTAAATCACTAAAATCGCACAGATTCCGTACACTCTTAGACATTACCGCATTGTTAACGCGCAGCTACAGTATGTACGGTATCTCCTCGTAAAATCACATTACGGTTCTTTTGCTGTAATAAGGTATGTGTAGGATCAGCATTGCCGCCGTATGTCGTCGAAGATGCTAGTCCTCGCTTTGAACCCCCATTCGCCCAGTGTGGGAGGGTTGTACTTATCGGCAAGCCTTCTTCTTCAACGATGGCAGAGTTTGATGATCTTGGTTCTAATAGAAGCTAAAATATGTAAATATGTAAAAGCATTTATACTATTCATATATTCTTTCACTCTTACACTTTAATATTTATTTATGGTAGAATTGATTTAAATATAATAATTAAACGAAATAACAAAGCGCTTTAATTTGTCCTGGCAAATTTCTGGCAAATGGTCTAACACATTCCCATCAAGACTAAAGTACATTTTAGACACCATAATGCCATAAAGTAAAATATGATTCAAATTCGCTAGATGTTTATTCCAGAATCGACATGTTGTATTTTTTTTTTATTAATCTTAGACGCCTAGTTATGATTATCCACGCTCCGTGATGTTGGGCCATCATTTGTCGTACACATCATCGCCTGGACCTGGACCTTATTTTTCACTGTGACGGAAAATATGTATGCACTCATATTCTGGGTGCATACAAAATTATATTCATTAGGCTATCATCCGGGGATTTGGCTAACTCATCAAATAAGAGTGAACTTTGATCAGTTTATACGATGCAATTTGAATCAACTTTAAACTTTTATTATTTTGACACAACTGTCACACTGAAAAGCTAAATAATGCAAAATAATTGTATTGTGTAAATTCTAGAAAATGACGCTGATTGGCTGTTGGGTAATGCATACACAAAATGGAGTGGGTAACAGTCAAACCACCGCTACGAAGCCAGACTCTCTACTCGGCGAGTTCACGAAGGCGAGCGAGAGTCGGATTAGCGAGACTATTATCACACCTAACAAAAGCTTACGCAGCCGTCCTCCGATTTGTAAATCAACAACCCCAATTAGTTAACCAATTGCCACTACGGGTTACACATAGATGAAACATTTTTAGACTCTCGAAAAACCAATGTCTTCCTTATCCGCTTGCCATCTGGTCCTTTGCCTTGGATAGCAATCTTGTTAAATCTTGTCTCATGCCACTATCCGAAAGGTGGCGGCACCATTTTTTTACTAATTCCACAAAACTCACAAATCAATTTGTGACATACTTCTTAATGTTTTCATTAACGCTAGAGAAAATAATTTAATTTAATAATAATAAAACACTTACAACACACAGTCAGGTTGTCCTTCAGTAACGACATCTCTTCTTTCAACAGGGAGAGTTCTTCTTTCATTGAGGCCATCTGTTGTTCCTGCCGTTCCATCGAGCCCTGTATCCGCAGCAAAGTCTTTACCATCTCCTCATCGTCGTCGCAATATTGCACGATGCACTTAGACTCGATCGGCAGTGAATTCAGCAGAGCTGCGACAACAACCACACCGAGAAACCACGCAAGTTTTACAGCCATGACTACCGACTTCAGCTCTTCGCGGGTGAACAACGCAATAAACGTACTGACTTGTTGTTCTGTCGTCACTGAATGAATGCTGTTATCGACGCGCGGCTGGCTACGACTGTCGTTAATATGCTTTCACCTTGTACTATTTTTGTAGGTCACGGTCACGGTTGTTTGACTGTCTGAATGTCATACAGGAAACTCCCTGCGTAAATCGCTCATTCGTCGCATGTAGGTGACCTACATCTAATCCGGTCGAGCCCAATGCTACAATCAATCATTTAATCCGGTCGAGCCCAATGCTACAATCAATCATTTAATCCGGTCGAGCCCAATGCTACAATCAATCATTGCATTGGGCTCAATGCGTTGCAATCTAGGTAAACGTAAAGGTACGTTCTTATATAGTACATGCAATAAAAATTAATGTGTCTGGTTTATGAACGCGACATATGCCACAAATAGTTTTACAGTTTAGCTGTAGGGACTAATTAACGTAATGTCAACATATATATCAAATGATTATCGGGATTCGAAGAGGTAAAAGCAATTTCCTATATGCTGTATACACATACATCAAGTAGTGTGTACCAGCAAAAACCGGTTGTGCGGCCGAAACAGAGAT